>OY747701.1:47417500-47780000 GCA_963556495.2 Valencia hispanica
AGGAGGTGTTGTCATTTAGTCTTTTTACAACGGTATATTTGCAGAATTGTAATGGGACATTTTATTGTTCGATTACTCCTTTATGATAGATTTATACACTCTGGATTCAGCACAGATTTCCATCCACTTTACCTGCAGCTGGTGCCAGAATTCAAATTTAAAATGAAATATGTTCCCTTCTGTCAGGCCATTTCTTCAGAGAATTTTCAGCCTGCTGATTCAGATTTACAATTTGGTTTAAATGACAGTTAAATATTACAATTGGCAGTCCCTGCTGAAATATGTCTTGACAGCACATAGATAAAAACAAGTGAAAACAGATGACTCCACATCCAAATAATATGTAATAACAACATTAGTTTGGATAAAGGAAGCCAAATCTAGATTCAAATGTAATTTTCATTTTAGAAATATGAACGACTAGGGAGTAAAGGTTAAAAAAAAACATCAAGTGAAACCTTTATATAGCAATAGCCTTTTTTTATCCCTGAGGCTAAGACCTGGCTAGAAACTAATGTGAGGCAATTATTTGCTGTAATGACTGCAGTTCAAATAAGCCTGGAGATTTTATTAAACCAAATGAGAGAGTCGCTGATGTATTATCACCTTATGATTGACAGTGACAAGTGTTGGGCAGGCTCGGATGTGAGCATGATGAAGAAGCTCTCGGCAAAGCTCTCGATAATGTTACCCCTGATAAAGTTACCTGGAAAGCCTCAGCCAACATCCGGAGAAGGAAAGCTCTTCGCATATTAATTCCAACTGTCAGATCCCACCAGTGGAGGAAGAGAAGGAGGTGGAGTAGAAAGTGGGAGGAGGGGTGGGGGGGTGTAGGAGACCAAGACTGGCTGGCGACGTTGAATACCCTGCCATTCACTGACTGGGATTTTACACAACTAATGAAAAAGAAATCCATTGTGCTGATCATATGCATAGATCTCACTTTATAATAATGATGAAGCTGAAAGATTCGCAATAAAAGTAAAGGTCACTCGCTGCTGCAGCTAAGCTATCTAAGCTGCAACCTTTGCGAGAGTAGTTGTTGGGTTCCAGTGATAAAATAGGGGGAAAAAGGAGGGGAAGGGAAGTTCTAACCCTACAGAGGGCAAGAGGTCAGACTCAAGCTACTGTACTTTAGATGCTTATGTATTATTCCCTTCCCAGCACCAAATAGTGGAGATGTTTATTCAGTCTCCTCTGTGTCCGCTGAGTTAGGATTAAAGGTTGGCCACACAATTGTGATTTACACAGTCCTCTCCTGCTTGTACTACCACAGCTAGTGTATACATTGGCCAGGGATTTGTCTCATCTAGTTAATAAAATACCAGGAAATATTAACAACCGCCTCGTCTGTCTTCAGCTATGTGTAGGTCACCTGCCTTTTCCAGGTATGTGAGCAGTGGAACACAGGCATGGAGAGAGGCATGTCTCACCTCTGAAGGACATTCACAGCATTATTATTACCCTCCACCACCTCCACGCTGAGCCCCATCTTCATATGCATCATACATTGGCATTTATTAGTGCCATGCACTAAGTACAGGCCATGTTATTGAATTTGAATATCAGCTCCAAGCCACATTCACAGGCCCTGGAAATATATTATATTAAGATGAAGCAATCTCATTTAATAACACCCAAACTAATAAAAGGAGAGCAGATTGGAAATTAAATTTATGGGTATTGCTTGGCAGCAGAAGTGATCCAAAAAAGCCCAGCTTGGTCTGTCATATGCAGATATTCTCTGTCTATAAACCCAGGTGTTGGAGTAATTTCTAACTTTCCCCTCGTGGAGAACATATTGTGGAAGTGGCAGGTGTGTGTTTATCTTTGCTGAAAAGTAGAAAGCACTGCAGTAGGCTATCTCTACCAAGACGGACAGGATGAATCTCACTGCTGGCATTTAGCAAATGTTCTGAAGAAGACAATGGTAAATGTGCTTAAAAACAGAATGGAGGATCAGTATTAAGTAGTCAGTGATTAGAAGTTATGGAAATGGCATAAATGACCTGCCTTTGCTAGCCCTTTCATTTCCCTTGCTTACAGAAATTAAACAAACAAAACCTGGTAAATACATAATTAAATGTTGAAATTATGGGAAGGGAAATCATAAATTACATTTGACTAACCACTTTTTTTTAAAACCTAGTTTCAATATCTACACCCAGCCCTCAATACTGTCTGCATTGCAGAAGAAGGAAATGTCTTAAATATAACCTGTTTGATAACATAAAGTCGGCTTTAGGAGCTCAAACAGCAACACATCATGTGCAGAATTAAAGAAATTGAGTAAAGTTAGGGACACATATTAATCAGAAAAGAGTTACTTAGAGATTTCTGAGATTTTGGGTCTTCATAGAATTACAGTGACATGAAAAGAGGTGTTTATGATTCAATAAGAAATACACTGGGTGGAAATGGGATCCATGGAACACTTGAAAGCCACTGCTGACCCATCTCACATTTGACAAAAAATATATTTTTCTATCTTTTTGGGAAAATATTCTGTGGAATGAGAACACAACAGCGGAACTTTCTGGATGGTGTAAATATTTTTACATGTGGTGTAAAACAGTGTAAAACAGAGCCCTTATAGAATAAAGCAAAAGCAAAATTAAAATATTAAATGGTTACAATAGGGTCCCTATGCCCTCAAAAAAAGTATTCTGCAAAGAAGAGAGAGCCAAAAATCCTCCCCAGCTATACCGCCTGACTCATTGTGAGTTTTTACTTGATAGCAGTTGTTGCTGCTATAGGTGGCGCAAGAAGTTATTAACTTCAGGGGCAAACACATTTTTCACACAAGGCTTTTCCCCCTTTATATATTTCCCTAGGAAATGCTCCCTAGGCAAATCTTACCCAAATAATTTGGAGTTATGTTCCACGGGAAAATCCACTAGTCGGTGAATCCATGAATACGGAACCATGAATAGGCGGGGGTCCATTTTAGCCTATATCAAATCATCATCTGAAACCTGGTTCATGTGTTTACTGCGGTTATTTTTTTCAGATATGAAATTTGTCTGACGAAACAGTGCAGCAAAAAAAGCAAAAACATTATTTATATAAATAAAACTCCCCATCGACTGGACATGGAATTAAGCAAAGGAAAACAGTTTGTGGGTGTATCTGTAGCTTTTTTCTTCACACTCAATGTCAAGAACTGCCACTGGGTGATGCTCTATTTTCACTCAGTGACTAAAGAAATGCAGTAATTTTGTTAAGTTGAAAGACAGATCTTTTTTTTGTTTTTTGGAAAGTCTCCACTTTCTGCTGTGGCATTCGTCCAACATCTGCCATATCGGTGTGTGCCAGAACTCAGTGGCTCAATTTAAGGAAATGTCACTTGTTCCCTTTACAGACTCCGCTTCACAAGAGCGTTAATTTTTACCCCTCGTGTCATTGATGGACAACATGCTGCTGGTCAGTGTTTCCACTCTATGTGTGTGTGTGTAACCGACGGGCTTTTGGCAAGGCATCCGACAGGCCCAGTCCGTCTGCGTGTATGCATTGATTCCCAGTGGAGCTGTGACTGCCACTCACTTGCCCAGTCTGCCTCGTGCCAGCCATTGATCGTTGCATATATCTTGCTCTGTACTTCCCCAAACCCTTCATCAACAGATGCGGCTGCAGAATTGATTAGCAGCGAGTCGATGACCAAATCTCTTTGGAAACATTTTTATTTATGTGTGTGTTTATGTGGATAGCTTAGAGGGCCATTAGTAGGATTACCTTTGAGGCTTGGCTGAACAACAGATGTTCAAGAACGACTCAATCAATTTGACTTACAAGAGCCCGCAGTTGCCGGAAACAAGTGATAAGTCTTAGGGGGGAGGGTTAAATAAAATCAGTGTGGTAATGAGCAGGTACAGAAGAACTACAAACTTACTTAGATTAGGTCCATCATTAAAAATGTGATGATAGCCAATGAACTAAAATCCATCATGTTGAACAATGCTGCTGTTTCTCCTGCATAAGTTGTGTTTAAATGTAGGTCCAATCAAAGTAGGCATATTCTGAAGAACTGCTTAATGTGGTTTATGGTAAAAGACTATTTAACTGAGGCTGTCTTACATACACACTCAGTTTCACCTTTTTAGTACTGGCAGTATAGTTCAACACATATTTATCAAATAAATTCCAGGCCAAACAGAATTGGATAAGCGAAATGTTTTCTATAAAATCTTTGCCAGGCTCAACACAGGCCAGTTTTAATTTGCGCATTCTATTACACCAGCATTCATGTTGAATTCAAATTAATGTTTCATGTGGGTATGAAATATCAATTCAGTGCAAAGACCTGATTATTTCAGGGGAAGATCATGTTCTTTCATTCTTTTCAATTTTCCATTTTCCACTCTTGAATCAAGTGGTGAATAAATGTGTTGCTGGGAGCCACGATCCGCCTTTCGAGTTCATGCTTATGCTCTCTTATCGGCAAACCTATTAAAATGAAGTCAGGACACAGAATGGTATTTAAAAAGTTTAAGTGAAACAATTTGCATCGGGAGTGTGTGAAAAGGCTAATGCGTTCTTTCACTAAGCCTCACAATCGCCGTCATCCGTTCTCAGCTCTGATTGTTTTCCACATGGATGCCCTCATTCATTACTGCAAAATTATAAACATAAAGAATATCTCTGTATTAATATTTCTGCTTTTTGTAAAAGCTCAATCAACCATAATGTCCTAATTTTTTCTCTGTGAACCTCATTTTTTATTATCTCGCTACTCAAGGAATGGATGTCCCAAAAGGGATTTATTTCATTTATCGGGATTATTGAATTAAATTAAACGAGACACTTCCCACAAGCTGAGCGGAGGTACCCTATCCACTTAAAAGGAAGGCCCTGCTCCTCACTGCTATTTAGGCAAGCACATTAGGCAGCAAATGCCTTTTGTTGGCTGAGTCGGGGTTACTGCATAATTCATTTGTTCATTAAGGAAAAGCATTCAAAGTGCTTGAGGTAAGTGGAAAAGGTGGCGTATTGAATGGATCTTTAATTAAGGTACTTTGCAACCACAGTTACATGACAGATGACATATGCGTAACATTTGTTTACAAGAAGAATTATCAGACATTAAAGACAATAAGTAGCATAGGCTAATGGTAGGAAACAGAGAAAAAGACTAAAGTTATTCAATTAAAAAATGACATTAAACGTTCGTGAAATTTTCTTTAATTTAGTTTTTTTGAGTTGTTTGCCTAAATCATTTTTCT
This sequence comes from Valencia hispanica, assembly GCA_963556495.2. NCBI lineage: Eukaryota > Metazoa > Chordata > Actinopteri > Cyprinodontiformes > Valenciidae > Valencia > Valencia hispanica. Next base: position 47,422,720 of record OY747701.1, read on the forward strand.
AAACATGAGTGTGGAATATTGCCGTAAAGAATAGGAGAAAGATCTAAGTCATTTTTAAAAAGCTTGTCTGTTGTACTTCTATCTAGCAGCAGATGGCAGACTGTTTCCACTGATGAACAACCGCCGAGCGACAGCACAAGCTGAACTTCTGTACCCCCTGGCTGCCGTGATGTTGGCTTCTGAAACCTCAGTGCTCTTGCCTGTGAAATGCATTCCCATTAAAAAGGCATTTTTAAAGCCAACACTAGTGCTATAACAATCATCTCCCCAAAGCCAAGCCCCAACGCACACACCCGGGAGTGCGGCACTGCCACACAAGCAGGCGGACATGTGGAGGCCACCACAAACAAAAGGCCCTGCGCTCTTTTTCCTCCCCTCTCCACTTCCATTGCTCCACATGGTTACAGGCCGGCCTGCCATAGCCAATTACACCCACAACCCAGTGTGTGAGGTCTTGTGGAGACCCCAATCACCACTAACAAGATCAAGGCTAACTCTCTATCACATCACAGAGACAACAAACACACATACACCTGCACGTGTGTGTGCATGTGTGTGCAGAACAGCCTGTCCCCTCTCGTCACCCAGCCTCTCCCCTTCTGTCTTTCTCTCTGGCACACTCTGAAATTATAACACATTTGGAATAGCTTTGGGACATATTTAGCCTTTTTAAGAGCAACAAAAAATAACAGGGTGACAATCATGCTGGCTTTCTGTTCTCAGCTTGTGTCAAAGTTCAAGCTTTTATTGGCAACACAAGCAGATTGAGTTGTTTCATTGTATCTCGATGCAGCGTATTCAGGGTGTGATCGAGTGGGGCCCAGTTTCAGACACTTGAAGAGCATATTTCATCATTTTTACAACTTTTCCTTTTCAGCTGTGTTCAGGCCTGTAGCTCATGACCGTCTTATTTGTTTTCATGTCCAAATTGGAGAAATATGTATATAAAAACAATTTGGAAATAATAAAGCAAGAACAAGGCAGCTGTAAATGCAGCTGAAAGTTGCAGAAAAAGACGACGTTACATTCGGAACACTGAACTTGCACGTTGGTGCATCACATAATATTCTCTGAAGAAAAGAGTAGTTATGGCAAAGTCTCTGGCTGGAATTTCAGTCCGTGATGTAAATATGTATGTGGTTATTTATTCAGTGAGGAAGAAGAAGTCAAGAGGAATGTTGTATGAGTGCAATGGTTTGGAGATGTAACAAACCGGCACTCAATGGAGAGATTTAAAACACTATGTGGTGAGCGCAGTCTACCTGCATTTCACCATAGAGGAGAATGACCAGTTGTTGTAAAACTTCAACTCAAAGCAGATCAATTCTGGCAGCTCTCACATTAGATATTGCAATTTCTGCTTTGGTTCTGAATGGCATTCCTACATTATGGAGGGGATCAGCCCTCCCATTTCTCAGAACAAGTGTGCAACAAAATTAGCCAACATTAGAATAGGTAACTAATCAGTGAGTGTTAAAGTCTCACTTTCCACATCATTATCACCCTTTGTTTTACTCATTATGGGTTAACTGTACATACTTTGTTACACCATTCATACCTCCCATAGTTGGTTTTCTCAACACATGTTTTTTAACCTTAAAAAGTCACCTTAAGTGTGTTTGCATTTCTAAATCAGGACACATTTAAAAATAATTGTTTTGGGCGATTCTTGTACCACTGGTCTTTATTTAATATAAAGTGTACTCAATTTAACCTGTTGTTTATATTGTGTCATTTGTTAAGAGCCTAAATATAGTTAGATACTTACTAGTTGTTGACCCGCTGTTGATGCTATCTGTCCTAGCTCTGCCTTGAACCATGAGGTGCCCTCTTCATTCATTCATTTGTTCCTTCCCCTAAAATCAATATTGTAATTGTTTCATAACCATGGGACAAATAGTGTTTCAATAGAAGAGAATGCTTTTGGTGGGTGTTGTAAATCCTTCTTTTCTTCCTGTGTTGATTGCGATGGAGCTATCCGAACTTTACTGCATAGATCTTGAGAGCACAGTTGCTCACGCCATCCAATAAACCATCATTTGACAAATTCCTACTAGAAATGTTTATTTTTTGGTCAAGTAAACAATCCGTACCGCCAATATATAGGATTACCTTTCTTTTACAGTGGTTGTGGCTCAAAAGGCTCCTCAAAAAATCAATTCTAATATTACTTAGCCACTTTTAAAACCAATGGGATTAATGTTTCACATTTTCAAGCTTTTAAGGCTTCAGGGTTTTCTGCCTCTTAAAATTTGATGATATATTTCCTTTAGAGGAGCTTTGCAAAAATACAGCATTTTCCCCACTTGTGCTATCTGTTGTACTTCTGGGATCTCTGTCAGACTCTCTCAAACAGGCCGGCTATCTGATCTCGTGTTGTCCAAATCAGTCACTGTTGATTACAAGGGCGTACATTTCACCCTTCTTATCAAACCTGGCAGATGCAGACAGGCTGGATGGCTGACAGAAAGAGAAACTCTAGCCCTGTACGCTGATACAGCCATCAATACCCATGAGGCCGTGTGTCATGCATCCTGCATCCTGAACAGAGGTTCACATACCGCCTGTAATAGGTGACCTCAGTGAGAGCCCGTGCTTCATGTCCTCACACCAAGCTCTGATGTGGCAGCTTGCTAAATAATTTGTGCTTCTTTACCAGGGTCATTGGATAGAAAATCTGGTCATTGAATAATTAATTAAGACACAATCTAAGCAGCCGACTTCTGTTTCCTCCCAATTTCGAGCAGATAGTCTGCTCCTGTCCCTGACTCTCACGCTGACTTGCTGTCTTATTCATCTAGATTGAAGCCTCCAGCATAATTATGCTGGAGGCGGACTGGTATTAGGAGGACGTCCTGAGCATGACCCACATGATATTGAAAAAGAAAACCATATAACCACCGCAGAATCTATTTTCATTCTCTGCATAAAAATAGAACAACAGGTTATTACCGCCATGGCTTTGTTTAGCTACATAATTGTTTTTCATTATTCAGAGAACATTTGATGCCCACAGTGTAGGTTGAAAGAGGCATCGCTGTTTGAGAAAGGCTGGATATGAGATCTTTTATTGATACAGCTGTGTCACAGATCTGATTCTAGCAATTGCTAACTGATAAAACTGGAGTCTAATTGTCTGTTTGTGAATATAATAGGACAAGTTAGACTTCTATGTGGCCTTGTTGAAACTGCAGAGGTTGGAAAGCGAGGTATTTTAGTGAGAGTTGCTTTGTTTGCAATGCAATAAATTCAGGAGAAACTCTGGTTCTGGTTAGTTATGACTTAACTTCAGGAAAATCTGAAACATCTGAAGAAGAAGAGGAACAAAAACCAGGTTATGAACGGTTGTTTTTTTCAAGTACGTTCTTTTAATCAAGTTGGATCTCGTACAACGGTAAAAAAGTTCTTGTCAAAATCAAAAAAACAACTATTAGCTGAATATTAACTACTTAAATAAAATCATTTACCCCCTTCAGTAAAAGTAGGCAAGTTGTGGTCACAAAAATATTGTAAAGTATATTTATATCAATTGGCAGTGTGGAGTGCTAGGTCGCGTTTATCTGTTGAGGTTCAACAGAAATCTTGACAATTGTAACCAAGTTTGCACATGTTGCCCTTCTTTAAGAGACAAGCTACCATTAGCACTGCAGCACAGCAAGCTGCCCCTAGTTAGAAAAGCAGTAGCTCAGTCCTACAATGAGCCATTGCTTTACAGGCGGTGAGGTTGTTCATGATGCTCTCATGGATTTCTGCAGAGTGTCAAATATTTTGGCAGATAAATATTTTAAAGGCACAGTTCTTAAACTGTGATAAAAGTACCACTGAAAATACTGAGACAGTCAGCCTGTTCCACCTTCAAAAATCAGTGTGATTTGCTAACTGATATGCTCTGTGACCAGGCTAACAAGCTAATAATGTTCTTATCTATGTGTTATACTTACATGAGTCATTTGGAAAGCTTTCACATTCACAAAGGTTTTATTACTGATATGCGCATAAGAACTTTCTGACATGATTAGTGATCGTTACTCTGTAATTTTGTGAATAAAAGTAATGACAAGTATACCAATCCTGTCAAAACACATTTGTATTTCTTATCTTTGTTCTAAAGGAAGTAGTATGAGATTACTCTAATGTGTCTCATAATATAGGCTTTGTGCTGTTGTTACTGCTAGAGATGAGAGTCAAATCTGTTCTCCAATGTATGTACTTACCTAAAAGTAAAGTGTTACCTCCTGTTAATAAAGCATGGTTAGAACAACTGCTAGCCTACAGATGGAAACCTTTGTTTACAGTTGTCTACATTTTATTTGTGATTACTGATGTCTATACCAGCATGCAGTTATTAATTAACTTAAATGAATTAATAATGTAAATCTAAAAATGGGACACAAATTTTAAAAACTAATGTAAAAAACCCACAGAAGTCTAAGTGTATATGGATAAAGACAAGTGTGATCCCAGTAGTAGCAACACACTTCTAAATCTGGCAGCTTCACTGGCCTGCAAGCAATCTCATCATTTTGAAATCAGACACCTATTGCCAGGCCCATGTCAATGAGGCTTATCTTCATTATTTTGGTCTCCAGAACCAAGTCCCCAATTCGTGTCCATGCATTCCTCAAATGCTTTCCCCTCACTGTAAATCCAGCTCACGCCTAACTGCCGTTGTGCTCATCACCGAGAGCTTTCCACTTGTATTCAAATCCTCGCACTGATTTTACTCTCAAATTTTGTCCTTCTTTGGATGTTTTGGTGATACGTGGTGAATGACCAGGGCTGGTAGCTTCGGATAATTCTCCATCATGGTTGTCAGGGTATGTGTCCTCTCATAGCAGGCATGAGAGTTAGGGTTATAAGTCTGCATTGTGTGGTAAAAAGGACAGAGAGAGACAGAGCTCTTTAAAAAAATACACCAAGGCAGGAAGAATGACACTTAGCCCTTAATCATCTCTATGTCTGCAGGGATCTCCTGTACTTTTGTGTCTATTGCAGATAATGGTCTTTCCTGACTTGACAGCATGTCTTAGCCGAGCCAGAGCTCTGTTTAAGTGTATCAGGGTGACAAAGCGCTGCTAGATTCGGTGGTGTCACAGCTCATCATGTAGTGACATTGCTGACAGCTGTGGTGTTAAGACAGTGAAGCGGCTGAATGAAGTTAGAATAGATTCTAGTGCACAAGAACCAACTTCCATAACAATGCTTTCCCTTGGGGATGTTCTGCAATATGCAATCCAATAACACCAGCTGGAACCACTGGACGACAGGAAGGGGAAGTAATGGAAATCTGGGAGTGCAAACCAAAATGCTGCCTCAGTTATTGGAGCACATGGCTGCTTGGGTTTCAGGAGAAAAACCAGAGGCAAAAAGAGTACAAGAATGACAATGTTGTTTGTGGGTTAGAGCTCTCACGCAGAATAGTGCCTGGCGGGCTGTCCAAGTGTACTGGCTCCTTCCTATGAATAAAAAAGAATTAAAAAAATTGGAGGGAGTCTTGGGCATCAGATATAACCACACCATCTTGAATCTGTCCAGCCTCATCACTGCTTCTTTGAGACCCTGTCGGAGGAGACATACCCTTGCCAGATCATCTGCTAGTTTTAGGGGACTTCCTGTTTGCTGAAATAGTACAGACAAATTGTATAATGATGAATCATGGGCCGACCATCGTGGGAGCATGCCGTCTCTGGACCTCAAACTCAGTTGCAACTAATTTTGCCTAAACCCCAAAACAAGCAGAACAACATGACAACGAGCAGGCTTTGTCTGTTTCTATGAAAAAATGGTCTCTGAGGTTTGGCTGGATGTAAAGAGAACTAAACTTTTAGCTATCCACTTTCAGCTGGGCTGTGAACAGTTTTCAGAGTCATACAATTTAACATGAACTATTATACACTTTTATTTTTTCAAGACTCCGTTTGGTGCTATGATATGTTTGACAGACCTTGAAGACCACGGGATTCCTGTGTTAGTAATGCTGATTAGGGCCTAGGATTAGATCACTGCCATTGTCTTTAAACAACTACTCATGAAAGTTATTCCGCGCAAAGTAGTGCGGATAATGTCAACCCAAAATGCTATAGATTGCTCTACAAAAGTGGTTGGATTTCCAAATGAAGCATACAGTCATGAAAAAATTATGTTTTTTGACTGTCAGTACAGTCATTGGAAAAACTAAGTACACCCTTACTGTTCATATTGAATTTAAGGGAAAACGTAGCACCTGGTTACCAATAATTTGATGGATTAAGTGACAAGCAAGTAGAAACCACCTAAAAATGGAGGCTTTATGACATTTTGCTGGTCTAGAACATAGCGTTACAACATTGCGGAGATAGAAAGACATCAGCGATGACAATGAAAAAAGATGTAGTTTTAAATTGTAAAAAAAACACAATTTGAGTAATTTTAATGGAATAAAGATTGTTGGAAAATATTTAAGACAGAAGGTTGGCAGACTGGTCAGACTGTACAATGCTCGGAGAAATGGCATAAAAGCCACAAGGTTAATCTTAGACTCTACAGACTTCGGTTAGGAGGTTGATCTGTTGTTACAGTACAATTACTAAAAGACAAGTTTGGCTTGTTTGGAAATGTTCACAATGAAATGCATCTTTTCTCTAAAATTGATATGCTAGCATGTCTTAAGTTAGCAAAGTTGTACCTGAATGCACTTCAAGATACAATAAATATATACGAACAAAGTAGATATGTTTGGTCATATATGTACCCTACCATGTTATCCTAAATCCACAATAGAATTGCTGAAAAGCAAAGAAGCAAGGAACTGGAATGGCCTATGTACCTTTGGCCTTACCACCACATTCACCCATTTAGTCACTTTTAGAAACACACACATACATTGGTAGTGGTACTGGTAGGTGTGTTGGAGACAATTGCCCTGCCCAAAGGCACGTCAAAATATGGCTAGGGGAGGCGACAAGAAACAAATCCACAATTTCTCCTTGCAACTACTCTTTCCAGTGAGCCCCAGACAACCCCCCCCCCCTTCCCAATCGGAGATAAACACGTCTGTAAAGCTCAACGAACTCACTGTTGTAAAGAGTTCTTGAGCCAAAATTCCTCAAAAATATAGTCACACAAAACATCCTTCATGGTTTTTTTTAGCAAAAAGTGGTTTTACAAGCTTGGTGAAGTTTTTCCTGCGATGGACTGGTGACCTGTCCAGGGTGTATCCCACCCCACAACCAGCCCCCGCAACCCTGTAGGATGGACGGGTATAGATAATGCCTTGATGATGGATGGCTGACTTACAGTGGCTTGCAAAAGTATTCGGCCCCCTTGAACTTTTCCACATTTTGTCACATTACAGCCACAAACATGAATCAATTGTATTGGAATTCCACGTAAAAGACCAATACAAAGTGGTGTACACGTGAGAAGTGGAACGAAAATTATACATGATTCCAAACATTTTTTACAAATAAATAACTGAAAAGTGGGGTGTGCGTAATTATTCATCCCCCTTTGGTCTGAGTGCAGTCAGTTGCCCATAGACATTGTCTGATGAGTGCTAATGACTAAATAGAGTGCACCTGTGTGTAATCTAATGTCAGTACAAATACAGCTGCCCTGTGACGGCTTTAGCGGTTGTCTAAGAGAATGTTGGGAGCAACAACACCATGAAGTCCAAAGAACACACCAGACAGGTCAGGGATAAAGTTATTGAGAAATTCAAAGCAGGCTTAGGCTAAAAAAAAAAATTTCCCAAGCCTTGAACATCCCACGGAGCACTGTTTAAGCAATCATTCAGAAATGGAAGGAGTATGGCACAACTGTAAACCTACCAAGACAAGGCCGTCCACCTAAACTCACAGGCCGAACAAGGAGGCCGCTGATCAGAAATGCAGCCAAGAGGCCCATGGTGACTCTGGACGAGCTGCAGAGATCTACAGCTCAGGTGGGGGAATCTGTCTATAGGACAACTATTAGTCGTGCACTGCACAAAGTTGGCCTTTATGGAAGAGTGGCAAGAAGAAAGCAATTGTTAAAAGAAAACCATAAGAAGTCCCGTTCGCAGTTTACCACAAGCCATGTGGGAGACACAGCAAACATGTGGAAGAAGGTGCTCTGGTCAGATGAGACCAAAATGGAACTTTTTGGCCAAAATGCAAAATGCTATGTGTGGCGGAAAACTAACACTGCACATCACTCTGAACACACCATCCCCACTGTCAAATATGGTGGTGGCAGCATCATGCTCTGGGGGTGCTTCTCTTCAGCAGGGACAGGGAAGCTGGTCAGAGTTGATGGAAAGATGGATGGAGCCAAATACAGGGCAACCTTGGAAGAAAACCTCTTGGAGTCTGCAAAAGACTTGAGACTGGGGCGGAGGTTCACCTTCCAGCAGGACAACGGCCCTAAACATAAAGCCAGGGCAACAATGGAATGGTTTAAAACAAAACATATCCATGTGTTAGAATGGCCCAGTCAAAGTCCAGATCTAAAATCAATCGAGAATCTGTAGCAAGAGCTGAAAACGGCTGTTCATAAATGCTGTCCATCTAATCTCACTGGGCTGGAGCTGTTTTGCAAAGAAGAATGGGCAAGAATTTCAGTCTCTAGATGTGCAAAGCTGGTAGAGACATACCCTAAAAGACTGGCAGCTGTAATTACAGCAAAAGGTGGTTCTACAAAGTATTGACTCAGGGGGCTGAATAATTACGCACACCCCACTTTTCTGTTATTTATTTGTAAAAAATGTTCGGAATCATTTATGATTTTCGTTCCACTTCTCACGTGTACACCACTTTGTATTGGTCTGTCACGTGAAATTCCAATAAAATTGATTCATGTTTGTGGCTGTAATGTGACAAAATGGGGAAAAGTTCAAGGCGGCCGAATACTTTTGCAAGCCATTGTAACTATCACATGAGTGTTTATGAAAGAACAGGGCAATGATTTCCACATCATTTAGAGAAGGATAATATATGAGACTTTATTTAATGTTGATGATTAGTCTGTAATTTGCTTTAATCTGAGAAAAAGTTTAAAAGCTCTGATTGCAGTCAATTTAAAAGCGAGCGTCTTGATGAACAGTGAAGAGCCTTTCTATTGGTTGTGCAGCTCTGCATTACAATATCCGAGTAAATTTGGAGAAAAATTGCACGTAGTAATTCTAAATACATAAAATTACACACAACCTTGCTAAAAAGGCAACACTGGCCCTATAGTTTTGATAAAGTGCCAACGGTGGACATTAAAAGAATGGCTAGTTTGTTGATCCTATCATAATTCCTTTTGTTGTATATTTTCTCCCTCAATGAATTCTGTTGCTTAGTGTTTTGATTAAGGTTTTAGAATAGCATTAGAAATATTTGTACAGAATGGGAATTAAATGATATTTCGTGAAATAAACACACTTTATCTACCATTACCTAATTTATCTTGATCTATTTATTTGCTTTTTCTTAGCGACAGACAGGACACATTGTCAAACTTTTAGTCTGAAAAAACATGCTTAATTCAGGGCTGTCAAAATGAATGCATTAATGCGGGTCGATTAATTTGTGGAATCAATGCCATTAATATTTTTAACACAATTGACGCATGCACAGAATGACCTGCCCTGTTTACCCCACAATTAAACCCGCGCTGCTTTCAGTGCTCAGTTGTCAAGTAAACAGCATGACAACTGTTTGATAACTGCAAATAATAACAGTGGGAACCAGGGAGTAATGTAAAGGTTCGGTGTTGATAAATAAATAACCCCTTCATTAGTCAGAAAATTTCAATTAAAAAATACTTAATTCCTCCCAGAGAGAAATTAAGTGTTGTTGTAGCTCATATTATTTAATTTTTCAAGGAGCTATTGTAGGTCCTGATGGCTGTAAGCAGGAATTATATCCTGCAGCAGTCTGTTCCGCAGCAAAACTGAAGAAGCCTCTGAACGAAGACACCGTTGTTGTAGGATAGTCCCATGAAGAGGATGCTCAGGGTTGTCCAAAATTGAATAAGAAAGCTTTAGATTTAGAAAATGTTAACCAGTTAGTTTGCCTTAGCAACTGGCTAAAAGATTAATAGGTCAAAAGCTCCACGTGTTAATGTGATTATGGAATTCAAAACAAAAGTTCCATGCATCTCTCCTGTATTTCCCTAAAAAAAGAGCAACAGCTTCCGGTTTCGTCCTTTATTTAGACCAAAAAGGTTTCTTTTTCGGTCATATTTAGGAATTTTTATTAATCATGATTAATTTACAGCTACTCTGTGATTAATTAGATTCAAATTTTTTATCATTTGACAGCCCTAGTTTCATTTATCTAAAGGGGAGTAGAACTTTACGATCAACATACCAGCTGATTTGATATGTGAACACATGCTTTCCTAATTAGTGCAGGTATATATGTTACTATTTCTTAATGTAGTTATATCTGAATCAGGGTTGCCCTTTTAATTTGACCTTCAAAATACTTTATTTTAAAAGAGCTTTAGGAAGAATATTATTTTCATATGTTCAAATACACTGTAACTAACACATTTCCAACAGAATAACATATCTTTAAATGTTTTTATGCTTGTTTTGTAAGTTATTTAATCAATAATCTGAAATTTTATGCAGTTATTTTAATAAGAAACATGACATCAAATGTGCTCTTCTTGCTTTCATCAATAAATTGTTTGATTTATTATATGCCTTTAGATTGTTTTTCCAAACAAAATTTCATTCAAATGTCCTTCACAGGTTTTTGTGATTATTTTTTGTGGTGAATTTTTTGTTTGGGGTAACACTTTTCAAATAATAAATTACCCTTTGTTTTACATAGTTTACGCCAGTGGATCTCAGTTCTTTTATTTTTAATCATCTTTATGTCTAATATTTAATAGCATCAAAAATTGACTTTTTATAGTCTATGGTACTTCAGATGGTGACACACCAGCTTCAGGTCTTCAAACTATTCATAGGCTATGTGACACTTTGCATTGATATTAACAATCTGGGTCCTATGGGGTTCCAGATGTGCCAAAGATATTTCTCTATGTCTTGTCATGTTTTGACTATTTGAGGTTATTTGTTTAAAGAGGCCAGTTTTAATGTTACTACTGCCTTTTGGTGTGCTACACCAAAAGTGCTTTCAGTAACATAAATATAGGAATTAAAAAGTTGTATTCTGCATTAACAACTATCTTTTGCAGTCTTATACATGTTCAAACAGTTCAGTACAACATCAGTGCTAACTGTGCCTATATTTGGCTGCTCAAATGTGCTATTGAACTGCAGTAAATGTTGCGGTAATCTATTTCATCCCTCAGCTATTAGCAGGTTGTGAACATTCTCTGATACCATTCCAGGCCTCATTTTCCAGGTCTCTGAGCGCACCAAGCAACGAGCACCTAATTCGCTCAATGAAATGGGGTCTGCGCTTACTGAGGCAGAGATTTAATACATCACGGAAAATTAGGTCGATTTTAATGAAATACCCCATCCCTCTGAATACTGCACATATGCTTTACAAGGGAGGAAGGGCTGCTTTTGTTGATGGGAGGGCGAGTTTTGATGGGACTGCCTGTTTTTGTTACGAGACGCTATCGAAATCTCAGCTTTCTCTTGATTCTTCTCACTGGAATGCGTGGACTTCCACATCTTAAAAAAAATCTATATCTATATATTACTGGACCTCTCATAACCTTTCATTGGCAAACAGCTACTTGTAACACAATGGCTGAGTAAATAAAATATGTGTTAGTAAATTTTCACCATGTAGCACAGGGTGTACTTTACTTTTATGGTGACATATTTTGCTTATGATGGAGGGTGAGTGTGAGAGAAGTTGATCTGCATCCATAAATCATTCCTTGTGTTCTACCTCAAAAACAGCACTCATATGATAAATGCTAGTTTACTGGAAGCACTTTAACTCTGAACAATGAGCCTGTGCACGTTTGCGTGTGTATCTCTGTGTGTGTGACAAATCTGGAAGTATTTTATGGTCAGCCGCAGAGGCCTCTGTGATTGGACAAGCTGTGACACTCCTGGTCCTAAAAGACTTTGCACAACAGCGAGGGCATCCACGAGTCATCCCGACATTTGTGGGATGAAAAATTCCACAGTGTTCACCACAAAGTTCAGTTCTGTCCAAGCTGCATCTGCAGGCTCCTGCTGACTCACAGTTCAACTCAGTAAATTATAACTGTGGTTCATAATCAATACCTGAGGATTACTGAAGCTCCACACCTACCAATCTTGGATTTCTCTTTGTTATGGGAAGATCACTGTGAATCATCTCAATGACTCTCCAGTCTGCGTGTTTTATAGTTTTATAGGGGTTTTATAGCTTCTCAAATCTAAAGCATAGTGCCTTGACAAAGTCTTGATACCCGTTGAACCTTTTTCCACATTTTATCACCTTACAGCCCCAAACTTACCGGAGATAGACATACTGAACAGTACATTGCTTTTTTTTATTTTTATTTTTTATTGAAAAGTTTAATGTTCATTTGTCCATTCCGGCTTTGGCACCTGCCACCTTCCTCCATGATGCCCTAAGTGCCCTTTTTTGAAAAAAAAAAGAAAATAAAAATGTTGATTTAAAAAAAAAAAATTTTTTAGGGCGTGCATATGGTGGCCTGCCTGTGCCCTTCAGCATCAACATTTAACCATTAATAACAATGTAGCTAAATACAATTATCTGGCTGCTGTCAGTCACATTATGAACATTTACCAATGCTCATCCTTAATGATCCTCTGCCACCAGAGGGGGGGGGGTTCAGAACTCCCCTCCAACTTTGAAACTAGAAAAGCACTCTGAGAGCACAGACCTCCCCCAGGCAGCAGACAGACAGAAAAACAAATACACAAACCCTGTCAAAAACATAACCTCTTTCGCAGAGGTAATTATGGGCAAAAGTATTTTTTTTTATAGACATGATTGTGATGGAAATATTTTTTTAACAGAAATGATTGTGATGGAAAATATAGTCCTGATTTTGATGTTACATAAAACTGTTTTTGCTTATTTTTTCCTCCCCATTCTCGTTGCTGCAGTAATTTCAGATCTCCCTTGCTCCCTTCCTGAAACAAAAAAGTGGTATGGCCGCAGAAAAAACGTCACACTTTCAGTTCATTTGGCTCGTCCAACTCTGTACATACAAACTGTTCAGGCCGCTACAGGCTGAGAGAAAAGCATAAGGCTGCTTCAGTCGGCCCCTCCACTCTGGGTCAGGCAGCCTCCATCACTTTGATTTAAAGAAACAACACCACAACTTTTACCTAAGGAACACTCCTCAAAGCCCAGGTACTGCCTACCTTCGGTTCGCTCTCTGCTCCTTTCTCCTCATCGCTGCACACTGGATTTGGGCTGTAGGTGAGCGACCATGAATGGAATGTAGTTACTGTTGTAAAGGGAGGTTCGGCCCATAGCTGTTGCACCTCACATCTAAAAATGTCACATATAGTAGCTTAAAAATTCTGCAACAATTTGGACTGTAGCTGGAAAGCTCAGACTCGCTTTGTTACTCTCGGTGACAGAGCTTTTTCTGCTGTTTGTGCTAAGCACCTTTTTAACTTTGAGCCCCTGCCCCTCTAAAGGTCTCTGCACAGCCCTGCATTAGAATTTGCTTTAAAATATGATCTAAACCATGGGTGCTCAATTTCAGGCTTCAAGGGCCGGTCTCCAGTCAGTTTTAGATGTGTCAACTCCAACACAGCTAATTTAAATGGTCTAACTGCATCCTCAGCATGTCAAAGTTCTGCAGAGGTCTGCTCATGAGCCATCATTTCATTCAGGTGTGCTGAACCAGGGAAATAACTAAAACATGCAGGAGGCCTGCCCTTGAGGACCCGAATTGAGCACCCCTGATCTAAACCATTCCATGCTGCTCTGGCTGTATGTGTGGGGTCATTTCCTACACTTCTAGTTTTGGCCTGCAGGCCCACAGGTGTCAGGATCCCTTGGTTTTTGTGCGATTTTGAGTTTTTCCTTCCACTATGTTTTCTCCCCATCTTCTTCTCTGCATTGTATCCTGCGTTGCCTTGTAAGTTACTTTGTTCATTTTGTTAATTAAATTATTGTTCCTTTACCTCGTTGCATTTGGGTCCTCCATCTTCAACACATGATAACAGGTCTCATCTGGGGTGACTGTGGCACAGGTGGTAGGAATTCGTCCCGTAATTGGAGGGTTGCTGGTTTGAATCCCCGCTCAGTCCGCCTCGGTCGTTGTGTCCTTGGGGAAGACACTTGTGTCCGACAGCCTCTCCTCTGTCAGTGTGCCCCAGGGCAGCTGTGGCTACCATGTAGTAGCTTGCCACCATCAGCGTGTGAATGAGTGCGTGAATGGGTGAATGACTGAATGTAGTGTAAAGCGCTTTGTGGTCCTCTGACTGAAAAAGCGCTATACATATGCAGACCATCTGACCAAAGCATATTAGTCCATATGTAGCAATCATATAAAAGAAGGTGCTCTCGTCACTGACCTTTATTTGTGGATATGGACATCGCACTTTTCAGACCTTTATGTGTAACATTTTGCCAAAAGCATCTACAACAGCATCCTCACTTTAAAAAAACAACCTCATTCAGTTCAAAGTTCTCAAAAATTCACATTCATGCACAACACTATATTGGATACATTCTCGAAATACTTGCTATTATAATTTCCGTTAAAGGTAGTTCCACAAAGTACCAACTGGCTGAATTCAATTCAATTCAATTCAATTCAGTTTATTTATATAGCGCCAATTCACAACAGATGTCATCTCAAGGCACTTAACAAGAAGTCATTTCAATACAATTATACAAACATTCCAATCAGTTAAAAAGTTTCCTATTTAAGGAATCCCAGCAGATTGCGTCAGTCATTGGCGTGAGGTTGGGCAGATTTCCAACCACAGCAATCCTTCAGCAATCCCTCATACTGAGCAAGCATGTAGCGACAGTGGAGAGGAAAAACTCCCCTTTAACAGGAAGAAACCTCCAACAGAACCAGGCTCAGTAGGAGCGGCCATCTGCCACGACCGTCTGGGGGTTTGAGAAGACAGAGCAGAACACAGAAGGAACAGAAGATCCGATATAAGAGAACTTTCTATGTTACAGAAAGTAAAAAGTTGATAACAGGACACAGTGGATGTTCAGTTACTGAGAGGATCATCCCAGTTGATGCCCCCCGTCCAACAGGGCATTGCAGACAAGCAGGATACCAGACCAGGTATATCTTCGATGGGGAGAAAAACACTGAGAGAAAACAAAGTTAACAGTCGAAATAACAGAATGTACTGTAATACAACTGGAGAGTCGTAGGAGAAAAGGAAGTAGCAGAGTGAAGAAAATTGGTAAGTCTGTCCTCCAGCAGTCTAAGCCTATAGCAGCATAACTACAGAGATAGCTCAGGATGACCTAAGCCACTCTAACTATAAGCTTTATCAAAAAGGAAAGTTTTAAGCCTGGCCTTAAAAGTAAACAGAGTGTCTGCCTCACGGAGTAAAGCTGGGAGCTGGTTCCACAGGAGAGGAGCCTGATAACTAAAAGATTTGCCTCCCATTCTACTTTTAGAGATCCTAGGAACTACAAGTAAACCTGCAGTCTGAGAGCGAAGTGCTCTTTTAGGAACATATGGAACAATTAGATCTCTGATGTATGATGGAGCTTGATTATTAAGGGCTTTGTATGTAAGAAGAAGGATCTTAAATTCTATTCTGGATTTAACAGGGAGCCAGTGAAGGGAAGCTAAAACAGGAGAAATGTGATCTCTCTTTTTAATATTCATCAGAACTCTTGCTGCCGCATTTTGGATCAACTGAAGGCTTTTAATGGCATTTTGTGGACTTCCTGATAGTAAAGAATTACAGTAGTCCAGCCTTGAGGTAACAAATGCATGGACTAGTTTCTCAGCATCACTCCTGGACAGGATGTTTCTAATTTTAGCAATATTCTGGAGGTGAAAGAAAGAAATCCTAGAAACCTGTTTAATATGGGATTTAAATGTCAAGTCTTGGTCAAAAATAACGCCGAGGTTCTTTACGTTATTACTGGGGGCCAATTTAATGCAATCCAGATGAAGTGATTGACTAATCAGTTTCTGTTTAATAACTTCTGGTCCAAAGACAGCAACTTCTGTCTTGTCAGAATTTAAAAGCAAAAAGTTTAGGGTCATCCATGCTTTTATGTCTTCCAGACATGCCTGTAATCTACCTAACTGACTGGGTTCATCAGGATTTATGGATAAATATAGTTGTGTATCATCGGCATAGCTGTGGAAATTTATCCCATGCTGTCTAATGATTCTACCAATTGGAAGCATATATATGGTGAAAAGAATTGGTCCAAGGACAGAACCCTGTGGAACTCCACAAGTAACCCTTGAGAGTGAAGATGATTTATCATTTAGATGAACAAACTGGAATCTATCAGACAAATATGATTTAAACCAGCCTAGTGCTGTTCCTTTGATCCCTGCAACATGTTCAAGCCTTTCTAAGAGAATATTATGATCGACTGTGTCAAAAGCAGCACTGAGATCTAACAAAACCAGAACAGACACCCGTCCATTATCTGAGGCCATGAGAATATCATTAGTAACCTTCACCAGTGCTGTTTCAGTGCTATGATGAGCTCTAAAACCTGACTGAAACTCTTCAAACAGCTCGTTACTGTTTAGATGTTCACAGACTTGATTAGCAACTATTTTCTCAAGGACTTTGGATAAGAAAGGGAGGTTAGATATAGGTCTGTAATTCACTAAGTCATCTTGATCAAGGGAAGGTTTCTTGAGTAAAGGTTTAATTACAGCTATTTTAAATTCCTGTGGTACGTATCCGTTTACTAAGGATAGATTCATCATATCCAAAATGGGGCCAGGAACCAAATGGAACACTTCTTTAAATAATTTGGTTGAGATTGGGTCCAAAATACAAGTTGAAGATTTAGATGAGGCTAATATTTTTGATAATTCTGAAAGCTCGACTGAATCAAAACAGCCTAAGCAATACTGAGGTTCTACAGTTCTTTCCGATACTGACTCATTTACTGAGGAATAAGTAATCATGTTTGGGAGGGTGCCAATGATTTTATTTTTAATAAAATTTATTTTATTTATGAAGAATCTCATAAAATCATCACTGCTAAGAGCTGGGGGAATAGTTTGCTCAACAGAGCTATGACTCTGTGTAAGTTTGGCAACTGTACTAAAAAGAAACCTAGGATTGTTTTTATTCGCCTCTATTAATGATGAAAAATATGCTGTTCTAGCTTGTCGAAGGGTCTTTTTATACAGCAGTAGACTGTTATTCCAGTTTAAATAGGAATCCTCTAGATGTGTAGAGCGCCATTTTCTCTCCAACTTCCTAGTATTCTGCTTTAAAGTACGCAACTCTGCGTTAAACCAAGGAGTCAGCCTCCTATGGCTAGCCACTTTCTTTTTTAATGGGGCTACACTATCTAATGCCAAACGCAATGAGGACGTAACGCTGTGAACCAGACCATCAATTTCTGAAGGGTTAGAGATAGAATTGCTGCCATCCACTGTGTTACTTTGAGACACTGAGGAAAGTAAGAATGGTACAGATTCTTTAAAAATTGTTACAGCATTGTCTGATAAAGTTCTACTATAATGAAATTTTCTTTCAGATTTAAGATGGTCAGTTAAAGTAAATTCAAAAGTTATCAAGAAGTGGTCAGACAGGACCGGGTTATGTGGGTGGACTGTTATTTCCTCACACTCAATACCGTATGTCAGTACAAGGTCCAAAGTGTGTTTACCTGAGTGGGTCAATCCCTGTACTTTTTGAGTAAAGCCAATTGAGTCTAAAATAGCATTAAAGGCTGCATTTAGGCTATCACTTTCAGTATCCACATGAATATTGAAGTCCCCCACTATAATAACCCTATCAGTATTTAATACTATATCAGATAAAAAATGTGAGATCTGATCCAAGAATTGAGAGTAAGGGCCTGGTGGACGATACAAAACCACAAACAAAAATGGTCTTAATGTTTTGCAACTTGGATGAGGAAAATTAAGGGTTAGATGCTCAAAAGAACTGTAGCTATCAATTGGTCTGGGACTAATTAGTAAATCAGAACGGAAAATGGCTGCAACTCCTCCTCCTCGCCCAGTATTTCTAGGAATGTGAAAATTTAAATGACTGGAAGGAGTTGACTCATTTATACTGACATAATCCTCCTGCTGCAACCAGGTTTCTGTGAGACAAAGGAAATCAATGTGATGATCACAAATCAAGTCATTTACTAACAAAGTCTTTGAGGAGAGAGATCTTATGTTTAATAAACCACATTTAATAGATTTATTTTCAGTCAAAGTTGTATTTATTTTTATGAGATTTCCATAATTTGCTTTTGTTGGCTTAACTTTTAATCCATTTAATTTTGGCCGTGGGCAAGACACTGTTTCTATAGGGTAATGGGTGGGTAACAGTACAGAAGCAGCAGAGAGGTGGGTTAAACTACGACTCTGCTTCCTGGTCTGGACCCTGGGTTGTCAGTGTTTTGGAGGATTAATAAATTCGGCCATATTCCTAGAAAGAAGAGCTGCTCCATCCAAAGTGGGATGGATGCCGTCTCTCCGGATCAGACCAGGTTTTCCCCAAAAAGTTCTCCAGTTATCAATGTAGCCCACATCGTTTGCAGGACACCACCTAGACAACCATTGATGGAATGACAGCATGCGGCTAAACATGTCGTCACTGGTCCGATCAGGCAGGGGACCAGAAAAGATTACTGAGTCTGACATTGTTTTGGCAAACTTACACACCGAAGCAACAATAATTTTAGTGACCTCCGATTGGCGTAACCGGGTGTCATTACCGCCAGCGTGAATAACAATCTTACTGTATTTACGCTTATCTTTAGCCAGCAGTTTCAGGTTGGATTTGATGTCGCCCGTTCTGGCCCCTGGCAAGCATTTGACTATGGTCAATGGTGTCTCTAATGCCATGTTTCTGACTATGGAGCTGCCAATTACCAGGGCCGGCTTCTCAGCGGGTGTGTCGCTGAGCGGGGAAAATCTGTTAGAAACGCGGACCGGTTGGTGGTGGCCCGGGGGCTGGGTCCTAGAACTATGCTTCCTACGTACAGTTACCCAGCCGCCTAGAGGTCCCGGCTGCGCGGGCTCTACCGGAGGACAGCTAGGGGGTTCTATCCTTGTTGGCTCCGCGCTGGCTAATGGGCTTCGGCTATCTGCTGGTTTTTCAACAGCGCGGAGCCGTGCTTCTAATTCTGATACCCTCGCCTCCAAAGCTACAAAAATATTACATTTATTACAGTTACCATTATCACTAAAGGAGGCAGGGAAGTAACTAAACATCTGACAGAGAGAGCAAGAGAGAAGAGAAGAGTTAGAGACAGGAGAAAGAGTAGCCATAGACGCAATGAAGCTAAGCTAACTGAGCTAGCGAGACCTTCCACCCAAAGAAAAACTGTGTGAAACACGAGGAGTTCCCAAAACGTAAAGTACACCACCACGTGGTTTGAATGCAAATTCAAACCACGTTTTTCAGATTGTGATTTGATAAGGTATTTTTCAAACCTTATATCTTTTCCTTCCACTTCATAGAAATGCATTGCTGGTTGTTGGTTGATCATATAAATTCCCCAAAAAGTAAATTAAAGTTTGTGGTTGTGACAAAATGTGTAAAAGTTCGGAGTACTTTTAACAGGCATGGCACATTCAGCCAGTGTACCTCCCAACTGCAAATTCGAGGAGGTCAAAATTAGTTTATTTTTTTCGATTTAATACTGTGCTTACACATTTCCTCTTCCTGCTGTTTAGATGTTTGTTTTAAGCTCTGTGAAAGATGAAGAGCTTCCAGGACTCTTCATATCATCACACTCCTCTTTCCATACTTCACAAACCCATTCCGAACCACTTCACCTCCTTTCCTGGCCATTCGAGATAAATATGTAACCAAAAGGAGAAATTCATGCTTGAAGCAAGTAACTAATCTCTCTCCTGCCTGTTTCCCTCTTCTGTATTTAATTGATAGAAATTGCACGCATCAAAGACAACACACACTGAGATTTAATGGGCATAAAATGGACATTAGCATTTTAAAGAGGCGGATTAACACATTAATCCGGGCAATTTTCATCCAACACTTCCAATGAGATCGTCACAGTGCGCAGGCTCCTAATGGGGCTTAAATGGCTTTCAGCTTTAGTGCCGCTCTCAGGGATAACACAGAAACTTTTAGTTTTTGGAAAAGGGGGGAAATTGAAGAAGCTTAATTTGTGTGACGGCTTTTTCAGAAGTAAGCTTTTTTTTCAAAGTCTGCATGACACATTACACAAGTCGCAACAGTGCCATGGGTGCACTCCTGTGTTTTTGCAGGGAAGACGCACGCTAAAGAGAAACGTTTTAGGTTGGGAGACTTCCAGCGCCTATATATAAAACAGCTTTCAAAGGAGCCGTTGTTGGATGAACATCTTGGAGTCGAGTTTTTATCCATGCTGCACATATGTGGCTTTGGTCATAGGTTCAGACTGGATTGCAAAGCACAACAACCATGCATACAATAGAGCTAAGTATAACGCACCACAATATGGTCTTACTTTACGATCAAAGGATATCCAATATGCTCACTGTCTGGCCAGATGAAACTCATTTGGACTTATTTTCCGTGAATCACTTCTACAGATGCGCCCCGGTTGAAGATTTCCACACACAGCCTCGAAGGTAGAAGATACACCACACTGCTCTGGGTTGCTTTGACATACAGCTCATCAAATCCCGAGGAAGGAAGTGGTTGCCACTGGGTCTCAGAAGAGCGTTACAGCAACGATTCATGTGCGACGGGCGAAATCGTGAGAACATGTGTCCGGTTCGCATGCAGAAAATATGTTCACAGACATTACACTAAATCAGTGACACTAACCCTCAGAGGTGGTGTTTAGACTACATAGAGCTGTCTCGACGCAGTGCGTCTTCTACAACAGTACACACTTTCATTTTCATCCCAGCATGGCCGCTGCTCCCTTTTGTCTGATTCCGTTACACTGTAGTTTATATGCACACAACATTTCAGGCCGCTGTACTTTCATGCAAAGAGAATGTAATGTAGGTCATCAAACAGAGTCAACTGGGAGAGAATTGTTGTTTTTTGAGCAGCGAGGCAGCCTCCAGGGGAATAGACTAATGTGAAAGGAGGGGTGTAAAAAAGAACAAAAAACAACGGAACAAACAAAAGCTCCCTCGACAAACTGTTAAAACGTGGAGCGTGCCTGTTTTGGGTGTTGTCACCGGTGGATGGAGACTGGGAAATGCAAAAACACTGTTTCCTCTCATTCCCTTTCCACCTGTCTCGCATTCTCTGGTGAATACTTTATGCTACAGAGCTTCTATCTACCTCTCCTGTACTTTCCATCCCATTATCGCTCCAACATGAGATTGCACTCAAGATGATGTTGGAATTTTTGATAACAAGGATTGTGAAAATGAAACATTGTTCTGAATTAATAAACAACACAGTCTGGAGCTTTCAGACTAGAGCACACCTCTATTCCTACCTTCAGCTGTATTATTAGTAATATTACTTTTTGATTCTCTGCTGGATGTCCGGCACTGTCTGAGATTTATCAGAAAATGCTCTCAGCTTCCAGGTCAGGAAGACAGGATGGGTGTCTTAAAACATGAAATGCCAGATGCTGTGATTTTAAAAACCCCTGAATTTGCAAGATAAATGACATCTGAAAAGGTAGGCTACACCTAAACCAGGTCTTCTCCAGGTATTCTTTTGGATATGACTGTCTAAAAGCCTTCAACCACTGCAGGCGTAGGTGCTGTGCTCCAGTCAAACTTTGGCCTAGATTAGAAACTTTGTGAATTTGCATAATATCCATCCAGCGCAGTGAGAATCGCTCACACATAGAACATATGTTTTTGTAATTTTATGAAGTTCTGGTCTTGTATCATGCCTCCTCAGTAAATTTGGTCACATACTCAACCTTTTGTTCTCAACACATAACCAAACAAAGAAAAAGAAAAAGATCACATTCCTGTGGCTGCTGCTCTGTCGTAATCCACATTTCTTTTCGTGACAATAAAATACAGTTTTTTTGGACGCTGAGCTAAAAAGCCCAACTTTACAAATCAAATGTAGCTCATTGAGATATACCTTTTCCTGGAGGTTCTTATCGGCATCTTAATGGTTATTTGGTCTTCTTTACAGTTAATGCTGAAATGATTTAAGTGCACTTTCACATGATTTGATGACTGAAAGGAAGAGACATTCTTGTTAGCACCCCTAGGAAAGATGTGAAAAAAGATTTGAAATAAATGCTTCTTCTATTGCAGTAACATAATCTTCATATTTTCACACAAAAACAAAATTCAACCTGTTTATGCAGTGTTGACAATAATCTGAAGAGAATAAATAATTTATCTGTTTATTTTATTCAAAATCATCTTGTTTAGTCTTAACAAATCAGAAAGTGACAATAAAATTGTTTCGTCTAGAAACATGCTTGTACCTAAAGTTAAGAGTAATATTTAAGGGATATCAGCAAAAAAACCTCTCTCCACCAAATAGTATCCTATGCCTATATTGAGTAGGATCTGTGATGCTGTGGACTTGTTTCTTTTTCAAGGGCCAAAAGAACCTTGTTAGTGTGGATAAAAATGTGGTGGCCTTTACTAGAAACTAATATTTTCCGTCATCAGTGGGCTATTTATCCAAAATATGTTGCCAAATAAAAGAAGGGTTAATCAGACATAAACATTAATCTTATTTCAAGTCCAAATCATAATGAAAACTGCAAGGAGAGCTGAAGAGAACAGGCCAGAGCTCTGGAGGATAGAGACAGAGAAAAGTGGAATCAAAGAGCCCTACGTTACTATAACTTACCTAGGTTACATTTACTTACGCAAGTAAGTGAGAGAAGCATCTCTCAAAAGAGAGTTGTCATTTCACTTTTTGGAAAAAACAATCCTGTTTCATTTACACCTTATTTAAAGTTAAACATCAAAAATTGTCCATACCCTTCTGAATAATCAATAGAAAATTGTTAAAGCCATGAAACAAACACTACTTATCATTGCTGACCAGGATATTGCATGCTTCCACTGATGTTCCACTGACAGTTTGTCATCACTGACAAACTCTCAGTCTTTGAACATAAAATTATTAATTGGTATCAACATAATCTTTAGTTCTCTCTATAGATTGTATATCAGGTTCAAGTCAGGAGACTTGGCAGTGCCACCCCAACACAATAACATTATTTCCAGTCAGAAGATGTTAGTACAATTAAAACATTTCCTTTAACCTGAATCTGTGGTAAAAATAATATTTGGCTTAATGGTCAATGAAAAATATTTACCAAGAAGCTAAGTGTTTGAAACACGATCAGCGACATGTTCTTCTCTCTGTCTCAAATGAATAATCACACATACTGTATCTACTACTCTGTCTGATTCGTGTTAGCAGTTTGAGAGACAACCAAGGAAGACACGTGGACGAAAAGGACAGAAATTTATAGCACTACGCTTGTCTATCCATTCCCCTCTGCCACCCTTTTGACAGCCTCAAAAAGCTGGTAGGCTCAGATATTTCTGAACCTCATGATAAGGATCAGCAAAACCCAGTAAGACGTCAGGCTGAGAAAAAGCCCATTTTGTTAAGGGCCTTCAAAGACGCACAACATCTGTAATTGAAAATAGAGCGCACAGATGAAGTGTTCAAAGCAAAGAGGTTAAAGAGCTAACGAAAATAAATAAAGCTCGAAGAGCGTTTCTGTTCCCTGCCAGAGGGGTTTAAATGTATGCTGTTTAATCGTAACATTTTGTAATCGGGATCATAATTAGGGGTTTCCCTTTTCCAAAAAAATAAAAATAAATACATAACACTAAAAGCCTGCTAACAGGACAGAATTTGATTAGGACAGCCACCTCCGTTTAATGTGTATGTGTGCACGTGTATGGATGTGCGTGGAACGGATCCATCCTTCCCTGATGCAGCTCCCAGCAGTCGACAGCTCTGCCAACCGTTGTCATTTTCTGGCAGCCAGATTACTCTTGGGGTGGCATTTTCACAGTTGTCAAGTGAGGATTTAATGGCCAATTATCCTCAGATAAATATATCTCTGCTGAGGAGAGGGAGACATTGTAGGAGTGGGAGACTATCACTTCTAATTGAGGGCTAAAGAAGGAGGAAAACGTGTCTGGTCAGAGCCTCAGGAGACGGGCCGACTTCCTGTAACTCCACGCTGCCACTTCATCACCGCCTGAAGAAACCAGTCGGATCCCTTAAAATAAAATCTGCTGTACTGAGAAATCATGTGTTACGCTTACAGCACAAAGTACACTGTCGTCGTTAAACAGGGTGTTGCCATGCTCACTTTGACCAAAGCCATGCTGTCGATTGCTTTTTTTTCCTCACCACACTGGTGTTCATGACAGTAAAGGAAATTGCTCTGAGACTGTTTAGGCCAGCTGAGTGACTGAAATATGGGAGTGATGGGATTGGGCTAAGAAAGCATGGATGTCCAAACTTAGCACCTTGCCTCCGAACTACAAAAACTGACCGTAAGACAAAATAGATTTTTCTCCAAGATTTCCAAAACAACGTTGAATTTATTTTCCATTTTGGAAAACTAGTTTATTTGGTTTAATATTACAGAATAATTTATAACCATGCCCTAATTCCCCATTATCTTGCTTATTTGTTTTTTTTTTTTTTTTGTGAAAGACCAACAAAAAGTAGTGTATAATTTTGAACTGAAAGGAAAAGGGTACATGGTTTTCGGAATTTTCTACAAATCAAAATCTGAATATGGCTTTCACTTATATTCAACCTTCTTGAGTGAATACTATATAGAATCATCTTCTGCTGCCATTACAGCTGCAAATATTTGCGATATCTCTACCAACTCTACACTTCTAAGAACTACAATTGTTTCCAGTTCTTTGCAGAATAGCTCAAGCTCAATCAAACTGGGTAGAGAATCTATATGAAAAGATTTTTTTCAAATCTTACCACGAATTCCCAATTAACATTTTTGCCCATTATTGTCCTTTTTTTTTAGCTCCATCCATCTTTCTATCAACTCTGGCCAGCTTAGCTGTTCTTCTGAAGAACAACATCCCCATAGCATTATGCTTTCACCACAGTTTTCCACACGGGGCATGTAGCTTAGAGTTCATGATGCTGTTTCTTCACAAAGGTTCTTTAAGCAACCCCTGAGGCCTTCACAGAGCAGCTGTGTTTATACTAAGATTCAGTTGCAAACAGATGGAGACTTTTTACTAGTTTGGTTCTGAACGCAGCTGGTTTCATTGAGGGGTATCAGATTAAAGGGGATGCATATGTCATTTTCCATTCACTTCAAAACTATACAATACTTGTTCAGTGTTATGTTGTTCTATCATTTAAAATTCTGCAAAAATATACTGCAGTCTTGACAAAAGGTGAAAATGTTTAACTGTGTATATTTATTTGCAAAGAACTCCTCCTTTCTATTGTTAGCAGGGTAGTTAGCATTGTTTAGATGTCTACAGATTTAGCAGAAAACAGAAAAACATTCAAAGCCACCTCAGAAAACCTGTACAATCTTAATTTAAATTACTTTTGAAAACCAGTGGTTTGTTTTAGATGCTAAACATTTCTCTAACTCAATGTTTCATACATAGACCACTTTATAGTACATGCACAGTGACATAGTTTGGTATATACGTATCAAAACATATAAGCTATCAATATGGATTCTTGGAATTGCCATTTTCAACTAACAGTTTACCTTAATAACAAGCTATTAATACAAGCACAGGCGATGAGCTGTGCTACATGTGTCACAGTCTGAGAGTGTCAAACCAGGAGTCGGACATATTTTATGCATATAGCTCATTATTTTCAGATCGTAACATGCAGTTCAGTGGTGTATATTAAAAAAACCTTATTACTAGTAAAAGTTAGACAGTCACGGTGCACATCAGCTGTAGGTATGTTGACATAATGAGCTACTACCCCAATCAATAATTGCACAAAATCCAGTTTAGGTTATGACCAGTCCCCATTAAGGATGATGGTTTGATCTCTTGATGGCATTGCGCTAATGATGTACCTAACTCTTGACTTATTTGCAGAATAAGTGGACAGACTTATACGAGTTAAACTGTATTCTTATCACCCAAGTATTGGTTCCTATTGTCTGTTGGTGCTTCCTCTGTATAGCGTGAGATCTTGGCTCTGATACACAGTAGTTGTGATGGGTGTTCTCTTCCTACCAACAGGTGTAAAGTAACCTCAGTGCAGCTGATCAAAATTAAACTGAACACTTTTCCTCCCTATCATTGCATTGCTCTAAATCACAACACCGACAGTGTAAGTTGAACTGTTGCCGGATACACTCAATTTTCTCCTTTTTCCTTCCTCCACTCTTTATATTTGCATTATCTTCATTGACACTGTAATGATCGGTGTGATTATGCATGCAGACGGGGCTGTGAACGGGTGTGTTGACACGGTGTTGACAGGCTGGCACGGTCACATCTCTCCCACTGTCTCAGGTGGGAGCTCTGGTTATGCACATTCTTCATTTAGATTCGATTACAGTGATGCACGCCTTATGGGTGTCACTTCTCTTCGGCTTCACAATTTAAGGAGATAGAATGGGCAGTAATTGTGCTACCTGGGTGCAGAAGCCCTGGTGGCGAATCAAGCAAAGGGGCTGTGCGGTGGCATACTGTCTGGCTTGCCTCTCTGT
This sequence comes from Valencia hispanica, assembly GCA_963556495.2. Taxonomy (NCBI): domain Eukaryota; kingdom Metazoa; phylum Chordata; class Actinopteri; order Cyprinodontiformes; family Valenciidae; genus Valencia; species Valencia hispanica. Next base: position 47,449,386 of record OY747701.1, read on the forward strand.
GGCTCATTTAGTTGCCTCCAGTTGTCAATGCAGGAATATCAGTGTGTGCAAATTAGCTGGCTGGGCCTTCAAGCTCCACACTGCCTCTTCCCGCCCATTCTGCCCGAGTGATGCCTGTTATGTCCAATTACACACCCACTAGTTTTGATTAGCTCGTATAACTTGCAACTCCATCATGAGCACCCAAGTGCATGCACACATTGTGCCCAAATCTGCATAAGAAAAGCAAAAAGACATGCAAAAGATACACAACGTCACACGCATCTACATCAGTATCCCTTGATACTGCTCCCTGCAAATGTAGAGCAGTGCCTCCTCTGGGTTTTCATTTTCTTTAAGCTTCCTGGGGGCCCTGATACAAGTGCAATAATAAGCTGGGAGAAACCATCAGCTAATAAGGGAAGAACTGTGTTTATTACATAAAATTTGCATCACATTTAATGTGCATCACCTCATCTTGAAGGCAATGCAGGTGAGCACAGACTTCACTCTTGCTAACAGTACTATTATGTGACACATGAGACAGTGACACTTATTCCCAAAGTAAGGGATTGTGCTGGTAAAAGTGAGATCACAGTCTCTTCTCTAGTCAATGGAACAAATTCTCATCTTACCAGCTCCAAAGCCGTTGGGTATTGCATATTGCAAATAGCCTACAGCGGTGCAGTTGTGTGGAACAGAATGGAAAAGCACGCTGGTTTTGGTTGGTTAAAAATGAAATTTCAGATCTATAGCGTTTACTGTAGTACAGTTGTTGTTATTTCAGTTCAAGAATATTTGTGGCAAATCCCTTGACATGGCCCGACCAAAGTAGTGGTGTATTGCTCAGCCTCTGGCCACATGTAAGCCGTGCATAATGCTAAAATGTGCATGTCTTTGACCACCCGGACTCGTAAACTGCAGGGAAAACAAAAGCAGGCATGGAGTTCAAAGTGACGGCTGTTTTGTGCATAGTCATGGTGGCCTGCCATTGGCTTCTTTCATCATATCTGTTAGTGATGCCACAGTGCTCAAAGGGTGATGTCACAGCGAGGTCAATGTCAAATATAAAAGAGGGAGTCGTGGCTGCCAAGAACTTGTGGGGAGAGACAAATTTAAACCGAACTGTCCTGAGATTACAGGCAAGAAGGCAGCATGTGGCAAATTTGTCTCAGCGCCTCTACATCAGCCCCTGCACACAGTCAGCCAACTGCAGTCCCCAAGGTCTGAGGATGTAGATATTCCCAACCACATGCTTCTGTTTATGTCTCTGTCAGTCTTTGTCTCTTCCCTCAGACTTTCTGGAACTCAGTCAAATGGACAAAAAGTTCTGTGAACAAAGGGAGCACTGGTATCCTCAGTACAACGCTTACTGCTCGGAGCAGCTGTGGAAATGTCAAACAGGGCTGAGATGAGAGAAGTGTTGCGAGTGGGATGAAACTGCTGACACCTCATTTCTTTTCATTCCCAGTTCTGAAGCTACTTTTGTCGCAGAATGTTTTATACGTGTGTAGGCCCGGTCTCTCGTCACTTGTGCCTTTCACCCGACATCAACCAGGGAAACACAACACATGCCATCACGCAAACGGCTCCTTGTGAGCCATTTGTTTTGCCTCGGAAGCGTGCTCTTTTTTTGAACCCGTGTCGTTTGGATCTCTCCAAATTGGCTTTATAGAAGCTGTGCGGAAGGAGACTGTTGTTCAGACTGGCTGGAGGTTTCTCAGTGCGAGTGTGTTGTGATTGCCACCCCTGCTATCACTTTTCTTTTCTTTCTGAAACGTAAATCTCATGTTTTAAAGATTCCTTTAATGGGAATCAAAGTCTAAATATTTCAATACAGCTATTTTATTATTCAGTAGACTCACAGGCATTCCCAGCCAACTGACTCTGAGAAATCCATGTGCCTCACGTCTTAGCGGTGCAGGTACACGGCTTCAGCTGGCAATATTACAAGGATTAGCATGGCATATGAAATATTTAGTGGATTTCTTCTCTCCACCCTCTAAAACCTAATAAATCAAATGACTGCCAAATGTCATTAAAGTGATGGTCTTTGACTGGGTAAGAGAGTCCCTTTTCATATTCAAATTTGGGCTGGAAGAAATGAAAGAGCAGAAAGGTTACTTGGTTTAACTGACAACCCCCAGAGCCCCCTGCACTGGTGGGTGAGCACTCGGAGAAGGGCAGATGGAAAGAGGAAGAAGGAGTAGCGGGGCGCTGTGACAGCAAAGGTATTGTCTGATGTGCCAGCCGGGCGTCCATGTGGCACTGGTCTCTTGTTGGCACAGGCAGGGTGTCTGGCCTACTGTTCTGATTAGACTACAACGTCTCTTCATTTTTTGGCCACGGCGTCACTTCATCCTGGATCACAGGCAGGGGCGAGCGGGACAACCAGCTGTCTCCATCACCAACTGTCACCCACATTGTCTCGTTTCGCTCACTGGCTGAACGGATGATGGACATTTGAATGGCAGTCACCATTCCATCCCCCTTTTCCCCGCCTCACATCTCGCCCCAGACCAAGCATGTGGAGAGAATAATCGATATTCACCCCCTTGTCCATCTCCAACCTCGTACACTGTGTTTTGACTCATTCATATGTAAACTAAAAGATAAAACATATGGTACTAATTTGCAACAAATCAACAACAACCAGAGCTGACTTTCTACTAAGGATATTCATAGTGAGAGTTGCTAGACGCTCAGCACCTGCCTGTGTTTGAAGCCTGGCCTTATTTGTTACCAAAGTGTGCTGGCAAAGTGTGTCAACAAAGGCACAGCAGGCCTGTAATTTACATTCCTTCTACAAGGTAACATAATGATGTAAATTATCAAAGAACACTGATTTTGTGTAAGACACCAAGGTGGTTGTAATGCCACTGGTTTTAGTCTCCAGAGATGATTTGAAAAGGATCACATAAGGATCTTTTTGTTATTTTAACTCCAAAGGGAAATCAGCTTCATAATCAGGGTGAACATGGTGAATGGCACCTGTCCTCACACCAACACCTTAGCAGGAATGACAACCCTGATCTGAGAGGGATACAATGAGCCAAACAAACTTTGATTTCACTTCACTTACATCATTAGACACTACTCATAAGGTCACAGATTGAGGAACATCATGAAAAACATTGCTGGATTAAAAGGAAACAGAGTTGACAAAGTTAATATCCATTATACATCAAATTGATAACGTTAATTTTGAATAAGTCAGAGGTGTGAAATATTCATGTGGAGCTGTCCAAAGTTTTTTTTAGGTTCCCTTTCTCTCCTCCTTCTTCTTCTTCCTCATGTTGACTTGACTTTCTTCTCCATTAATTATCATGCCCAGGAGGTTTTTCAGGGAGAAGAGGAGCCATCAGGCTGAATCATCTTGACAAGGCGGCATGGCCCAATTACACCAGTGCTCCGCTGGGCTTTGATGTGGCGGAAAAGAAGAGAGATAGGGGCAAATTGCACAGCCATATTATGGTAATGATCTGATTTAATCCAGCCACTAAACTTTATGTAGCTTGTTTAAAGAAGATGCTAACGCTAATTACAGAGGTGCGCAGAGGTGCTGGGTGGGTTCGGGCGAGGAGAACTCGGCTGAGGGGCTTGCGGTGGCACAGCTATTTCTGAGAACTTCAAGTCTACAGAGTGCAAGTTCATGAATATGGCAAGTGAAAAGGAGACAAAGTGGACTTATTTCTGTTTGATTATGGATCCAGCACAGGTGAAAAGGTCAGGGGTATGGAGGGGATGAGAGCAAGCTTAAAACCTGTTGGGCAACCATTGTTAATTAACACATCCGAAGACGGGGGATAGAGGGGCTTTAAGAGAATCAGAGAAAGACTGAGACATGTGGAGAGGGAGACACAGGGAGGGGGTACAGAGGGGTGTTACAAGGAACACACGATAATATCAGCCTGTAATTAACTTGTCACTTCAATTACAGACCCTTAGATTGGAATTGTCTTGGGTTATGGCGCCAGGCCCTGTCTGTTTGGTTAATTAGTCTGACGAGTAGCCACCGTGCTCCTCTATGCTCTCCAAGCTGTCACGCCTGCAGCAACTTAGTTTATTGTTCCTGGTGATTGACTAGTATGGAGTACAGCACACATCAAAGTCAGCTGGGAGAGCACAAGTGATCAGCAGTTAAAGGTAAACCTACTCCTCACTGCACTCCGTTATATTTCAATGCTTGTCAAGCAGTGCCTTAGAAAAAGCATGCATTCACATCCTTTGAACCTCTTCACATTTTTTTATATTTCAACCATAAATTTCAATATATTTTGGGGGGATGCATGGACTATGGCGTCAGATTACTTTCTTTACTATGAGAGCGCAATTCATAACGAAACAAGTGCAAAAACAGGTTGGGGAGAGGGTAAAATGATATCAGAGAGAGTAAAACTGTTATTATTGGCGAACTAATTTTTTTAACAGGGCGCATACAATTACATTTTTCCTTACATTTCCAAAATATTTGAAACTTTTTCAAAACTCTCTCTCAGTTTTTTTTCTTCCTACTCTTACTTATTCGATGTGCGCACTCTCGCTTCTGAGGGCTGCGCTCTCTCGCTTCCAGATTTCTCCGGGAGTGACGTCACAGATCCAAACTAGACTAGACGTTGCACGATTTAACTTCCTACGAATAAATATGATCTAGCCACCTTGTTGTAATGGTTACCAAATTTCTGGTTGAAACGAGAAAATGAGATTCAGATCACTACAAACCGGAGATCCTGGAAACAATGCAGGCTAATGAATCTTCCTCCAAATTAGAAAATAATTAATCACAAGACTGTAAATTTAAGTTTTGGGCTTATGCAATCAGGCCTTATTTTAGGATGACCATAGTTTGATGAAAAAAAAAAAAACACTCTTGGCCCAGTCCTGTTGCACTTCAGTCATACTCTGTTTACTTAAAGAGGACTTGATTTTAATATATTTAAAGTGTTCCTTCTCTCTGTGGTTAGGTAGAACAGTTAAATAACAAACTTCAGATAGGCTTTCACAGGTCAATTATTACAAAACTGACTTTGGAAATAAGTAGCTTAATACAAATAATTACTTTTCTGTATTAGAAAACTACTGTAACAAGGATACCAAACTTACAGGAAAGAAATAACACAAAAATGTATAATTAGATTCTAAGAAAATAAGTATACATTTCTTTTTAATGTAATAATAATAAAAAGCAGCAGTCTCACGAAGACACTGAAATAAAAAAAGCAGTCTTTAGTTTTCCTCAGTCAGTCTAATAGATACACCCTCACTTTATCCAGTCTATCTATAGTTTTTGTGTTTATGTGACCTACAGCACCAAAACCTGATCCTTTTCCAGTAAGGTCGGCTCTGCCTAGCCAGGGTCGAGTCAGCCCGTATTTAGCACGTTTCCCTTAGCTTTATCTGGGCCGAGCCGACCCCTCTTTTCAGACTACCTCTGCCTCAGTCCAAAGCGGGCAGAGGCGACCCAACATGTCCACCTATGGACTGATTGGTTTGGTAAAGTGATGTCACTTTTGCTCCTACCAGGCCGTGCTGGGCCGGGCTGACGCAACACAGCCCTGGCCGAGCCGACCCTAGTGGAAAAGGGGCGATATATGCCAGCTATGAGGACGGTGCACTCAGCCATATATTTTATTGTTTACAAGGAACACTGACCAGAAACAGAGAAAGTAAAATCATGCATCCTCTGGTCTAGTCTGGATCTGTGACATCACTGCCAGAGAGGATCTGGAAGGGAGAGAGTGCAGAGAGAGAAGGGAGAGGGCGCTAATGATAACAGTTTTACTCTCCACAATATAACTTTACCCTCTCCCCAACCTGTTTTTGCACTTGTTTTGTTATGAATTGCACCCTCATATTCTAAAAAGTAATCTGACGCCATAATGGACCACCACAAAGTAGTGCATAGTTATGAAGTGGAAGAAAATCATATATAGCTTTCAAAAAGTGTGGAGTGAAAATGTATTCTGTCTCCTTTCCTCTGATACCCCTAATAAAATCCAGTACAACCAACTGCAGTCAGAAAACACCTAATTGGTAAATGGAGTCCCTTTGTGTGGAATTTAATCTGTTATTATATATGTTCTGTGAAGGCCTTAAAGGTTTGCTACAGAACAATGACACACAAAAATCTTAAATAATCCATAAGAAATTTGCACATCACACTAAAAAATTAAAATAAAGTTAAATGCAGAGAAACTATGGAAGAAACCCTGCTTGAGGCTGCAAATGACTTGAAAATGGGGAGGGTGGTCACCTTCTAGCAGGTAGTGATGGTCCGTTTGAAGCTGAAGCTCTGGAGCATGTGTCAAAAAAAACAAAACAATGCATCAGAAGCGCTGTGTCGATGTTTGATTCACCTGAGCAGAGTTGTGTGATCACTGACGCCCGAAGCTCCACTTGTCACTGCTTGGGTACCCGATTCAATGATTCGAAAAGACTTAAATCACTGGCTGAATCCGTGGTGTGTTTTAAAGGTGAGCATCAACCACTAGCGAACAAGTGAGTAATCTATTGCACAAATGATAAGCCAGCAACATGGTGTGTTGCGTGGTGTAGCAGTAGAGCAGGCGAGCCTTATGCAGATGTTGTAGTAATGAACGCGGTGGTCCCATGTTCGTCGTGCTAGACATGTTTTTTGTCAGTCATCTTGACCTACAGGTTAAAAAAAGCTGGTCACAATCTATTTTTACCAGTCAGTTTTTAAATATGATAGTATTTTAATACATATTTAATAGTATTTATTCTTTTTTTCTCAAATTAAAATAACACTCAATCCAAACAAGCTTTACAGAGAACTACATATAAATTTTTTTATTAAACAATTGCATTTAAAATACAAATAGGCTACCTGCTGTGGCCTGAACGAAGTCTCACATATTTCTCCTGCTCCGCATAGAACTGAAATGCTCACCCATTTGTGCATGATCAGATAGAGGTATTGCTGCAGAGGTTTGTCATGAGGTTTTGGATTTTTGCCTCAGACAGATGACTTCTCATTGGAGTTTAGATGTTGTCCTGAACGCTGAATCTGCGCTCCATTGCCACACTGAAGACTGAATTTAAGCCCCACTTCATCCAAAGTTTTGAAAGGAAACATTTCTCCAACTGAAGTGATCAGAAGTCAAAAAGACTCTGAACAAACCGTTTCCTGACCCGTAAACTATTGTTTCGGGGGAGGAGAAGCCCTCGGGAGGAAAGCCAGCAGCATGCACCGGTGTTTGGCACACTTTGGCTCTTTGGAGAGCGTCTAACCAGCCACACCGGCCACAGTCGCGCTCCAAAGCCTCAGCAGCTTTTCAGCTTGCAGTAAGCTTCCGGTTAGCAATTGATGCATTGAATACGGATACAGTGCCTGCGTCTGAGATAGTGCCCAAATGCCTTCATGGGAAGCTTTGCATTAATTGATTTTGCTACCTGGAGTCCGTGCGTAAACATATATATATATATATATATATATATATATATATATATATATATATATATATATATATATATACATACATACATACATACATACATACATACATACATACACATATATATATATATATATATATATATATATATACATACATACATACATACATACATACATACATACATACATACATACATACACATATATATATATATATATGCATGTATGTATGTATGTGTATATATATATATATATATACATACATATATACATATATATATATATATGTATATATATGTAAAAGGTAAATAAGTATTTAGTCAGCCACCAATTGTGGAAGTTCTCCCATGATGAGAGAGGCCTGTGATTTTCATCATAGGTATACCTCAACTGTGAGAGGTGGAAAATAAGTATAAACAAGCAAGATTTCTGGCTCTCACAGATCTGTAACTTCTTCTGTAAGAGGCTCCTCTGTCCTCCACTCTTTACCTGTATTAATGGCACCTGTTTGAACTCGTTATCAGTATAAAAAGCACCGGTCCACAACCTCAAACAGTCCACTATGGGCAAGACCAAAGAGCTGTCAAAGGACACCAGAAACAAAATTGTAGACCTGCACCAGGCTGGGAAGACTGAATCTGCAATAGGTAAGCAGCTTGGTGTGAAGAAATCAACTGTGGGAGCAATTATTAGAAAATGGAAGGCATACAAAACCACTGATAATCTCCCTCGATCTGGGGCTCCACGCAAAGTATTGAGATTAGCTTTTGTTATTGACCAAATACTTATTTTCCACCATAATTTCCAAATAAATTCTTGAAAAATCAGACTATGTGATTTTCTGGATTTCTTTTCTCATTTTTTCTCTCATAGTTGAGGTATACCTATGATAAAAATTCCAGGCCTCTCTCATCTTTTTAAGTGGGAGAACTTGCACAACCGGTTGCTGACTAAATACTTTTTGTCCCACTGTATACATAAAGTGACTTGCAAAAGTATTCGGCCCCCTTGAACTTTTCCACATTTTGTCACATTACAGCCACAAACATGAATCAATTTTATTGGAATTCCACGTGAAAGACCAATACAAAGTGGTGTACATGTGAGAAGTGGAACGAAAATCATACATGATTCCAAACATTTTATACAAATAATTAACTGAAAAGTGGGGTGTGCGTAATTATTCAGCCCCCTGAGTTAATACTTTGTAGAACCACCTTTTGCTGCAATTACAGCTGCCAGTCTTTTAGGGTATGTCTCTACCAGCTTTGCATATCTAGAGACTGAAATTCTTGCCCATTCTTCTTTGCAAAACAGCTCCAGCTCAGTCAGATTAGATGGACAGCGTTTGTGAACAGCAGTTTTCAGATATTGCCACAGATTCTCGATTGGATTTAGATCTGGACTTTGACTGGGCCATTCTAACACATGGATATGTTTTGTTTTAAACCATTCCATTGTTGGCCTGGCTTTATGTTTAGGGTCGTTGTCCTGCTGGAAGGTGAACCTCCGCCCCAGTCTCAAGTCTTCTGCAGACTCCAAGAGGTTTTCTTCCAAGATTGCCCTGTATTTGGCTCCATCCATCTTCCCATCAACTCTGACCGGCTTCCCTGTGCCTGCTGAAGAGAAACACCCCCAGAGCATGATGCTGCCACCACCATATTTGACAGTGGGGATGGTGTGTTCAGAGTGATATGCAGTGTTAGTTTTCCGCCACACAGAGCGTTTTGCATTTTGGCCAAAAAGTTCCATTTTGGTCTCATCTGACCAGAGCACCTTCTTCCACATGTTTGCTGTGTCCCCCACATGGCTTGTGGCAAACTGCAAACGAGACTTCTTATGGTTTTCTTTTAACAATGGCTTTCTTCTTGCCACTCTTCCATAAAGGCCAACTTTGTGCAGTGCACCACTAATAGTTGTCCTATGGACAGATTCCCCCACCTGAGCTGTAGATCTCTGCAGCTCGTCCAGAGTCACCATGGGCCTCTTGGCTGCATTTCTGATCAGCGCTCTCCTTGTTCGGCCTGTGAGTTTAGGTGGACGGCCTTGTCTTGGTAGGTTTACAGTTGTGCCATACTCCTTCCATTTCTGAATGATCGCTTGAACAGCGCTCTGTGGGATGTTCAAGGCTTGGGAAATCTTTTTGTAGCCTAAGCCTGCTTTAAATTTCTCAATAATTTTATCCCTGACCTGTCTGGTGTGTTCTTTGGACTTCATGGTGTTGTTGCTCCCAACATTCTCTTAGACAACCTCTGAGGCCGTCACAGGGCAGCTGTATTTGTACTGTCATTAGATTACACACAGGTGCACTCTATTTAGTCATTAGCACTCATCAGACAATGTCTATGGGCAACTGACTGCACTCAGACCAAAGGGGGCTGAATAATTACGCACACCCCACTTTTCAGTTATTTATTTGTAAAAAATGTTTGGAATCATCTATGATTTTCGTTCCATTTCTCACGTGTACACCACTTTGTATTGGTCTTTCACATTGAATTCCAATAAAATTGATTCATGTTTGTGGCTGTAATGTGACAAAATGTGGAAATGTTCAAGGGGGCCGAATACTTTTGCCAGCCACTGTATATGACTAGATGTCATCCAAGAGCACTTTGTTAGAAAGCTTTGACCAATGAACCGTTTTTTGATGCAAGCTTTGGTGCTTCAGAAAGCTTCATTTTGCCATCACTACCAGCAGGACAACAATACTAAACGTAGAGGCAGAGCCAATAAAATTGGATCTAAATACATTTATGACCTATAGTCAAGTGGGGTTCTTGAAAGACTTAAAGTGCTATCCAGAGATGTTTTTTTCATTCGATCTGTCTGAGTTTGAGCTGTTTTGCAAAGATGAATGGATGAAACTTTCAGCCTGTATAAAGCTGGTTCTTGAAGTTGAAGCATGACGCTATGGCATGACAAGATGTGAAAGTTCAAAAGGTATGAAGGATTTTACAAGCTTTCTAACATTAAGCTCTTTGCACTTTGATCTTCATCAATTACAAAGACCTTAAGCCTCTGAATGTACTTGAAATAACCGAAAGGTGATATTATCTTCAAACTTGTTGAAAGGTGAGTGGCAGCTCGTCTGATGGCTGCTTAAAGTGGAGAAAAAGTAAGCAAGTGGATAAAGGTTTGGTAATGTTGATGCGAACCCACCTGTGGGCTACTTCTGGATTTTAAGCAAGAGCCGAAATTTGAGGAAGAACAATATGAGATAGAAAGCAAAGCTACTTTTACAGATCACATGTTGGTGCAAGTTGAGATAAGAAAGCAAATGTAAATATCCCACTGACAAACTGCAGATTAAAGAGCACCCACAAAGCTTTCTTGTAGGAAACAGGCTCTTTGATACTGACTACAATATTCATAAAGAAAACAGTGGTGAAAAGACAGAAAAAAAGTAGGTAAAATTATCACTTTGCATTATGTTTAGGCGATCAAAGGCATTAATCCATTCTTAGATGGGTCTTTAAACTTTTTAATGCAACTGAGCAACTATAAATATAGAATAGAGAGACAGAGACTGAATTTGGTTTGTCCTCTGTGTTACCTCACTCTCCTCGAACATGAGGACATCTCCTGGGATGTGGAGGGCCTCTTTGTAAAGATTCATCATTTACACAGGCAGTTGTGTCTACGATCACAGCTTGTGGTGTAACTATTTGAAATCTCGCTGTTATGTGGAAGTTGTACTTGCAAAGAACTTCTGAAGATGTGTCAGGCATTTTGACACGGGGATCATCCACACTGGGCCAAGGTGGGTTGGCGTGTCGTCTCAAAGTCTCAGAGGAAACTTTGACAGCTCTTGTTCTACTAGATACTAAATGTATTCATTTATTCCAAAGAAACAAAGCTAGATGTTCAAAGTGGGAACTGATAAAATATTTAAATTCACTTGCTGAGCTGTACTTAACATCAGGACAGCTATTCTAACATAGGAGTAATTTCAATCGCAATGGTTGTGGCTGTTTTACTCAATTCTTGGTCTTAATCTCCAAGTACTGTTGGGTTTAATATATTATATGGGTTACCTGTTATAAAGCAGCCCCCAAATCTTAGCCTATTTTGGGGTACATTTAATAAAGTAAGCCAACTATAGCTTTTTAAATACATCTGACCAGTCTATTGTGAAAATCCAGCAGCGTCAATGAATTTTCTTCTTCTACATCATAGACCTGCACAAAGTAGTGCTTAAATGTAAACTGGAAGGAAAATGAAACATGGTTTTTAAAGTTTTTTTTTTTTTACAAATAACAAATCTGAAATGCAGGGTGTGCATTTTTCATGATCCTCTTTTATTCTGTGCCCCTAAATAAAATCTTCATTGCAACACATTGCCTTCAGAAGTTGGCTGATTAATAAATAGACCCCACCCTCCGTCTTGTCTATGTCAACCCAAACTATCCCTATGGTGAGACATAGTCGGGGACACAGGGAGTCAATGAAAGTTGGATGTAGACTACTTAAAAAAAGGGAATAAAGCTGTTTGAGGCTGCAAAAGACTTGATACTGGTGGTAGGGGCTTATCTTCCGGCTTGTTTAACATCCCTAAAAAAGAGGGCTATAATGGTTTAGATTAAAGCATATTCATGAGTTAGAATCACAGAATCCAGACATACAGTAGATCCAATTGGGAATTCAAGACAAAACTGTACACAAATGTCCACAGGTCCATTAAATCTGGTAGAGCCTAAGCTGTTTTGTAAAGTGTAATGAGCAAAACCCTGGTAGAATAACACTCATACAAAACATACTTGTGTGCGTGTGTACATATGAGAGGGAGAGAACTTTTCAACGGCCACTCTTTAAAATCAATGTCTGCCGTTCATTGAATTCATGAGATTAATGTGAATCATAATTTATTCTTATGTTTTGTGCTAGAATTTAAAGTCACTGCTACCAAAAACAACAAAGAGTCATTTTAATATTTGAATAGATTGGACATTCAAACGCAGATGTGTACACAGAAGACAAAACTTCAATGCATAGCACTAGCACATTTTTTTGAGTATTTCTAAAGTACTGTATATATGTGTGTTGTGCACAGCATTATTCCTTTTCTGTCATTATGGGTTATGCAATGCAAAATGTTAGCAGTTTTGAAAACTTGACATTAGGGAACTTGAAAGTGGAAACTGGTTCCGTGTCTACTCTCAATAAAGCCACAAGCTTAAAACAGATATACATAGTTTGAAATATATTTTATCAAAGTACTTTTGTTGTGCCTTCGTGATGCATGTGTATTTGTTCTACAGTATTAATAGCGTGACTAAAATTACCATTAAAACAAAAACCATAACTCTTAAATCCAAAGCGCTCACACATGGTTTTGCATTTCACCATGCTTTATCAATTTAAAGTCACAGCAAAAGGTTTGGAGATTGATGGAACGAGGGTCCCTGTAGAGTTACTGGTCATAAAAAATAGAAGTTACGCCCTTGTACAAAAATATTTTTTCTGTGAGCGTCTGCCATCAGAATATGTCATCCACTTGAGGTTATGTTACCCCGGTCAGTGCGGAAGTCTTGGTGGAAGTGGCAGGGGTGGTGGTTGCAGAAAGTCATGATGAGGCCTGATCTCTGCCTTGTTCTTCTGCATGTATCTGTCAGCTTGTGGCCTTCAGAACACAAGCCCAGAAGGTCCTCTGGGACACATTCCTAATACTGTCATTACTGGACAATGCACAAATATCATAGTTTACAAGACCCAAAATCCCTAAATGTGTCTTTTTTTCTCTGTTCTGGCTTACAATAACAGTTTCTGTGCACACATTTATTCAAAATGAAATGATCCAGATCCACGGCTGGCAAATCAATCATAGATGACATTCACTAGTGAAAATCGGTTTTGTCTCTTCTGTCTGTCTTGGCCTGTTTTTATTTTATTGTTTCTTTTACTAAAAGCCAAAGACAGCTCAACTATTCACTGAGAGAGGGATAATTATCCGACTGGTCTGGTTCTGATACCGTGACAGTTATCCCTCTGAAAAAAAACACACAAAATTACACCAGCAAAGAAGAATGCACACCTCATGAAAAGGCTGTTGTAAAAGAGGACTGAATTCAAATGAGCAGTTTTATCAGCCTCCTCCATGGTGATTTGCCAATAGTTGGACTGCTTCATGGCGGTCTTCCAATACAACAAACATTCTGATCATTATTAACCAAATCTGCAGCAGCGTTGCGGGTCTAACTGGGCTTATGCTGTTCTTTTCCCTTTTGCAACTTGTTTACAAGATTAGAGGATGCCTCCTCCCTATTTGTAGCTGTTGGTGACTAAGATTTTGTTTGACAATTGTCCCACAGCTAATGTGACATGGCTGCAAGATCTGTTGACAACAAGATTTTGGAAGATGAAGAAATTAAAGGGTCTAGTTTTATTTCTGTTTTTTTTTTTTTTACAATGTATGTGGAGTCTTTATGAGCAGTTGATATCTTACCTGCAGTTCTCAGTGTGAAACAATTAAGAACTTTTATATCAACTGGGTGTTGAGTGGCATGAGAAGCTCATGGGATGATTACCTTGAATAAAATACCACTATATTATAGTATTTACACAAGACACAAAAAATAATTTAAGACAATGTAATTGTTTTTATTTTAAACAGAAAAGCAGCAATTATATACACTTCTTCAAAAATGATGTAACATCTTGGCTGTTACAGTTATAATGCTATTTAAACTATATAATTATAAACACTGTTCTGTTGATATAGCAATGTCTAAAGCAAAGATATGAAATAAAAACGCTTAACACACTTTTAGCTTCCACACCTTGATTATCCTTGGTTTTCACAACCACAAGCATTTCCAAACAGCTGAATGTTTTTTTCTTGTAAAGAAGGAATCATTTTTAGCTTCTTTATTTCACCCAGATGACCGGAGTGTATAGCAGTGGGTTGGGGAGGCGGATCACTCTGTTATAATCTGTTCCTTAAACAGAAAATGTTGGTCTTTTCAGGACTTTCTCTGACATCTCATTACAATGACTTTAAAACATGGGATTTGCATGATAGAACATTTTAACAATTATGAAAATGTAACATTTTTAAACCTTGGTATTCCTTGATGCCAGGAATGACCCCTTGCCTAACGTCAAGCTAATAGCAACTCATGGGACCTTCCATTCTAGAGTTAATATTTAAAAATACTTAACCAATATTTATTCTAAAACAGCTCAAACAAAACATTCCTTGCAACTTATGTTTGCTTGTTTTTGGTGATGGCCCACAGACAGGTGAGTTATGTTCAGCTGAATGGAAGAGAAGGACCCTGTGAGGGACTCAAGTGCAATGAGGTGAATTGTTCGAGTAATTGTTGCTGTTTTGGTATGTATCCAGAAGTGTGCTTAGGATCCATGGGAGGCCGAGTTAATATCCAGGTTGGAATGGAGCATAGCAACTAGGAGAGCTAGATTACAGCCACCAATTCATAATCCCATTGCACCCACATAGTGTCATTTTATGTCTTCCTATTTCTATTTTAAATCTGTAATAAGGATTTCTTACCCTAACGGTTACATATCACTTTATTTTTATCAGTAGTTCAGTATGTTAATAAATTATGACCTAAATAATTAGAAACATCATGCATATTGCAGTTTAATTGTACAATATTTTTTTATTTCATCCTATTTGCATTCATTGTGATTCTGATCCCTATATACAACAATTAATAAAACCAAAATATCTCTGCGCTATCTCCTGCTAGTATTAAGAGCCATATAACCTTATTTCCTTACTGTAGAAATGATCAGATAATAGAAAATTACTTTAACTCATAAGATGTGAAAGTAGATATTTGAAAAGTCCATAAAGGAAGTACGGACTGATGCAGTGACACATGTAATGTCCTGTGGAAGACTCCTCCTTTCCAAATCTGAAAACATTGGATTATTAAAAAAATGTATATATGGAAATACATTTTTTTTAGGAGACTATATTATCTCATGTGACTACCCCAAGATCAGTCTTTTGGCTTGGACTGGTGATGGCAAGGTACTGCAAGAAGCAGGTCAAACAAAAAAGGAAAAACAGGAGCTACATAAAGGTACAGAAAATAAGAGATTTTCTGAGTTGTTATTCACGAAAAGATTAATTTCATGAATTCACAGAAAATAAACATAAAACAGGAATGAATTCAATACTGCACCCTTTTAAGAACAGCATTGTAATACACAAGGGCATTCTATGCTATTCAAGGTTCAGTGGATTCTCAGTTTCTCATGACTTAGTGTGGTGTGTTGTATAGAAAAGTTATCCTACACATAGTAAAAGGCAATCATAAAGTTGTCACAGTTCACAAACTGTGCAGAGCTGCTTTATGAGATGATGCCACAAATACCAAATCTTCCTGTTATTGCAAGTGACATTGTCATTATGGACTGACACAGCATCTCTACTCTAGAGGGGCATAAAAATGTCCTACTAAACCGGCAACATAAACACACTGATAAATTACATTTATATGCCATCAAGCTGCGACATTTGCTGACACCAGAAATGTTTCTCCAGATTCACCGAAGCGATGGTTCTCATTATCACGCTGAGGAGTGAGCCGCGCTGGGTTGTTAATGAAAAATACACAGACAGTGACCTTTGTAAAGCCTCCATACAAATGACAGACTTTACAAACTCCAGTCACCAACCTGGTAAAACTGCAAACAGAATGAGAGCACCTTGTTGGAGAGGACACTCCAAAAAGAGCGCTCCCTGAAATCTCAGGTTGTTCTGTTAGATGGACTCTGACGGGGTCAGAAAGGCCACCACAGTCACCGACTTGCATATGCTTGCAGGAGGCAGAAAACCTCAGGCCTGAGCTCAGCCCAGACACTGGAAGAGTGAGAACAAGTCTTAAGACAAGCGCCAGAGCGTGTGAGAAGGAATTTCTTTAATGTCAAACGTCTTAATTAGCCCATAAGAAAAAATAGAGGCAAATATTGAAACTCAGCACGTCAGATCATGATGAAATAGCAGTAACGGCTGACTTGGACTCATCAAACATAAGGGCCAAAGGATAATTTCCTATTTTGCAGACAAGGTTTATGGGGTAAATTCAAATGCTAAATTTTATTAAACGTAGGTGTGTCCAGCAGACAGCGCATAAAAACAGCATTTTATTTCCTTTTATGTATTCAGATATGCAAGCTAGTGCTGTTGCGGTCTTACTGTACAACTGTAAAGGCACATTGAAAAACAATTAGGGGATTTACTGCCAAGTGTCAAATTAAACTGACTATGACCCCTGAGTTCACTCAGTCATTTTCATAAATCCTTTCTCGGACTGATTTATTGAAAGACCTTAAGACGGGTTACCAGACAAACTGTGAATTGGCTGAGTTGATGATGGCACCATGATTTTTATACCACGGCCTATTACGTTCGTTTGGAGTTAAGCTGCTCACTGCTGATGTAAAGGTCAATACAATGACAAGTTTCTATATGAAGAGCAACGACCCATTAATGTTTAGGAACAAAAGATGGACGTAGTAATACTGGCAGAATGTGAGCAATTTTTTTTCATGCACTTAATTTAGACAACACGTCTATGTGGTTTACTCCATCGAGGTAATTCTTTGACTGATAAGATGCCACTAGCCATGTTTACATGGACACAAGTAATAAGATTAAAAGCGTGATTGGAATAAAAGTGCTTAATGTAAACACGCCCTTCGGAATACTCTGACCCAATCACACTCATTTGGATCAACGTTTCCCTCAGATTGAGACAGTTGGGTTATGCCAATTGTTATTCCGATTGCTGTGCATGTAAACACTTCTTCCATATGTGGGTCATTACTGTGCACGTCTGTTACATCATAGACGTACCTTATGTCGTTAAAAGCACACTCTGAAGAACAGAGTTCTTATAAACGCACGCAACCATGTTTGTTTACAACGGAAGTCTGCTACTTCTTAACAGACGGCCGTTTCTGGTGTGTTAGATTGTTCTGCGCATGTCAAAATGATTTATTCCAATTGAACGTGTGACAGATGCAAACGCTTGTCATTATTGGATAAATTCTTTTAGGGTTTATGTACACAGTCAAATTCTAATCTGAACTATGATCAGATTGAAGACATTTTCCATATTTAAACGTGGCCACTCTCATGCACTAACTTCACTTTGCTTTAAAACTATTGTTGCCGTTGCTTTAATCTCCTCCGTTCATTTGGACAGCTTAGACATTTCAGCCACACACTAAAAATGATTTTCAGTTCCTACCTGACCAGGCCTGTGCAATAACAAAGCTTCAGAAGTTTTTTCCCCCGCAAAAGGTTTCAGCACTTTGTGGTCTTATTCCTGTTTTGCTGCACAGCAGGTGCCCTTTCTCACGCTCCTACTGAGACCATATGGGCCCGTCCAGCCTCAGCCTCGGCCTGCAACAGGCTTCATTTCTGCCAAAGCCCTGTCACACCTGAGTACAGAAGATCAAAGAACCCCGCAGTGCCTACAACCACACAGCTGCTACATGTGCCAAACTTCCCTTGCTGCTTTGCTTCCTTTGCTCTCAGCACATGTGTTTCCAAGGTTGACCACTAATCCTCTATTTATGTGCATTACCAGGTCTCTAAATTTTACAAGACAGACAGGTCTGGGAATCCTCATTCATGTCACTGTACCTTTAGCAATGTTAACTCTTCTAACTGGTTCAGCTTTTCTTTGTTGTTTTTTTGTTTATTTCTTCCCTCTTAACTGAGGACATTTTTTGAGATTGGGGCCACTAAAGGGAAAACTCTTGTGATCCCATGTAGCCAAACCATAACCAGAAAGGCCTAAATGCTGTTGGGCTTTCCACTTGTAAAACAATTTATTTGGCCTGTGATATAATCAGTTTTCCATACATGCCAAACTAAAAGCAAGAGTGTTTGTGGTTCTGCAATGAATAAAAATTCCAAATTGGGGACCGTCATTAGAAAATTCCAGAGAGTGCTGACAGAGCTGAATTAAATCAAAGTGGAAAAAAAATATCAGTAGCAAACTAAGATCATATGTACTAAAAAAACAGACAATCTAATAATAATATGACATATTCAGATGCTCTCATTCAAAGTCATTTTTTTGTGTCGAAAAACTTAGTTTGTGAAAATTTGCCAGGGGTTCATTCATTTTCCACTAAAAACCCCATTTCCTTTTAAACATTGAGTAGAATGGGAATTTAGTTATATGGATGATTCAGATCTGCAGAATTAGGGTTGATAAGATGGATCACCGGTTCGAATCGGAGGCATTTCTCTAGGGAATTGACATGTTTTGCCTGAGCATGGTTTCCCCAGGTACTCCTGTTTCCTCCAACAGTCTGAAAACATGCCTCCCACTCTCTCTCTGTTGTTGTATACATGAATTGTTGTTTTGCTTTGTAGTGGGCCTATACGATGTAACGGTGACCTCATACACTCAGAGCAAGAACTGCATCCACATTCTTGGAACAAAATCAAATGTCTTCCCAGGGCAAGTTGGACTCCCATCAGAACTACACTCTGTCCCCATTCCTGTTTGTGGTGTTTATTGACGGAATCTCATGGCGTAGGTATGTAGAGAACCTCAGTCTTATCTTTGCTTTTGTACAGATGTGGTTCTGTTGGTCTCTTAAGGTCATGACCTTCAGTGTGTACTGAAGTGGTTCCCAGCAATGTGTGGAGTGGTTATGAGATGAGTCAGGTTCCCTTAGTCTGAGGCCATGATTCCCCACAGGAAAAAGGTGGACTGCTTCCTCTGTGGAGGGAACAGACGCTGCCTGCATCAAAGGAGTTCAAGTACCTTGGAATTCTGTTCGTACTAATTTTGTTGTGGTGAAGAACGCGCTGAGCCAAAAGTGAAGCTCTTGATTTACCAGTTCATCTACGTTCATCTAAGTTCCAACATTCAGCTCAAAGAATGACATCCTGCATACAACCAACTGAAGTGCAGTTTTCTCAGTAGGATGGCAAGATGGTCGCAAGTTGGTCATCTGTGGAAAGCTTGGGGTGGTTCAAGCATCTGATCAGGATGCCCCCAGGCTGCTGTCCGTTGGAAGTTTTCTGAGCACTTTCAACATGAAAGCCTGCTGGAAGGACTACTTACCCCTTCAAGCCTTCATAAGCGTTGGTACCTCTAGAAAGAGCGGGAGGGTTGCTGGGGAGAGAGATGTGACCCTGTGACCCAATCTGGGATGGATGGACAGACAGACGGACGGACGGACAAACAAACTCAAATAATTTCAATTCAATTCAGTTCATTTATCTAGGACCAATTCACAACACATGTCATCTCAAAGCACTTTACAAGAAAGGTTTTTTCAATTCAGTCGTACATATATTCCAATTAATCCTTCAGTTCATTATTCCAATCACCTTAAAAGTTTTCTATATAAGGAAACCCGGCAGATTGCATTGAGTCACTGGATTGCAGAATTCACTCCTGATGATTGTGATTCATATTATCTAATAGTTTTTAAAAATCTTTAGAACGGTAACTAAATGATTTAAACTGACAAAAATATTTTCTGTTACAGATGGTGTACTTACGTAGCATCATGCTTATACGTATTCATCATGAAGAAGAGCCTGTCAGTTTCATTTTTAACAACAATTTTCTTAGTCGGAAGGAATTTGTGAAAGAAATTAGGAATGTCATAAAACCCAAACAAATTTATTGATGATCTAACTATTGGCAATATGGTTTATGGAACTCAGTATGATAGATCTAGAGTAATCATTGTGATAATTTTCCATTCTTTCTTTCTTGAAATGAGAAAATCATGATATAGTTGTCGCAATCAGTGCTCAATATATTGTATTAGATGCAGATGTACTCCTTGAATAAACCGTAATTCAGTGAAAAAAAGCTGTTCTTGCTTGCATAACTGATATTCACTGTACCATTACAAAGACGCGAGCAAAGCTACGCTTTTTACGATGCAGATGTTTATCAGAAATGAGTCACAGCTCCTTGGAACTAGAAAGCAGCGCTGTAATGTACCGCCGATCTTCTCAGAAGCCAGATGCAGCACTCCTCAGTTTAATGTTTTCATGACAACTGTTAAATCTCGGCAAAGCCACTGCGTTAGCATATCCGTAAGGTCAGATGCGGACCACCGCTCCAGAGTTTTCCGTTAGGAGTCGCATTCAAGATGTTGCCGCTTTGTCCTGACATGATAAATCAAGCAGTTGAAATTATGTCTGAACTTAATCTGCTTGAACAAAAGCCTGACAACAGGATGTGCAGATGGACAGTCTTGCAAATGAGAGATTACAAAGAAGAAAAATGAAAACAGTATGGTATGATTAACTTACTCTGGGTTGAAACATGAGACTAGTTTTAGATTATGACACTAAGAAATAATAGAAACACAGTGCCTTGCAATATTATTCACACCCAGTGAACTTCAAATTTTGTCATGTATCAACCACAAACTTGAATATATTTAATTTTTTATGATCAACCAAAACAAACTAGTGCATAATTAAGTGCAAGAAAAATTATACATTTTTTTTCATTATTTGTTTTACAAATAAAATCTGACAAGTGTGGCATACATTTGTATTCAGCCTCCTTTATTTATTTAACCCCAAAATCAAATTAAGTAAAACTAACTGCTTTCAAAAATCAACTCTGAAGCCCTCAGAGCTTTGTTAGAGTAGTAGTTCCAAAAGTTTGAGTTAATAACTTAAATGTTAAAATATGTAAGTGTGTGATCTTGAGATTCTCTTGAGAAAATAACCTAAATATAGTACTAGAAATAGCAATGATAAAAGCCTCTGCATTCCATAAAGAGTAAAAAAAATTATAACAGGATATAAATTGAAAAAAAAAAAAAACTTATATTATTCAATATATTGGCTGTTGTTGATGTTGATTGTGTTGCCATTGTACTGACTCAACAAAAATCCCTGCGTTCTCCACCAAGAGTCGGGGTCCCTGCCCTCTTTATATTTTCATTTGTGGGTTAGAAGCTGTAAAGGTTTGGGAACCACTCTGTTAGAGAACATTGGTGAACAAACAGCATTATGAAGAACAAGGAACACAGCAAATATGTCAGCAGTAGTGTTGGAATACGAATCAATATTCAGAGAAACAGTCAAGACTCCAACAGTATCTCTGAAGGAGCAGCAGAGATCCACAGCTCAGGTGGGAGAATCTCTCAACAGGAGAAATATCCTTCACGCACCCACAAATCTGGCCTCTCCTGAAGCTTGGCAAAATGGTTAAATTATTATAAGAATAGCAAAAGTTTTCTCATCTGTGGTTATCAGTAAGGACACTGCAAAAATGAAAGAATGTGATCTGGTCAGATGATAATAATAAAATAATAATAATAAAATAAACTTTTTAGCTACACAAAACATGCTGTGTTGGACAGACTGAATAATCCAGGTCAATCATAAAAAATGGTGGTGGCAGCATCATGCTGTGATGATAGTTTTCCTTCATAGAGAAATGGAAGCTGCTCTGAGATGATGGTATGATGGGTGGAGCTAAATACAGTTCAATTCAGAATGAAAACTTGTTAGAGGCTGAAAAAGATTGGGGATCCCAAGTCTTTTTCAGCCTCTAACAGCCTCTCCCAAGTTGGGATGAAGACAGATATTCACCTTCCTTCAGGACAATGCCACTACAAGTATTGCAATAGCTCAGATCAAAGTGAATGTATGTGTCAAAATGGCCCAGTCAAAGCCAAAACTAAAACCCAATTGAAAAATCAGAATAGATTTCACAACCTTTAAGATTTACAGCTGTGAGAGGTGCTTCTGAAAGGTATTGACTGAGGGTTTTTTTTATTAAAAAAGATTGTATGGGCAAAAAACATTGAAAACCATGTATCATTTTCCTTCCATTTTACAGTTACGTTGCATTACGTTGTGTTGGTCCATCCCATAAAATCCCCAAAAGATGTAGTAAAGTTTGCATTTGTAAGGTGACAAAATGCAAAAAAGTTCAAGGATTATTAATGCTTTGGTAATGCACTGATTTTCTTGCAAATTTAAAACAGTAAAAAAGAACAAAACCGACCAGAGCCAATAACAGGTCAGTGAGTGCAAGGATTCCACAGGCGAGATAAGTTCAAACCATAGAGTGCAAAAAGTCTGCTCCATAACAGAAACAACTTACTGCTTGTAAAATGTGGAGCAGGAACTTTTTTCCATTTGTGTTTAATTCGAAATTCTTGAACCAAACATAAAGAAAAAAGAAATTATGTATGATTAAGAAGAGAAACAATTTATAGTATTTGGGATCAACTTTAATTGCATTGTGGGCTTTTACATAAACAGTGCTCACATATCTAAGTTTCAACTCGTCAAAACACAAGCAAATAATCAAAGCTTTTGGTTAAGTTTCAGCTTGTGGAAAAAATTTGTAAACTTTAAATACTTATGGCTCCATTTTTGCCCCAAAACACTCAGGCATGTGTTGACGATAAACTTGAACTAAAAGTACAAGTTTCTGCAACAAAGCAAAAGCAGAGCTGTTGAGAATTTTAGCTAACATGAATTGTATCAGTTGTCAAGTGGCATTTTGTCTACGTTCCCTAATGATGTGGGTTGTCAGCTGAGCTGTGCAGAAGTGGGTCAGGATGTAATAAGAACCAGAAGGTTCACAGGTCATTTGGGAAGCAGTGACAACTTTTCAGTCAATGAAACAGCTGATGTCTCCCTAATATAAAAATTAATCATTCTCTTTGGATTTGAAGGTGACTGAGCTACGCTACTTTGCAGCGCTTCCTTCGTAATTCAATAAGGATCAGTTTCCTTACAGAGAGCTCTGGCGTCAGGGAAGGGAAATCTTCAGCTCTGGATGATCTGGGGTTCAAATGCTGAGTCTTGCAGAAGGTTTTGGATTTTTTTAACTCATGTGCTCCGTGTTAGAACAGGGTTGAGATGCATTTGGTCTGTCGCCTAATGTGTTCTTGTTGGCATTCGCCGTCTCACAAGAATGGGGGCCAGATGTCTTAAGCAAAGCGGCTCACGGAGTGCTTGTGCTGCTCCGACAACCACAGTCAGAGTACACGCAAACTGGCACCACTTAATGAGTCACACAATTGCTTCAAAGCAAAATTACATCCATTTAAACCTGTCTTACACATCAACCGAAGAGATGCAAAAAAAAAAAAAAAAATGGGTCTACCTTCAATTTAGAGCTGAATGAAAACCACAAAGACAAAAAGTGGGACATGTGCAAGTTATTATGTGTACACTTCATTCGCAGTGATGAGAGCAGCATGCACAAGAGGAGAGGCTGGAATAGTCTCTGTCTGGCATATTTGTATGATACCAGACTTTGAAAGGAGAAATCAAAGGAAAGCCTTTTAGAACAAAATGTGAACTTTCTTGCTGTAACTTCATGACCAGGCATAGTAAATAATCATCATTTCAGCTGTTGGTTCAGCCCATCAAAGGCTGCGTTGCTCCATTACGCTTTCGCAGGTGATCACAGGAAAGTCAGCAGACACACTCGGTGAATAAAAGCAAACGAGGGAAAAAAGTAGAACGTGAGTTGCTGAAAGACTAGAAAGAGGGCAGAATGTTTTGGCATGTAAAAACCTGCACTCACATATAAGTGAATATAAGGCTATAAAACCTTAATACAGCACTTGGGAACCATAGAAAACGGTGGTGTACGGTCTGTAGTAGCAGGCTATGGGCCACCATGTCCTCTAAGCTGTCCACAGCAGTGTGGGTGGCTAAAAATGTGGCAACTATTGGTGTAATGGTACATTCATAGTGGAATTCATGGGAAACAAACAAATTTTACTTTAGTTAGCAGTGAACAAAGAAATAAAATAAGCATTCCACCAAATAAAAATGGTCTCGTATTAATTATGTCTGTAGTTTTTCTGTACTTAATTTAAATTTATCAATTTCAAATAATTTCACTTTTAATCCTGATTATTTTTTTTACTGTGATTAATTAATTATATAAATGTTGTTAATATGCAGCAAGAGTTCTGATGAATATTAAAAAAAGAGATCACATTTCTCCTGTTTTAGTCTCCCTTCATTTGCTCCCTGTTAAATCCAGAATAGAATTTAAGATCCTCCTTCTTACATATAAAGCCCTCAATAATCAAGCTCCATCATACATCAGATCTGATTGTTCCATATGTTCCCAACAGAGAAGTTCGCTCTCAGACTGCCGGTTTACTTGGATTTCCTATAGGATTTCTAAAAGTAGAAAGGGAGGCAGATCTTTTAGTTATCAGGCTCCTCTCCTGTGGAACCAGCTCCCAGTTTTAGTCAGTGAGGCAGACACTCTGTTTACTTTTAAGACTAGGCTTAAAACTTTCCTTTTTAATAAAGCTTATTGTTAGAGTGGCAAAGGTCATCTTGAGCTATCTCTGTAGTTATGCTGCTATAGGCTCAAACTACTGGAGGACAGACTGACCACTTTTCTTCACTCTACTTTTCTCTTCTACAACCCTCCAGTTGCATTATTTGCTATTATTTTGACTGTTAACTATGTTTCTTCTTGTTAAAGGGGAGTTTTTCTTCTCCACTGTTGCTACATGCTTGCTCAGTAGGAGGGAGTGCTGAGGGATTGCTGTGGTTGGAGTCTGCATCAACTGGGCACAACTGCCAGTCAATGACTCGACACAATCTGCTGGGATTCCTTACTTATAAAACTAGCTAAAACTTTAAATTGATTGGAATGTTTGGATTGAAATGACTTTCCTGTAAAGTGTCTTGAGATGACATCTGTTGAGAATTGGCGCTATATAAATAAACTGAATTGAATTATATTAAATGTAGATTTTTTTTTACATTTGAACATTGCTTTTGTGCTACTGATGTTGGTTTGACTTGCTCCATAAATGAATAAATTAAATGTGTTTTTATCCTTCTTCTAATTAATTGGAATCATCACACCAGAATCTTTGTAGAATAGTGTCATCATCATTTCCACAGTTGCATTTCCTCAGACCTTCAAACCAACATGACTGCTGTTAACCACAATTTTTTTGTACATTTCTGAGGTTTCTAAATGTTAACCCTCACCAACAATTATGATTAGTATTATTATTACACTCTTTTGTCATTTTTGTTTTTCATTCCCTCCTTTTCTTTTTCTATCTTGTGTAACCCCCTTTCTCTTCCTGTTGTGCATGATAGGTGCTATAAAAAGACTGACAAATTTATATCAGTACCAGCAGCTGACACTTGAAAACATTACACACACACAAACGCAGACAAACAAAACACACTGAAATAATGACCAAAATTCAACAAACATTTAAAACAAAAGGTGAAAGAGTGAAAAAGCTGTCAGTGTTTAAAGTGACTACGTGGCTCTTTCTAACAAACGAAACAGGTTAGTAAATGCACTTGTGGGCTTTTGATAAATCCTCTGGTTTCCTGAATCTTGCAATTCTCTCATGTCTTGCAGCTGGGTAAAAGGGTTGACTTTAAGGCTGTAGATGGACCTTAATGTCTTCCATGCCTTTGGCCAACAGTGCAGCCTACATTTCAATGGGTAAGAAGAGAGCAAGATGGAGGAAGTAACACCTGGTTCCTTGGAGACCCATTGAGGCCCCCGCACACGGATGGCCTTTACAGTGCCACTCTGAGTGGACTGTGCTGCACTCAGCTGCACCTTGAGCAATGTTGATGTGCATTATCGTAATGACCAGCTGGGCAGATGATCTGAGGCAACAGGCGCTTAGCAGTGACATTTACACAATTATGGAAGACGAGGGCCAGGGCGGCGTAATGGGAGCAAGTACGTGGGCATGTGAGTGATAGAATATGTTTTGATTGTGTGTCGACTCGCGAGGTTAAATCAGGTAACATGTCACTTATAAATCCTTTTGTCCTTAGCATGTGCTTTACAGACAGGCCATCTTTCTCTGGCAATTCTTGTAAAAGTATCAGCCACAAGACGAGAAATGCAGCCAACACATTCTCTGAAACGCACGCATATGACATGCAATTTGAAATACTTCTTCGTGAAGGTGGTACAGTCAAACACACACACATGTGAGCACATGCTGGACAAGGCGCATCAACTTTGAAAGCCGCCTTCCTCTCCCACTGCGTTAAAAGTGAAACCACACATCTGGTGACCCAGCTGCAACAAAGGCCACTGTCCCCTCCTTCTTCTCCTGCGCCGTCTTCATCTTCCTTAGCCCCATTATAAATCCACCTCACTCTGTTTTGCAATTATTCCACACATGCTTCTGCAACAAAGCAGTAGCCAAGCCAAATGACAAGCAGAACAGAGCAATAAATTAAGACCTGATCCGTATTTAAATGGTTTTCTCTCTCATAATTCTTGCCACTAATTTTGTGCTGGAAAATGTTGCAGCAGTGCTCTTTTCCATGTGTATCATTCTCATTAACATTATGTTTCTAAGCAACACAGCAAATACAGTCCATATTTAGTATAAAAACAAAACATTAGTTTCCTTTTTTTGCAAGAGGAATGGATAACCCACCACTTTTTCAAAACATGGTTACTCATGCAGTCTTTCTAAACAAAACAATCATATCTGTTCTGAACAGAATTTAAAAAGCCCCAAAACCCTTTGGAAAAGAGATTTGTTGAATGAGAAAAAGAAAAACAAGAAAAGTATTCTAGTACTTTGTTATAGCAGGTCTGTCAAGGCTATAAGGTGAAAAGTTTCTGTTGTAGCAACGAGAAGCTACATTATGCTTCATTAAACTAAAGGTAAATGTGTTTGATAGACTGAGATTGATTTGTTTGTGAATTCATCAGATTTGTATTTTTATCACTGAAATAATTACACCTAATCGGTACCTCGTAAACTTATGCTTGTCTAAATATCTTAATTTTTAGTTTTTATTTAATATTTCGACTAAATTCATCATACTTTTTTGTTTAATGTAAACCTTGTAAAAGAATGCAAAGCTTGACATGAATGTTTGTGTTTGGGAGTATGTTTTCAAACAAAACTGCAGATTATATCTGTTGCACAATTTCGTTTTAACAGAAAATATGAGCAGTAGAGAAAGGTGACTGAAATAAAAGTGTGGAATCTTCAACCAGTAAGACCAGTAAGTCCATTCAAAAGCCATTCAAAAAATTCTACATCCATGTCACAGACATTTCTAAGTTATCGAAGGCCTCAATGAAAGCAGTCTAAATGTTTATAGGTCAAATCTGATTTGTTTACGTGCACTCAGATTGACTCTAAGAACAAGTTTTGACCTAAAATGTCAGCCAAATGGTAATCTGTACAACTTTCCTTCTTTATAATCAGACCATGTAATACCAGAAGGGGTGGCACAAGGATAGCGGAAAGAATTGGAGCCCACGACCCCACCCGTTGCTTGTCACTCAGCTGTACCCTGCACTTGCTTAATCAAGCAGGCATGTGGCATGGTGGGGCAACTGCCAGGCTGCATAAGCAGCTCCGCGTCCTGTGGTTTGTGCTGGGTTAAGACAGGACGGATGTGGCATCGGTGGCAGCCTGTCTCAACTTGTTCCTGGTATGTTTGTTTTGATAGTCAGCAAAGACCCCATGGGCAGGCCCTGCCTGCCCTGGCTCATCCAAAAACATAATACATTTGGTTTTCAGAGACAAAAAGGAAGCCATTGAATTTTAAAAAGGCTTTCTGTCATCTATAAAAACCCTCATGCATTTCAGCCCAGTACAGTATGTTCATGGGCCTTGCCTTGAGTACCTGATAGACAATATAACAAATGTTCCCCCAAGCTACACATCTGTAAAGGATGTCAATAACAGACTTTGAAATGTACACCAACACTTGGTTGACAAGAAAAGGCTTCTTTGAAACAGCTCCCTTTGGAGGTTCTCCCCTGAAAGGAGGACCAGCAGGGTATTGAAAAGCGGCCCATGTTTCCAACTTTTTCCATATGTAAATCCACGATTCCCTCAGGGTTCCATTTCTCACCGAGGTATCTATATATGGAGCCACTTTATTATGAACAAATCCTCTTTAATGTTCTTGTCAGTGAAGGAACAGCTGGAGTGAAGATAAAAATGAGGAAGCAATCTGCACCAGCTGTTGAAGTATTAATACAAAAATTAACTACTGTGTGTTGGTTAATTGCTTTCTGCTTAATGTGCTTTCAAAAGCCTTGATTCCTCTTTTCAGTTACACAATCACAACTGTGGCGGGATATCAAGAGGCCTGTGAAATTAAAGATTCCATTTAAAGGAGCAGCCCTCCTTCCCCCATTCTTCTCACGGCTCAGCGGTCATAATGGACTCATGTGTTGAATAACCAAAATGGTCACATTAGACACCTGCTACTGTGCCCGTCGTAGGCACAGATAGGGAACTCTCTCAGACTGGAGCAGACACAAGTGCTGCTCATCCGTCAAGAGCTCATGCAAACATTTCCATAAGTGGGACAGTAAGTTTATAACCCAGCACTCCGTCCCATTCCAGCAATCGCACGCCCACACAGCCGGCTGAGTGACGACGAGTGATTTCAAACAGCACAGCTGGTACATTCCCTTTAACTGCCATGCTTTTATTTGCATTATTATCTGTTGCCACCTCACCCTCAGATCCACACTGACGGAGGCCACATGGAAACAATTTAGAACGACGTGTCCCTTCACAGAAAACAAAGAGGATGATCCCCCCCACCCTCTACCCCTGCCCTTTCAGCTCCATTTTCTTAAAGAGTCACAGCTCCCTTCCTCTGGAGCTCGTACATGCACGGGTCGGCCATCCAGCACATTTAATTCTATGCCGTAAAAAGAGTAATCAGAGCCAGATGAAGTGGGAAGAATTGTTAGCCTTTATGTTTTTATGGGTAATTTGAGGTTAGTTATGCAAGATAAATAAGAAAAATAATGAGCCACGGGCAGAAGCAGTGAGGAAGGTGTTTGCCATTTGGACAGTTTGCCACAATTACTAACAGAACAACAATCTTTAAGTTTTATAAAAGAGACAGATTGATAGGATAGTGATTTTTGTTACTGTTTTCCATTAGATGGCTTACTTATACCACATAATTAAGGTTCTCACAGCTCATTGTCAGGCCTTGGTTGCCTTTTTCAAGCAAACCACACTGGATAAGGATAATAGTCCTGTGTGACACATTTGTGGGCTGCCACTTTGTCCTTCCTGAACCCTATCAGAACATTATGTCCAAAACTGTTTGCCATAGACCTTGCATAAATATTGCCACAACTTGAACTTGAACTTTTTCACATTTTGTCCTGTTTTAGTCACAAAACTCAGTGTGTTTTATTGTCGATTGTATGAGATAGCCCAACACAGTTCTGCTGGAAGGTGAACCACAGCCCTGTTCTTTTGCAACCTCCGACAGGTTTTTCCAGTCTCCATCCATATTCCCATCAACTCTAAACCACTTACGGGTTAAGGAAAACACCCCACAGGATAATGCAGCCACCACTGTGTTTCACCATTGGGACGGCCAGTTCAGAATGTTCGTTTTCTGCTACACATAGCAGTTTACTTGAGCGTAAAAAAAAAATCTGCTTTGGTCTCATTTGACTGAAGCACCTTCTCATACGTCACAAGTTATGACCTCTTATAGCTTTTTTTCCAACAAGGGCTTTCTTCTTGCTTCTCCTCTGAAAATGCCAGTGGAGTTCTATCAATGGAGTCTCCCACCTAAGCTCTCGATCTCTGTACAGCAATGCACCATTTTGTGTTCGAATCCAAATAAAATATGTTAAAGTTAATATGAATACTTTTTCAAGATATTCAACCATGAAAAAGAGAATCCCTCTGCATTATCTCCATAGCGATCAGTGAGAAAAACAAAGGAGAGCAAAAAAAAGTTAATTTGATTCAATATCAGGAACATCAAATATCAGAGCAGAGTCAGAAGATGTGAAGTCAGCAGATATAAATTTATAAAATAAATCAGTTTAAATGTATCCTTGTGTGATGAATAAAAAGATGGTAAGAAAGCGAGGAATCATGCCCTTATCATACAGCATGAGTTTTATATAAAAACCCTCCTCCCCTCTGCTTTGATATTGCATGTGTTGGGAACAAGGAGTCTGTATCTCTGCTCTCGCAGTACCACCTCAAACTGTCATTAAAGCGCATGTCCTCAGGTGGAAAATGACTTTTGTGGGGAAGCCTCTCCAATCATAACATGGATTTGCTCTAAAATACTCTGCTTTTTCTCAGAGCGTCATGAATAAGTAAACGTTTACGAAAACCTTTCGCTTTTTTTTTCTCTCCTTTTTTTTCTTTGGCTATCATTCCTAATGCTTTTGCTCTTAAGATGCATATTGTGGCATGCATAAAACATCCCCCCCTGCCGCCGCTGTGAAAGATGGAAGAAACTTGTGCTCACAAAAGCCCCATCGCCGTGGAAAGGAAGACAGATGAATAAACACAACAAGTGAGTCTAAAAGTGTCCAAGGCATAGAGCTAAGGGTTAAAATTACACATCCCCTGGTTTCCATTTAGCCAAGCATTGCCATCCTGGTGTCACTGGAGTTTACATTGGTTCAATGAGCATCATGCAATCTTTTAATTCATCCAGCTGTCACTGTTGCCCTGGAACACAGGGCTGTACATTTAACCATGGCATTGATGGGTTTTTCGTTTTGCATTGAAATAATTAAATCAATTATGTTGATTCTGTATTTACTGCTTGCATGCCCACAGTCATTTGTAATTAGCTTATTGCTTTTGATCTGGTGTAATGTGATGAAATGCATGCGAGCAGCTTTGGGAGCCTGCTTGGCTGAAGCGACTGGGGTGGGCGCACCTTCCAGGTCCCCACTGAAGCACATCCCATTGTCCGAGTGAGCAGAGAGGACAGAGAGGAGGTGGTGGGGGGCTGGGCGACTCGCGTCACCGGGCGCAGACAGAGGGGCAATGGGATCCCTGTCGGAGCAGAGGGAGGGACCATCTCCTGAGATGGCAGCATCTTCCAAACCTTATTACCCTCAGAAGCTTTTCCCTTCACATGCATGTGTAATTACACCCAGTCCTGCCCACCCCACCCGCCCCCTCGAAAGCTCTCACAACACCTGATACCCACAGGTAGAGTGCACCGTTCCACAGTCTCAATGTAGATTTGTAATGATAGGGCTCCAATGCTCGAGGGTCTGCTTAAAGTGAGTACCATTCTAGTCTGGCCACCCACATCAATCAAAGACCCCATAACACAGAAACTGATCATCTGTTTCAGAGAGAAAGAGCTGTTTATTCATGGGAAGTTAATTGTTGTGCCCAGCCACTGTAGTGCATCCAAGTCTGCACAACAAAGCACAAAGGATGCTGGAGGAATTTGGAGTTGCCTGAAGTACTGGATGGTGCCCGGCAGTGCAGGGACAGCGAGTCCTTTTCAAGTTAATTCTGTCAACCTTCTGTTGAACAGACGGATGAAGTCTTTGGCTCAACTAACACAAGAATGATATGGACCTCGGTTACATACAGTCTCAAGTGCTGCCCACTTTTTTCCTCAAAGAAGAATGGCTCCAATGAGACTTTCATCCAAAGTACCCCGATGGAACCCCACCCACCCAAAGCATCCCTTTAATGCACCCTTCTTTTCCTTCCCCAAACTGGTGGAACAGGCCTGTAGTGCTTTGTAGACTATTCTGTTTATAAAAGAGGTCAGGGTGCCACATATGGCCAACGCGTTAAAAAACACACTACTCCTGCTGTGGCTGCTAAAAATGTACTGCGGCTGTCTGTACATGCAGGGGGAAAAAATAAACTCTGAGTGTTTCAGCAAGCGGTGCGGAGAATTTAATGATTGAGTGTTTGAAACTATGGTCTGATTTGTACATGAACAAGCTGGTAAAAACACACAGATCTTTAAAGCCTAACGATATTGGGTACGACGTCAGCAATATACAAAGTTGTTTGACTTGGCAGGACCGGCTGCATAGATTTGCCTAGGATAAGTGTGTGTCACACACCATATGAGAGGATATCAGGGCTGCAGTAAGCCGAAGGAAACTGGCGTTAAAACTAAACACATGCAATGACAGCCACAGGCAGCTGATGTGATCCAAGGAGTCTGAACTTCCAAAAGACTGGCCTGAGGGGAGGGAAAGCAGCATGACTGATAAGTGGAATAAAGAGTAGGAAATATGGATACCTTCCCCATCAAAGCACACCATTATGCAGCACTAAGGTCTGAATAATTTTAGTGCGACTCTTGTGCTTATTTCTCTTGGCTCCTCGAAGCTTCGCCTTGGCTCTGTGAGAGATTTGCGGCTCTCTGTCTCACCTCGGCAGCAAACAGACTCTGTATTTAATAAGACAGGGGTTAGAGATTATGCTGTAGATTGTGGTGGCATTAGGAGCAATGCCTCCTGTGGGTTTTATTATCATCACGCCATCAATAACACCTCCTCTGACACCAAAGACAAAATCTTTGCAACACAGAAATGCAAAACCTCAGCAGACACCAAAAGTTCAGAAAGGAATCATGGGATGTCAAAGGGTGTTGATCTTGGTTTTTAAACTACACTGTACAAATGGATTTATATAAGGTATTAAAATTTAGCTATTAAAACTATTAAAACATTCATCAAGGATATTAGTTTGTAAATGTAATGTTCAGTAAAGGTAAAATTCTAACATCAGTAGCTACTTTACTTTTGTAATAAGCCCTACTTAAACATTTATGAACAAACAGCGAAGGTTCTTGTTTGTCTCGAAAATACCACACAAAAGGTTTCTATATAAATCAAAGGGATCCTCTGTATTCTGTACTTGTGTGCATATATGATTGTGATGGAACCCTGAGCAGAATTATATTTCGGGCCCCAATTTCAGCTCCAGTTGATTAAATAAATAGCAGAACGTACATTTGGAGACAAGGGTTTCTTCAACTTCATATATTCTGGGAGTCTTTTTCCCAGTGTTGTGTTTTAGGGCAGACTCAGTTGAGTTGGTAGGTGGGGTCTACTGTCAAATATTTATCAATTAGTTAGCAGTTTTATTGCCCATAAAAGGTGACTCACAAACACAAGTGGCAGAATTGATTAAGCTACTGACATTCAAACTGTGAATAGATTCCTTTTTTGATAACAACTTATACATTTGCATGTTATTTTTATGTCATTAATACATTTTTCTTTATTTGCTATTTTCAAGTCTTTGAAACAAATTAATTTTCATTACAAAAACACAACCCCAAATTTCTATTGTCAGATCATTAGTCTGTGTGCGAAATCAAGCACTCTTGATTGCCCCTGCTGGCTCAGGGGCTCAGGGCGCAGCTGCTTAGTTTGCTTATGGCTTGAGTCATTTATGTGTATGGCTTTATCAAGTGTGTTTGGAATTCATTGATCTGAATATGTAAGTTTTAAATTTTAAAGAATAATATTCTAGATTGAACATTTAAAATTTGTTCTATTATCCCATTGTCCATATAAATAAACAAATGCTGTTCTTTATGACAGTTTGAAGTTATAACAATCATAAAACAGAAACAGTAAAGCTTTTTTTGAGGTTATTTCTACGCTGATTCACTGGGTGAGAAATATCCTTGCATTTGTTTGCGGCTATATTATTTGTTAAATTCTAACAGGTTGATTTGTCAGTGTAAAGCACCTTATGTTATTTGAAAAAAAAAGTGTAACACTTCAAGAATGCAAGCTTGATGCCAGAAAAAGCCTGTTCACTCAACACTGAAGAGACACTGTCAATTACCGCTTTGCCAGCTGGCTGCCACCTCCACCCATTGTGGTGGAAATTCATATTTCTTATTACATTCTGAGATTCAGGTTTATTTCATGAAAATATTGAATCAATAAAACTCCCTGAACAGCCAAAAAAAACAAAGGCACTGATAAAATAAGAGGCGCCCGTCAGCGTGAGCTGAAGTTCAAGGAGGCATTGTGGGGTGCAGCTCTGGGTGTTGCTCTCTGACGCCCTGTCTTTACGAGATCAGGCCGAGTTTGCTATAATCGGCTGTGACCTGTGACAAGATGACTGTGTCCACCTCTCACCACTGTGATCCTTCCTCACACCTAGCAGTTGCGGGCAATAACCAACCATGATTCCCTCTCCTGCTGGGCAATGAAAAAACCTCCCCCGCTGCTCTTTGTTTTTTTTTTTCCAGTTAGAAGGTCACAGGGCCAGGAAATCTTTGTGGAAAGAGAGGGGTGACTGTGGAGTGTGGGGGACGGCTCATTAAAAGTGAAAAAAATAAAATAAAATAAAAACATGTGTAATGAGAAAACATGTGGTGTGTAACTATTGGAAGTTATCAACAACAGAAAAATAATAATTAAAGTAGAGGGTGAAGAAAAAAACCTGAAGCTGTCTTTTTGTGGCTTGGAGACCACTGTCATCATGTCTTAGGAATTAGGCAAACATATGTTGGTCTGCTGCTGTTGAAACCAAGGCGCCTCGCTCAGGCTGCGGTTTAGGAACATGAAAGGCTTTGTGGGATGAGCAGGAGGACTGGCCCTAATTCAGGGCCTCATTGCCAGGGAAGCTGGCAACAAACTGCGATTGTGGGACAGAGAAAGGAATTTGGTTGCATATTCCAGCAAGGACCGCAGCTCCAAACAAACCAAAGCAACAGGCTGCTGAGCAAACCATTCTGTCTGCATTCAACCCCCCCCTTTTTTTTTTTTTTTTTTTGCTGCTGCTGCTTCTGTGTTGACCGGGCATTCTCTCCCACCTGAATGAACCCCAGAGGAGGTTGAGGGGGGCAACCATGGGGTACAGGAATGCAATGGGTCAGGCGCAAAACTGAAAATGAAGCTCTGCTATCCTGCAGAGATCAAGCCTCATGTGACGCTTAGGATGCTGGCAGCACTCTCTCCTATTTGGAAGGAGAGTTTAGCATACAAAGCAGGCTTTGTGTTGTTTTATTGCAGCCACTTAAACTCTTAAAACTGACCATATATCTCTGATAGGATGTACAGAGGTCATCCCAGTGAAAGGAAAACAGAGACAGGGCAGCAATTAACAGGTCCGAATTATCCCCCAGGCTGCAGCTTTCACTGTGTTTAACACAGCATGCCATCAGTGTAACCTGATCATCTCAACATATTGGTTAAAACTCTTCTTTTTCCACAGCCATTGCACAGTGCAAGCCCCTGTTTGGACCGCTTTCTAATAAGGAAACATTTCCTGGCATTTTCAGACAGGCAGGGAATGGATTAATCATGTCTCTGTTGGGGCTACATGTGATTATGGTTGACTGTTTACAAGTTTTCTTAGATGTGTTCTGTGTGCCAGGACATGGTGGTAGAGCCTGAAACTCGTTCCCGCATGCGGTGGTCATAATTTATACCGAGCTACAGTGCAAATTTAGTTACTTTTTTCATTGGAAAATACAGATGGGAGGCAGCATTGGATTTGCAGATCCTTGGTTGCATTTATTGAATTCACTTTAAATCAATTTTAAAGTTTGGCATTATATAATGTTTGATAGAATATGAATTTTAGTTACACTTTTTCCTCCAACCAGTTTGACACGAATGGAAACTGGTAATTTTTTTTGTTTTTTGTAAACTAAACTGCCACTTTATGTAGCATTCCTTGCCTGTTTTTTATCTTTGCACCTGCCTCTTTGAGGCGTAGATTCATTAAAATGCCCAAAACCTTTCTCAGACATTTGTTGTCTGTATTTTATACATGTATCATGTTCAATTTATCATTTTTTTGTGAATTTATTTTATTTACTTTTGTTGTTCTGAAAATATATTTCCCTTTTCTTTTTTAATTCTTTCAGTGATTTTATGTTTATTTTAC
Source organism: Valencia hispanica (assembly GCA_963556495.2). Lineage (NCBI taxonomy): Eukaryota > Metazoa > Chordata > Actinopteri > Cyprinodontiformes > Valenciidae > Valencia > Valencia hispanica. Next base: position 47,485,417 of record OY747701.1, read on the forward strand.
TTATTTCTTATATTTTTTTTACTTTTTACTTTATATATTGCTTTTAGACTTTTTATGATGGAGGATCACTTGTTGATTCAGCTGGTTAAGGTAATAGAACAGTAGTCTTCACCACAGCAAACAATAATGTTGATTAGGACCAAGCATCCTGCCTTCTAGATGTTGCAGTTGAACTTGAGGCTCATCAGATTAGCCAATGTTCTTACTGTGTGTTATTGTCCAGTTTTGGTGAGCTTTTGCTAAATGTAGCCTCAGTTACTGTTTTTAGGTGGCAGGAATATTAAACTGTGTGGCTTTCTGATGCTGTAATCCATCTGTTTCAAAGTTAGAAAACATGTTCAGAAATGGTTTTCTGCATACCTTTGTTTGGTTATCGTTGCTTTTTTATCTTCTAGAACAGGGGTTACTTACCTTTTTGCAACTAAGAGCTACCACATGGGTACTGAGTAATGCGAAGGCTACCAGCTTGATACACACAGCTTACTTTTAATTATATAGCTTAATGATTAATGATTTACCTATTTTCAGAACAGTTCCGTGGGCGACTCATCTGGTCTTCGGGGGGAACCTGGAGTCTGTGGGCACTGTGTTGGAGACACCTGAACCAGTCTGCTGCTTAGTGGATTTTTTCTCTTTCTTGTACAATCTCTGGAAATCCCAGTAGATCTCTCTTGCATAAACAACTATGCCACATTTAAACTCACCTAAATCTCCTTTCTTCCTCTTTCCGATGCTCAGTTTGACCATCAGCAGAATATGTCTTGATCCCTACATGCTGCCATATGGTTTACAGGTGTATCTAAGAAAGCGGCCAGTGAGTGTATATATATTCCTTAAAACTGGGGATGGAGTTTGAGGTGCTACTGTCGGTATCAAGCCCAACCAGTGGGAGGCAGCACAGACTGGAGGATAATAGGATTAGGAGTTCACGGACATACACGGAGACACACACACACGCATGCACACACTCTTGCATGCAAGTTTAAGAGAGAGGGTGAGTCATTCAAGTAGTTAAAGATGACCGTATCACACATCTGGGGTGCAGCCCTAAATGGCCGGTGGCAGAGGAGAGCGAGCCAGGACTGGTGGCCTGAGAATCAGCTACATGTGGCATGCCGAGTGGAGTACAGACCGCATTCAGTTTGTGCCTGTAATCCTCTTCCTGAGAGAAACGTTTGGTTATGGTTAAAGACACTGTTATCCCACATTTTCATCCACTTCTAATTACAACATAGCTGAGGCTCGGATGCAGCCAGCGTAACTGTTGTTGTTGTTGTTCCTGTTAGTTGACATTGCGTACCCCTCCCACACTGCACACACATTCAGAGAGGTTCACACACTAACAATCATGTCATTTTGCGCCACTGCACATGCTCACACATTGGAGTGTGCATGGTGTATTTAGGTACCCTTAAAGCCACACTCATAAACTACTGGCGGGTTGAACACTCAAATACATACACAAGAAGAAAAAGAAAAAAAACTAATCTGCCCACAAAGTAACCAACCTTTTTGAGAGGTCACCATCTCCAAGCCTGATATAGACACACAAATCTGTTTGGTGCCAGTAGGAGATTAACGGGAAACCAAAGAAAACCCCCCAAAACCCTGTGTAGACATTTTGGAGGACCAAACATCACAGGTTGTACAAATGTGAGACATATTTAGTGTGGCGTAAGGTTGGGCGAGTCAGTTATATTCCAATTCAAAAATAGTTTTGTGTGATAATTTGAAAAAATTAAAGAGCTAACAGTGGAGCAAAAACACACTATTTTAAAGGAAAACTCCACCTCACCACCTCTATAAACAAAGCCTTTGAGCTTGAGAGCTTTAACTCACTTAATGCTCAAAGACCAACTATACAGACATTAAGCAAACTGTTTCTTTCTAAATATAATGTGGAACACTTCAAAGAGTTCTGTATAAGAGAAACACATACAGAGAACAACAAATGGATATCCTGGTAATGCAGACACAGAAGGAGCAAAGCAGTTGTGAGTTTGCCTCAACGCACGCTGTATTGTGTGAGCCATAATTTCTAAGCCTGTAATTTCATGTTTGTAATTAAAAACGCCTGTGCTGTCTCACACAACGAGCAATTTGACTGAATCAACGCCTTTAAATCAAGAGCTCCCTTCTATGACAGACTTGTGTCTCCCGAAGGAATCTGCCTTTCCAAACCACAGTCTGCAATCCCCATGTTGTTTTCACTCCTAATCACATGCTTTATCTCCAATTGCTGACTAATTACCAAGAGCTGGGGCTTATGGGACGGGGCCCAAAAAATGGCAATGTGATGTTTTTGTGGCTCAGCCTTTTTGGATTAGCCTTCTTCAACATTTTTGTTTTATTGTCTGTCAAATGTGTGAAACTGGGGTTAGATGTGAGATAGGTCAACACAGGGTCAGCTGTTTGTGTCTTCATCTTGGCAAAAATTACTCAAAATTTACAACCATTTAGAGACTGCATGAATACATACAGATGCAGATAGTAAATGTTATAAAGATGACTGTTGTTAATTATTTACGTTAATCTAAACTGAAATTCCAGGCAAGGACGGCATTAAGCAGAGAAACAGAAATAGAGGTCTACAGTAACTCTGGAAGAGCTTCAGAGTACAACAGCTCTGGTGGGGAAATCTCCTGACATGACAGCTATTACTTGGGTACCTCAAATAGCTGGTCTTGGTAGGATAGTGGCAAGAAAAAAAACTTTTGCAGTTTCTCAGAAGCCATGCAGGGCCTATAGCAAAGATTTGGAAAAATGTGCTCTGGTATGAAACCAAAATTAAACACTGCACATAGCCCTAAACAGACGGTTCACACAGTGACACAGGGTAGTGGCAGCATCATAATTTGGGAATACTTTACTTCGACAGTATCAGGGGAGATGGACAGTTTATATGATTGATGAAGCTAAAGACAGCAAATTCAGAAAACCTTAAAAGGCTACAAAAGACTTGCAAATAGGGAGTAGGTTAGCTTTCCAGCAGGCAGCAAGCATAATACATCCAAAGCCACAATGGAAAGGTATAGCTCAAAGTACATTTATGTGTTTGTCAAAGTTCAGACCAAAACCCAACTGAAAATCTGTGGAAAGCATTAAAAATGGATGTTCAGTTTTGCTCTCCATCCAATCTGACTGAGAGTAAGCTAGAGTAAGCTACCAAAGCTGGTAAAGAAAAAAGGCCACTGTAAAAGCTGTGAAAGGTGATTCTATTCTATATATCTAGTATATATCTAGTATTTGCTCAGAGGGCCAGTATGCCAACAATTCAGAAAAACATTAAAGTTTGTGGATGCATTGTGACAAAATAATAATTAAAAAAAAGCTTAATGGGTGTAAAAACTTTTTAGAGACTTTACATACATGGCAATCCCAAATTGTTGTCTGATGAAATGGAAGTGGGCTTATATGACATGATTTACACAATTATGGCAGCTTAACCCAAATAGTTAAAAATCACCACAAGTAAATAAAAAAATTTATATAAAGGAGGTGTCGGTGGGAATATATGTGTGAATCATCTGTACAGAAGATTATTTTTCTTTTTGCTCTTCATTCAAATAGTATGGCGAAGACTGTTTCACGGCAGTGGGAAACATGTAAACTTCAATGAAAGAATAACACGATTCAGCTAAAATGTTGTAACAAAGTGACGTATCTTTGATTGACGTCATAAATCACACTTTTCCTTTTGTGATCTCCAATGCTATGGAAGAAGTAATCTTATGGTGCCCCTTGCCTGCGCTGAAATGAGTGTGGAACACCTGAGGTGACTGACTCATATAGAGACACTGTGCAGTATGGCATGTACGATTAACCAGAGAGAGGGAGGGAAAAAGAGAGTGCCTCTTAATGCCTCTGTTCACGATAAAGCAGCGAATTAGGGAGACAGGGAGTGTCATCTCATTCTCTGCCTTTCTCATCATAATCTCCCCCACTATGTTCATAGAAAGGCTCACTGGAGGCCATCAGAGCAGAACCACCGCCTGGGACATCACACAGAGATCTACCTATGGCCTATTTTAACAATTCACAATGCATTCGGCTTATGGATTAACAGCGACCGTCTTAAAGCTGAAGAAGTGCAAAGGAATTCGGTGGTAGAAATAGATGGACGCCTGTAGAAAGATTCCTTTACTTATTTGGAATATATTTTCATCAAAATCATGACCCAAAAGTCAAAAGGGTTGAGTCAAGCTCTGATTGCAAAAGCCCTACAGCAGATGCAAATGCACTGATTGACAGATGAAAAAAGTATGACTAAAATGCAATAGAGGTAAATAAAATATAAAAGAAATTATGACATATAACATGGCTTGAGTTCTCTCTGTAAAGTCTCATGACACATTAAGTTTGACACTTAATTTCAGTGGCACATTTAAGCAGATAGAAAACATAGAAAACAATCAAAGTGGAAAATTCAGAAGTACTTTTATAACTGAGTTGAACTAAAGAGATTGCGTCAGAATGTGAATAAAAATGTATTACTGGTAGAATGGTGTGTGCTTTTAACTATGTTTCAGATCATTTGAGCTGGACCATGTCCAGCTGTTAAAACAACAATCAAGATTCAGTCTAAAAATGAACAATAGGTAAATATACTGACAAAACAATGCTGCGTTGTTTCTTTAAATTTTGTTAGTAGAGAAGTTGAGCAGTTTTAATGAAACACTGGGTGAGAACAAGGTCCCAGACTTTTTGGGTTAACAAGGAGACAACAAGGAACCTTATTATTCAACAACAACCTGATTAAACTTCAATGAACTGCTTCGACAGGGTGAAATAAGAAGCGGCCTTATTTTGCCAGTTGATCATGTTAATGTCGGCAGATTTGGGCAAGCTTCTTCATTTAACTTATTCACTTAGTATAACATTAGCCTTTCATCCGCCAGGTAGTTAGCGCAAGCTAGAACCAGCCTATAGGACCAACATGCACATTTTGACCAAAGATTGGTCATAAAGTCATTGCAGACAGGCAAGAAGCTACATTTATTGCTTATTTAAGTTTTCTAGTGATTATGTATTAAGGTTACTCCATTTTAAACTGTATCTATTTTATAATTTTTTTAATTTTAGAGTTTAAACAAAGCTCCAAAGAAGCAAGCCAATTAACCAGTTCTAAACTGCATAATTTGTTATCTAAATCAAATTGTTAACCAAAAAAGTGGTATTAGACTAAATGGGGTGTGGATTTTAAATTTTTTCATTAAACTAAAACAAAAAATAATTTGATTGTTTATTAGTCAAGATTGTATGGGTTTAGTCTTTGCAACTAGCTCTGTGGAAGTCCTAACAATAAACAGTAGTCATTTTGATGCATTTTTTGTTGAAAACATTAACTAGTATGTTGGTTTGAAACCCCTCTGTGTTAAATCAACCAGGCCTGGATTGCTTCAAATTTAACTCCGGTCTGTGTTAGCCAAAATACCTAATGTAGGCTGGATTTAACAAAGCTGTTTTTTAAGTACAGCTGTGCCTTATGTATATTGTTATATATGGGTTTGTTCTATACAATAAAACCAGTGTTTTTGATTATAGGTGACATAAATTGATACAGTCAGAAAGCGGGTCTTACAGATCCAAAGTGCTTTTTTTCCCATTTGTTTTTTGTTCTTTGTGAGTGGCCTTATCAGTATGTAGAGCTTGAAAGTTGGCTACCGTCCATTACAACAAAATTGTTGCCTGCTTTTAAGATAATTATATTTCTCCTGCTTTGATTCCAGTCCGAAGTAATAAAACACTTCTAACCAAACCCCAAAATCCATCCACAATTAAAGTTAAAAGTGCAGTTGTTTTACGATAAGAGCAGCAGGGTTTGCAGCCACCAAGCCCTGCGCCACCTGCTTATGATTGGCTAGCGGCATGTTATTTTCCCTCACACATAACCCAGCATGCAATGGGGTTTATTTATTAGGAATAAAAAAAAAAAAAGGAGTCACTAATCTGTGTTCGGTTCAGACAGCGGGCTCCCCCTATACACTTGCACACACACACATACACATCTGTGCACCAGCTGAGCAGGGAGCAGTCCCTCTGTTAGATTTTCACAAATCAAAGAGCTTGGAGTGCTTTGGCACTGGTGGGGTAGTTGTCCTTTTTTACAAAAGACAAACAAGCTAAGAGCTCGGGATGTGGTCCAAAGCCGCCTTTGACACAGTGTTGAAATGAGATTTTGGCTCTGTGACACACAGTATGAGCTGCATGTGTTAAAAAGCTGCAGCATACTGTTTTTTTTTGACATTGTCAGTTGTCCATGGCCTATAGAGAGACACCCCACATTCTTTACTTTACTGGATCATTTTTAGAGTTTGTCAGTGATTCCAGACTACTTTTTGATGGACATTGTGGGTCAAAGGCCCATGAAAAATATTACTTCTTCTGAGTAGACAGCAATTGGTACTTCTGTTTTGTATGTTAAACAGATTTCTGAAGTCAGGATGTTCCCCACTGACATCACCCAAACATCAGTAACTTCACAAATAGAGTGCAGAGGGAGTTGATGACTTGACAAGCACTTTAAATGATTCCCCAATTGTCAGAAGCCCTCCAAGAAAGCTCCAAAACATGTAACCATTAGCTTATCGTGCTTAATCACTAATGGTGGTAACAGCAAATGTTAGTATGCAAAAAAAAATGGATGATGGAAGATAAAGGCCTTCCTTTGCCTCTTAAAATGATCTTGAAAGTCATTACAAACAACACAGAGAAACAAATCACAGACATTCAATCTGTGCACCACAACACAAATAGGAAGTATCAGCAAATGGAAACTAGACCCATTTGGGATCAAAGCTCTAATGGCTGCTGAATAACCAGAAGCTGTTTTCAGTTTCGGGCCAAACCAAACAGACATGCAAACACATGTGGCAAAAAAATAAAATAAAAAATCCAATACTTGCATCAAGAATTATTGCAACATTTCATACAATCTGAGAATGCCCCTTCAGCAACCTTGCTGTACTACCAACAAGCATTCGGGTATATACAATAATGGCTAAGCGACTTGAAACCTGACTCACCCATTTGTTCTTGAAACGTTTTTGCTTGCTAATACGAACAGTTCATTTGTGTTAGTAAATTGTTCATTTGAGGTGAGGATGTCAATTTTTCAGTAAATTCATTTGGGGTTCTTATGCATTTCACCCTCCCATGAGGTGACCTGTCATTAGAAAATAAAGGTAACTTCTCAAGCTATGTGGAAGGTATACAATCCAGAATAAGCTTTCAGCTAAACACCTTTCAGAAAAAAGACCTTAGGCTTTACTATGAACCAGCCCATCTTTCAATTGAATGTGCAGTAATTAAGCATGAAGGCTGCCTCAGAGAGTACACTGTGTATACAGGAGGTTGGGTGGGATTTAAACCTTTCAGCCAGCGTTAAATGTACCTGTCACCATCAGCACGCTCCATAATGTCAACTAATTTAGAAATGAGGAAAAATGTGCTCGGATAAATAAACACCCTTCAGTGTTCATGTCAGTGGTCAGACTGGTGGGTTTGGGTATGCTTTGGGCTGTCAAATAAATACTTGATCTCTTGTCAAACGTAAATCCACCTCACATTCATCAGTCTCACATGTATTACTAAAAAAAATGGGTAAAATAATGGAATGAATGGTTATGTAGCTATTGAAAATAAAGTACACGAGCTCAGCAATGACTTCAAAGAACCTAACAGCCCCCCCACCCCCACCACCACCCAGTACCACCAGTATATTACATGTCCTTCCAGCAGCAATTGCTGTTGTATGCAGACCGCATGTGCCTCTTCTTCAGAGAGCGGTCAAACAAGGAGACCTAAACCTGGTTACACTGACTCAAGGGGAAAACATGCACATTAAAGACCAGAAAAGCCCTAATAAAAAACCTCTGATGTAAAACAGTCCCCATCAAAGAGATCTTTCTCAGTTCTCATTGAACTCTTCCATATCATATTATTGCCATATCAACTATTGCTGGCTCTGGCTTTGTTTGATGCGCAGGCCTCCCTAAACTCAAGGGTAATAGGAGCGCTAATGAGAGGAATTGGCACTTTATAAACACTGTCAAAAGCAGGTTGGATGAGGAGGTCACACTGCACCACTGAGTCCATCTCAGCTGGAGAAACTATAGAGAGACTTATATTTTAGACAGATGTCTTTGTAAAAATGTAAGTCCGTTGTGAGCGAGTCATGCTGAACAAATGTGCGATTAATCTGTAGCACGGTGGCAAAACGCAGGCCACAGGCTTCTCCAGAGAAACAGGTCACGTCTTTCTCCACAAAAGAGTTTCCCCTCTGATGGACGTACACTGAGACTGTATGCTTCCGTATAGAGTTTTATGACGTCTTTTAACCTTGCAGTTTGCGTGAGATTTAAACAGGGGCTCTTTTGTAAGTAAAAACCTCACTTTTAATGGGCTTCTTATAAAAGTGCTCAGTGATCATGGTTTTCAAATCACAGCAACAGCAAAGCGCTTCCTCATTTTCGTGTCTGGAAGTGATCCCAGGCAAAGAGGTGTACCACATCTAATGCTAAAGCTCCACGCTCGTTCTGTTCACGAACCAAAGGGCTCGTTCCTTTGGGGCTTTATGATCATTTATTGAGGGTTAATTAACATCCATTGAAGGGTGGATGTTCTTCTTGTACTTTTTCATAAACCCAACTGTGCACTTTAAGCCCCAGCTATGGAGCTGAATGTTTTCTCTCTCAGGATTGCTTTCAGTGTCACTAAAATTATCTTATTTTATTTGCTGAAGAGGCGATGGAGATTTTGTTTCCAGAGACTGGTAACTTCTCGGTATTTACAATTCTCAGATTAAGTGACTCAAACAAGGGATGTTGGACGTAGTGTTTCAAGTAACACACAAATCAGCAGAAATTATTTAGGAAATAAGGAACCATAATAGGGTGATGGAAAAGATATTCTGGAAATTCAAAGGAAAACTCACAGTTAATAGAAAACAATAAAAAAAACTAAACTAAAGCAGGTGTGGAGCTTTAAGCATCTAATGCATACAGTATCTGAGGTTTCAGGAATGAACTGAATGGGTAGCAAATAATTGTGTGAATGATGTTAAGCATTCACAGTATTGTGTTCCTGTTTCTCTTTATTAATATCTATTTATTCCACTTTATTCCGTCAGTTTTTGCTGTTAAATAACTTCAGCATACTTTCAGCTATTTCAGCCGTTCTGGTATCATAACGTTCAGCTCATTCAGGACATTCCTGCTATGACTTTTCTTGTCGATATCTTCTACCAATTTCAAGAAACTGAACATTTTTATTGATTATTGGTCCCATAGAAATGAATGGAAAACCTCAGTTAAGCTAGAGTGGCCCACTCTAGCAGACTTACACTCATCCACTTTCCTCATTTTCCACAAACAACTTCCGCTCACTCGCTCATATTTCACTCTTTCGGCACATATTATATATCAAAACGTAGGTTTTCAATTTTTGATTCAGGAAATGTTACCAAAATTGATGTGACAGTTACAGTTTTTTGGCAAATCGACCCGAAACAAAGTGGCCGCACCCAGGAGGGACCATTGGAATGCATTGGGACTGAGCAAAAATTCAGAGGACAGCTGGATTCTTACCTATATTCATAGTCATATTTCATAAACGATGCGACGTAGAAACATGAGCCTTTTATCGATATAACTTCAGACCTTCCTGACGCTCATGATTCAACAACTTTTGATACCTGTTACCGTTTCTCCATAAGTTTTGTTTGTTCGAGTGAAACAAATCTGCTCTTTGCTAAAACGGCTCAGATTCAAAAATGCCAAAATCATGCTCATTTTTGCAAAATAACTGCTCCTAGACAAATTGAGGTACACACACGAAACGAACCATGATTCTTCATCAAAGCCTGCTGATACTTACAGTGAAAAAAATCATTTCACCCTTATATTTTCCGAGTTAGGGACCAAGGAAAGACAAATTAATGTTTCCATCAAATTTATCAACATATTCGACGTCATTTTATGGCTGTAATATTATATTTTCAACAAATTGAGTGGTTTGAGAACGTTCTCCTATCCTTTCCGATAAAAACAGTACATTGGTGACGTCGATAGGCCTTACGGTTCTTAAGTTATTCAGAGTAGTTTAGAAGCTGCGTTACCTGTTAAAACGGCTGAGAAATTAGGAGACAAAGTGAGAAAAATATTAAATTTACAGTCAAAAGTTTGCAAAAAGCAATTGATACAGTTGAAACATGGGCCAAAAAATGGGGTTTTAGGTTCTCTGTGGAAAAAACAAAAGTTGTATTTTTCTCACTTAAAAAAATTGAAGAAAGATTTAAATTTCAGATGTATGGTAAAGATTTAGAAAGAGTGAGTTCTATACGATTTCTGGGTATGCATTTTGATTATAAACTTAACTGGCATTATCATATTGAAAAACTAGTAGTTAAATGTAAAAAGGTTATGAATATAATCAGATGTTTATGTAGTAAGGAATGGGGAGCAGATATAGTTGCAATGAAAAGATTATATACTGGATTAATTAGGTCTGTTATTGATTATGGGTGTCTGGCATATGCATCTGCTGCAAGAAGTAAATAAAAAAAGCTGGATGTTATTCAGGGTGCTGTTCTCAGGTGAAATGCCATTAGAGTTAAGAAGGTTACAAATATCATTATCATATTATGTCTATTTGAAAGGAAATAGAGAAGATCATCCAACTAAAAGTGTACTTATTCCAACATGGTATCAATCAAAAAGTAAAAAAGAATCATTCGGTATGAATGTGCAGGACAATGCTGACATGGCTGGTGTGGGAAGATTGGTGCTTGGTCCACCTGTTATACATCCTCCACACCCTCCATGGTTGCTTCCAGTACCAGAAGTAGATACAAATTTACATGAAAAGATTAAAAAATGTAAAGGAGATTGTGGTCAGCTCGCTATGAGATATATAGATAATTATTATGGATATATTCAAATTTTTACAGATGGTTCAAAACAACCAGATACAGGCAGGGTTGCAGTAGCCTATGTGATTCCAGAGTTGGAAAAAACATTTTTTGCAAGAATAACAGATCAACTATCAGTTTTTTCTGCAGAATTAATAGCAATTCTGATGGCACTACAATGGGTGGAACAAGTTAAACCCTTAAGAGTAATAGTATGTACAGATTCATTATCTGCAGTAGAAAATCTTAAATCAGGAAATAATAGTGAAAGATGATTTGATATGTGAAATATTGATTTTATTACAAAGTATTCAGAATCAGGGAACCCATGTTAAAATTGTCTGGGTACCAGCTCATGTGGGTTTGGCTGGAAATGAGATGGCAGACAAACTTGCTAAGAAGGCTTTAGGAGCAAGTAGGGTATCAATTCAGTGTAACATTGCTAAAACAGAGGCAAAATTTTTAATTAAAAATAGTATTAGAAGACTGTGGCAAAGTAAATGGGATGAGGAGGATAAGGGAAGATTTTTATATAGAATGAATCCTAAAGTTGGGAAAGGAAGACGAGGAGGAAAAAGTAGAAAGGAAGAGACAATGTGGACTAGACTTTGCATAGGACATACAGGATTAAATAGCACATTATATTTAATAAAAGAAACATGAAACTGGCAGGTGTAATGTTTGCAATGTACAAGAAACTGTAGAACGTGTAATTATGAGTTGTACAAAAAATAAGAGAGAAAGACATCTTTTAAAAGAGAAAATAGAGAATATTAAGGAATCCTTTAGTGTTGAGAATATTTTAAGAAAGACATTAGATCATAAATGTACAAAATATTCATTAGAGTTCTTAAGAGATACAGGTCTTAAAAATAGAATCTAATTTATCCTTCTTTTTGCCGCTTGCAAGCTGCATATCATTGAAGAGTGTAAGCCATAGTAGTGACTGTTCACATTTAATCAGGAGGGTGGCGGTAATGCGCTAAATAGTTTGCAACCGCCGTTAAACACCAAAAGAAGAAGAAGAAGAAGAAGAAGAGACAAATAGTGAGGTGCTGCACTCCGGCTGTCTCCCCCAGTTAAAGCCGGTGTAAGTACCAGATCTGCTTGGGTAGCCAGACCTGCTCGGGGGCCTGCGCCTAATTATGACGTCGTATTACATGATTGGGTGAACGCTAACATTACACTACATGATTGGCTGAACATTAGCATGTTGAGGCACTGTGCATTTTTTAAAAGAACTTTATTGAACATTAGCAAGAATACAACACACGAACAAACAGCAAGGGGTGTTATATAAATACTGTACATGCAAAAATGTATGTAAATGACTTGTTTTGAGAGCCTTTTTCTTGATAGTCTGATATTGATTTTATGTAGGCTTATAGTTAAACATTTGTCATTTTTTGGGGTTTCTAAAAAAAAAAAAAAAAAAGATCGTAATGGAAAATCTGTCAAAACATGGTTAATAACAACCAGCTAAACTCTTTCCAAAGCCCATAATGGAAGAGCAGTACCAGTAAAGATGATCCCCACAGGAGCTGTTATTAACATTTATGTCTCTTTTACATTTCACTATATAGTGCTTGGCAGGGTTAAAAATGGGGCGCAATGTAGTTTGTCAGAGTGGCGTTGCCGTAATGTGACGTTATCGGCTAGCGCAGGAACCCCGAGCAGATCTGGCTACCCGAGCAGATCTGGTACCTACACCGGCGTGTGATTGGTCGAAAAAATGGCAGGCCTTTTCATGGCTTTAGTTGGAGCTTCCTCTTGTAGTAGAAAATGAATTACTATACATTATAGCTTCCACTGTAAAACTGATGTTTCAGGGTTATTGTAAGACATCTCAAACAACTTTTAGATTTTATACAAATCAGTTCACCAGGACTTTTGATTACTCTGTAAAATATGACGATCAATACAGTCTCATAGGTACTAGGCAGGCAACAGCAGCCATTTTACTGTTCCAACACCTGGAAAACAGTGATTACTTTTAAATGGCAGTTACACAGACTTGTATGTTTAGACAATCGTAGGCATTATAAATGAAGTAAGATATTGTTAGCTAACTTGCAATTGTTATCCATTATACTAACACGAGCATTTAAGCTAACATTAGCATTTTAGCTAATTTTGACTTTATAGCTAAAGTTAACCTACTGAATGGATTGAGATACAGTTAACAAACATGTTAGTGTTTGCCAACATGCTATCTGTGGCATTTTAGCCAACATAAGCATTTTAGCTAATTTTAGCTATCATTTGGTTTTTAGGTTGATTTTAATATACTGAATGGATTGAGTTACTGTTAACCAACATGTTGGTGTTTGCCAACATGCTATCTGTGGCATTTTAGCTAACATTAGCATTTTAGCTAATTTTGACTTATTAGCTAAAGTTAACATACTGAATGTATTAAGATACAGTTAACCAACATGTTAATGTTTGCCAACATGCTATGTGTGGTATTTTAGCTAACCATAGCATTTTAGCTAATATTAGCATTTTAGCTAATTTTAGCCATCATTTGGTTTTTGGGTTGATTTTAACAAACTGAATGTTTTGTAATTGTTAACCAATATGTTCATTAAGCCAATGTGACCACCAAGTAGCTATTTCAACTATCTTAGGCCATCTTTAGCTATTCTAAACAGTCTTTAGCTATCTTTAGCCATCTTAAACTATCTTAAGCACATTACAGTTCAACTTTCAACATAATTCCTTCAGCTGGGCTTCAACAAGGAGATGTCAGGCATTTTCAACTATTTTAGCTATTTCCAAATATTTAATGCGTATTTCAGGCGAATAGATTAAGTATTTCTTTCTTAAGCCTGTTTTCAACCATCTTAAGCCTCTTTAGTGCCATCTTTAACCTTGTCTCATCTTTAGTCTTTTGCCGATTCTTCACATATCAATGACTCCATTTTCTTCATAACAGTTGACCTTTGCTCTTCTTCTACCAGTGCTGTTCAGCCAGATGATGGACTGTTTTTCAGCTTCGAATTCAGCTGTTTCAGCTGTTTTTCTACAATTTACCATGATTTCAGGATATTACTACATCAATTTTAATTTTAAATCCTCCTGTTATTGACTTCAGCTTTACAGTGACTTCTGCTGATGCTTAAGCAAAAGTATTTCAGCCATTGTCTGCTCTCTTCAACTAGCACATTACAGTTCAACTTTCAACATATTTCCTTCAGCTGAGCCTTCCACAAGCTGACTTAGGCCATCTTTAAAGATATTCAGCCATTTTTATCGACATTCAGCTATTTTAGCCTATTTTCAGCCATTTTCAGGTATATTCAGCAGTTTCAACAACCTTATACACATAACAGTCCAACCTTCAACATATTGTCTTCAGCTGATGTTTCAACAACATCAGCTGAAGAAAATATGTGTAAACCATTTATTTAAACCATTTTCAACAATTTTAATAGCATTTCAGGCCAATAAATTCATCATTACAGCATTCACACAGCTGTAATGCAAATAACAGCTTTTTCTAGTTAAATTTAAAGTTGTAGAAAAAAAAGAATACCACAGAAGGGCAAACAGGGGCACTTAGCAAAGTGGTAAAATTACAATGCCTCACAATAGCATTTAAGCACAATAAACCTTTTCACATTTTTTTCAATAAATTAACATTTTTGTCCTCCAGCTCCGGCTTCGAACAATTGCCCCAGTCTCAACTCTTTTGCAGCTTTTAATAGTTTTTTTTCTCCCAGGATTTCTCTTTATCTTCATCCAGCCTTCTATCAACCCTCTATCTGCTTAAGAAAGGCCCCCTCACAGCATAATGCTGCCACCGTTTTCTTTCATCTTAGAGGATGGCTATATTTACAGAAGTGACCTCCGAAACCCAGTGGTTGCACTTCATTTTTTTTTACATGTAACTGTCTAAAGCACAGTCAATACAAATGCATAGAACTAAACAAAAAAAAAGAAATGTATCCTTTCTAGGCAAGGCAAGGCAACTTTATTTGTATAGCAAACTTTTAACAACAAGGCAATTTAGAAATACTTTTTGAAACCCCAAGGGGAAATTCAATTCAAGGTGCTTTGGGTGATTAGGAGGGAAAAACGGTAAAAGCATAAAATACAACATTAGAGACGCAAAACATATGACATTCCAGCTATTATTATTAGCTTACTCAAAGGCAGCTCTAAACAGATGAGTTTTTAGCTTTGATTTAAAGGAACTCGGTGTTTCAGCAGCTTTGCAGTGGTCTGGAAGTTTGTTCCAGATAAGCGGAGCATAGAAACTGAAAGCTGCTTCTCCATGTTTGGCTCTAATTCTAGGGATGATTAGTAGACTAGAGTTTGACGATCTGAGTGGTCTGGGGGGGGGGGTTGGTATAGTGGCAACAGTTCTTCAATATACTATGCTGCAAAGCCATTAAATGATTTATAAACTAGTAAAAATATTTTGAAGTCTATTCTCTGAGCGACAGGAAGCCACTGTAAGGACTTTAGAACTGGGGTGAGCATTTTGGATCAGCTGCAGCTGTCTGACTTTTTAGGGCCAGTATGTCACTGAACTTGTTCTTGCTTTTATGTGACTCTGGAGGTTCAGGTCTGAATCCATTACTACACCTAAATTTCGGGCCTGGTCAGTAGTTTCTAGCTGTATTAACTGAAGCTGTGTGGTGACTCTTGATCATTCCTCTTCTTCTACTCCACAGTTATGCGCTAACTTGTATTAGCCTCTCACATAAAAATCAAATAAAACACATTAAAGTGGGCAGTTTAGAAAATGTGAAAGACCAAAGGTGTAATAAAATTTTTCTGACACTGTCTTAGTTTATTTCCTCTAATGTTGGAAATAACAGTAACTTTAGATAGTCACTATTGTCAGGTCATCCCCTTTAATAGGTTTAAACTTTTATACATAGTATAAGTACCCAATAAAGACTAAAAACTCCTCAATGGTACAGCCACAAATGAGGTTTAATCTTTTGTCATTATAATTGCGGAGCCAGGTTTTTATGTTAGGATTCATAGGAGGCAAGGTTTGAGGCCCACAGGTGCCCCATCACTACAAAGAGACTGTGCAAGTGTGATGAGGGATCTTTTAAAAAACAACAAAAGACAAAAGTGGTGGCAGGAACGAAAAGAAAGTCTTCAACTGAAGGAAGACATAATCATTCGGAAGATTTTAGCACACAAGCTAAATAATACATTTTGGCTTTTGATACAGCTATTACTGCCTGCAAATATATCTTTGATGTTAATTGAAACCACTGGGCAGCAATCTGCTTTATAGTACTGACAAATAACAGCTTCCTAGGGCTAAGCATTAGAGGTTAGCGAGCAGAGGAGGCACATACTTGCTCCATATGGTCATTCAATACAATAAAAATCAAAAACAAGCGTGTTTCCACAAAGGCAGAACAATGCTGAGGACGGTCCTGGGTCTTGGCTGTGATTGAAAAATGCTGTTTAAAATTCTTTGCAGTATTCGCCGGAGATCCTGCGGGACAATATTTTCAGCACATTTAGAGAACTATTTGTTTCCTCTCTTTCATGGTGTAACCATAATTTGACAAAGCTGTGGTTTCAAAAAGGTGGCTCAATTGAAATGTTTGCATCAGAAAGATAAAATTCATACAGAAGCATGTCTGTTGCATTTGAAAGATTGTGGGAAATTCAATACGTTAAAACTCAGAGTACAGATGATTGCTGGACTCTGGTTGTCATATATTCAACAAAAATTATCTCTGTCCTCCCAGTATGAAGTATTGTCCAACTCAGAAGTTTTTTTTTATATTCTTTTTTGTTCCAGACTTTTTATATGCTCATTATATCACAAAAGGGAAGCCTTGTCATAGGGTCATCCAGAGCTGATGCAACTCGGATTAACAGAAAACATGTTTCCTTCCTGAGCACCAACACATTGGCCAGATACATTCCCAGGACTTTTTGATGATAGCAGAAGTTCAAAGCAGTTCTTCCTCCCCTCTTTCACTTCAGATGAAACCACATCAGAGTATGCACAGGGGTGACCTCGTCTGATGCCAGACCCAGCAGGCCATACATAAGAGGAGAGGTGCCTACTTTAGAGCCTGATTTACTGTTCGACAAATGACAGGCGCTGGTGTAGAAGGTAATTGCCTTGTCTTACTGTAAAGAATCTGCACAAAATGATTGCTCACAGAGCCTTACATTTGAGCATCAAACAACAACAAAAAAGAAAGGAAAGAAGTTTCTCCTCCTCAGCGTGCTCCTCTTGATAATGACTGACAGTGAGAACATGAAAATATGAGTTTGACTCATTCCCTGTGGGAACAAGCTGTGGACAGAGTGTGTGAACAGTACCGAGTAAAAAAGGGATTTTAACATCACCAGCACAAGCAAGGGGGATTTTAAATATGCAGATGAGGCATACTGATGTGAAAAATGATAATGCATAAAACTGATCAAACTCCGTGAACTTTTGGATTTTGTAAAATCAAAAACACAAGATGATATGGATTGCAATTGTTAAGCTGAAGGAAAATAATAAATAGTTTTCTATTTTTTAAAAGAACAACTATGCTGAAACAGTGGTCCATTTCGATTCAGCATTTGGTCTTAATTTTTTAGCTGGCTGATCTAAACGACTTCCAGCAAGTATACAATATTTAAAGGCCCAAACTTATTTTTACTCAGATTCTTCAAATTTCCAAAAAGGTTTAGTCATTGCAAGCTGTAGAGTCCATCATGAAAATGTGTGTTGTGCCCATAGTCAAAATTAACATATTAAATAAAAAAATTAAAAAAAACACCTATTCCTATTCTCTTTCCTGTGCTACAGTATTTTGGATAAAGAGTTTGCCTGTCTAATAATTGACAAAAAAATCTGGCTATATCTAACAGGATAATCTTGTTCTTTTAGGTTTAATAATATGCAAAAGTCAAATTGTAAATGATCAAACTGTACATTTGATAAAATTCATGGGATTATCCATCACATGACCCTCACATTGCATTTTCTTTATTTACCAAAGCTTGTCCCACAGAGTGTGATCTCACTGGGACAAACCTGGTTCAATCTCTTTTTGCAAATGAGACCTGGCCAACATTGAATCTGATTGCAAACCATTTCTAGGAAAGATTTTCCTAAAGCAAGTTTCAGATGACAAAACCTATTTGAGACACTCAAAAGCCTTTGCAGGAGTAGGTGCAAAGCAGTAATTTACAGTGTCATCAATATAGAAGTGAATGACTGTGTTCAGAATGCTCTGTTGCTCTGGTTCCTTACATAGAAAAAACAATAGTGGCTAAGAACTGAACGATGTGGAACAGTATTTTAAACTTGCAATGAGTCGGAAGTTAGAACTATCTTCCTGAATTGGCTAGACTCTACATACGGTTTAATTAGCAAACAATCCAACTGCTTCTTTAGAGAAAAACTATATTTAAAAAACTAATTTAAAATTGAGTGATCAACCGTATCAAAGGCTTTGGAGAAATTCAAACACATGGAAGCACAACAACGCTTGTCATCAACTGCTTTAGTTATGTTGATGACCTTCTTTGCAACAGTTAGAATTTTTTTATAATGTAATCAAACTTAACAAAGGTGACATACTGGCCCAATTATGACTTTAATTTTAGAATGCCAGACTAAAGGCAAGGCAAGGCAATTTTATATGTATAGCAGACTTTCAACAACAGGGTAATTCAAGGGGCTTTAAATGATTTGGTGATAAAGATAAAGTGTCTTGTATCATTTGAATTTAAAGTGTAACTGAACACCATGAAAAATCATAACCCCGACCCCAGATAACGTTTGAAAAATTCTACAAAGTGGGCGGTGCCAAGAAGAACAGAGGGGTATGGCCAAGTGTTGAGGAAAAGCAGAAGGGGGGATGTGGGGGTGTGTTCAGGCAGACAGTGACAGCTCGTTAAATGTGACACTAAAACATGGACAGTGACCGAAGCGACGTTGGCAGTTTTGTAACTGATCGATCTGATTGACGTTCATCTGTTTTGAACATTACCCTATGTTAGCATTACCACTCAGAGACTGGACTCCTCCTGTCTCCCTCTGCCTCAGCAGCGGCGGCCTCGGGCGGCGCTGGCTCAGGCTCGAGGCTGCTCGGCCCCATAAAGCCTCCCTCTACCTCCACCGTCACTGGAGATAGAGGGAGGCTTTATGGGGCCAAGCAGCCGCGAGCCGCCAATTCGAGCCGCTGGCTCAGGGCGCTGAGTCAGCGCTGTCCGAGGCTGGCGCTGCTGCTGCACCTGAGGGAGACAGGATGGGTCCAGTCTCTGAATGGTAATGCTAACATAGGCTAATGTTCAAAACAGTATGTTAGCTATGCTAACTAAGTGCTAATGTGATAATAATGGTAACCTGAAAAACGCAATCCAACTCCAAACTCGCCACGGGGCCGGTATGTCTGATATTTTTATACCCAAACTCACAGGGCGTGTCTGTGAGACTGACTGCTGTGACACAGTCAATGCCTGTGACGTAGAAATGTACCGCTCTCCACCAATCACAAAATTCAAATGCAGTAGCCACCGTTCAACCCTAAGAGGGCAGCACTAAGACGTTTTTAGACCAAAAAGTGTAGAATTAAACAAGTTTACACGAAAATATAAAAAAATCCCCAAAAACTGAAAGATTGCATTGGTAAAGACCCATTTATACAGTTTAGAAGCAAAAAAAAAGTTGTTTTAGAGTTTAGTTACTCTTTAACCATTTCAGGTTAAAAAAAGCTCTTCTAACATCAGACATGGTATAAAGACCAAATTTGGAAGAAAAAAAAAGGAAGTAAAAATACAGAAAAGTTTTTATTCTTGATCCAACCAGAGACTACTGGTAATCTAATTTAGCTTTTAGACAAAAACAAAAGCTAGAAAAAAAATGAGATATTCCTTAAAATACTGTACGGTAATGGTATCTAGTGTATTAACCGTTGCAGACTGATTTGTATGGTGGCTGAGTTGATTAATTGAAGTGAGCGCCAAAGTTGCTTTGTCATTTTTTCAATTTTTCTGCAAAGATGAGATAACCAACTACTAGCTGTACAATAAAAGCAGATTTTAAACATTTTAAATTGTTCCACATACCCCATGATTGAGATTACGACAAAAATTATTGTTGCATTTAAATTTTTGTTTGGGACCAAAATGCCAAAATTCTTCTTCTGCCATAGATAGTGAGGAGCATGATCCGGTAATGAAGAAACAGGAATCCAAGTTTCACCAGGAGCCACAACATATGTGGACTGTGTTAGTTAAAATCTGCCACATTATGTTCACTCAAAGAGCAGGAGATCTTTCAAAATAAGCCAACATAGTTAATTTTAACCATAAATGCCTGACAATAGGAATATGTGAATCATCGTTAGACACATGAAAGGAACTTATGCTGTGAAATGACAAATGATGGTTGAATGTAGGCAGATTCGGACATAAAGAAGATTATTAAAAAAATTATTTACAACACCAGCTCTTTCCCTATTTTTCCATGCATATGGATCTAGTTTTCATTAAAAGTAGTCAAAGGATATTTTTTAAACTTATTCTCCCTTTGGAGGACTAGGACAGATGGGAGGAAATGTAGGTTATAAATAGGAATCAAAAGAACCGTCATCTTTTAATAACTGAGGATGCCAGACACACACATCTTTCATGGTGGGTGAGCTTTTAAGCACTTTGCAAGACAGGTAAATGAAACATGTGTGTTAAACCACTTTAGTGTGCTCACTTGGGTCAGCTCTACCATAAAAGAAAAGATATTACAAAGCGAACAGATGAAGACACTGATCAAAGTATGTAATGGTAATATGTAACAGGTGTTTCAGACCCCTGCAATCCACCCCTGCGCCGCCCTCCCACAGCCAACTGCAGACCATCCGTGAAACCAGAATGCATTTCACATGTGCTTTGATAGGAACAATGGACAAAACATATTTCAGTACTGCTCGACCCACGTTACGAGCAGTCTGGTTCAGCTATTGGGAGGGCATTCACAGGTGATAGACAAAGGCAGCCACACTGCCGCTGCGTGTTTACGGTGCACTTTCATGATCTGTGGTGAGTTGAAAAGGACTGACGTAGCTGTAGCCCACACCAGCAGAAAACCAGGCACCTGGATTTGAGATGTATGCAAGAGTTGAAAGATGGTTGGCAAGACTTAAGCTGGAGCCCGTTCAAAGCATGATTGCTATTTTTACACATGGCTTAAGATGAAAGTAGTACTGCTTTTGATTTTAGAAAGTGGCAAACATATGGAGTAATCTTGCTTAAAATTGATTTTAGAACCCCTTTGGTAAGATAATAATAATAATAATAATAATAATAATAATAATAATAATAATAATAATAATAATAATAATAATAAAGTTTGGATTCTCCCCTTTTTTGTAGGAAAAGCTGCAACATAAACACATATTTAACATAAACTTAAAATAAAAAAAAGGTAAGCAAGTAGACAGTAACTACTACAATATACAATTAAATGGAAGAAAAATGTGTGGCTCAACTCATGCTGATAGCAATAAAAAACTAACAGCTAAATTTGAAATGTAATTAATGTACATAAATAATCTTTTTTTCTTTCTCTTAACATTTTTCATCGGTAAACAAATTACTTTTATAAATGGAATCCTACAGCAGCCCAATAACTATATAATGATCGTTATTATTCTATAGTTAATATTATTTTATTCTTTACTTCCAATGATTTAAACTACCCTTTAGAGCATCAGGTACTAATGATGCGTAACACTGCATTTAGCAAATATTCCTTTACCGCACCTGCGCAGAGCGCTCTGATGCTGCTTCCGCTGCGAGCGCTCTTTCACTTTCGGGATTTGTAGTTCTTACAGCTGTGCTTTTAGAATCCCTGTTAAGAAATGTTGTACAAAACGCGCTTTCCGCCGCAGTTCGTGGCAAGTTGACTTGCAAATAAACTGAATCAACTTGTTGCCTCTGTGAACAGTGTGTCAGACGGAAAAAATGTCGAAACAGCGTTTTTTCGTGCACTACAACAACCAACATCGCCCCTAATGAAAGCGAGGCAGTGTAAACACAACTCCAGGAACATGAAAAGATCGGGTGACAGTGAGGGGGAGAAGAGAAGAAAGGTATTGATAGCGTTTTTCTCCGTTTGGTCTGGCATATTTTTAAGCCCTGTCGCTGGTTTAATATCTAATGCTCCGTATGCGGTGCTGCTGGCGGCATTCTGGTCGCTAGAAAGCTGCGAATGTCAGCGCATACCTCACCTTGCCTGTTTCCTTTATTGTGTTTTTCCATTTTCCCCCTCTCAGTCTGCCACAATGAAGAATTACAGTCACATTGAAAGGGCGGTTTTTTATCAAGCATCAACTGCTGATGTGTACGTTAAGGTTGCAGGAGAAGATCTAGCCTGGACTCCATATTCATTAGAAAAACGACATGTTAAGAATTAAAACAACACGCATTTAGTCTCAATTATTCAAATAAAGTTTATATATCTATATATATATATAAACTAACACAAGATCTGAAAGCCCTGCATGTTACATCTAGATGTTACTCTGGTATGAATGGGACAGAGATAAAAAGCTACTAATTGTGTTGCAGCAACAGTGCAACTCAGTGCAACAGTTGCAGCAAAAAGTGAAGTTAGTCATCAGAGTATTTGGTGTTTTGGTCAGCTCCCAGGTCAGCAGTCCCCAGCTTCCTTAGGCTTTACTGCGGATACGTTGGCTTGTAAGTGGCACTGTGATAGTGCATGAGAAACTAGTTAATTCCCACATTATAAATGATGACCTTCTCTGTTACATGGATATACCATTCGCATATTGCCGCAGTATTCAAAAGATTGTATGCCAAAACAAATGATTCCATCTGAAAGATCATTCATATAGCTTTGATTTTAAATGATACGAAGATCATGTTTTTTGGGTAAAAAATAAGACAGCTGCAGTGTTTTAAACATAAAAATTCTGGGCTAATTTATGTTCTTCAGTTAACATTGATGATTAATGAAGGATTTATCCTTCGAACTGTTTGCATAAATGTCAGCTAACTGACTTGAAGAAGTCATTTTCAGCCATTATGTTTTGCATTTGTTAGCCCTGGCTATATTGAATGAAAAAAAGATAAATGATATTCTGGGTTTGTTTACATTAATTTAGGCAATTCTCAAAACCACAACTTAATCAAAAATATGAAGCTGTTTTTGAGGGGGTGGAACTGCTATTGGCATATTTAGTAATAAGGTGACTGGAAGCCAAACAGAAGGCACAGGCCTCCTAATAGAAACATAGCTAGTATTGCTATCAAGGTACTTTTGTTTTAGTTTTTTAGTTTCAGGAACTTTTCAACAACATTTTCCCTTATAATTGTTTCTAGGACTCAACATTTTCCCTTATAATTGTTTCTAGGATTTAAAGTCCTTTTTATGAGATGAAAGTACCACCTTGACTGAAATTTTCTGTTGCTGCACACTGCCGGACAGCTGACTGAGCCGTGTTAATACCTCGATACCATGAACCTGTGGTGTTTACTCAAGGTTGTCTTACCTTGAGAATGTCATTCTGGTCCATGCCTTCCTTGTAATATTTAGGACTTCTATGCATTTAAAAGCTGTGGGCAGAAACTCCTGTCTTTTGTGATTATTAAGACCAGACATGGGTCTTTATGAGATTGTCATGGTTTGATAAACTTGAGTGAAAATACTACGGTTTTACTGTATCTTGGAGTTTATGCAACAGGTTTACTGAAATACCTATAACATACTGCTGTAACGTAAAACAGAAAGGCAACATTTATTCATTCCACTTCTAAAAATCATACATGTTGTTACAGATACAATAACGTTATCTGTACCATAAATGTATTGTTATTTGGATTCTGTTTGGTAGACCAAAGCAAAATACAGAATAAAAAGACACTCTGTATTGCACAGATTATTATAGAGTAAGTGTAAGGTAAGGGAATAGTTTAGTAGTCCTTTCGGCCTGCTGACCCGCAGTACGGCTTTACTCTAACAGCCACAGTAAATTCTGGTCTGGTCACTCGGTACTTTCTCTGGCATCTCATTATAAGTACTTTAAAGTGCATACCGTGATACTGTTAATCAGCAGTGCCCTACTATTCTGGACTGTTGCACTTATACTCTTGCCTCTTATTGTTTGTCTGTCTGTTTCTCCTCCTATCCTCTAACTTGGTGACTCTCTGCTGAGGCACATGTGTTTGGATCATGTTAGACAGCAGTGAAACTATGTAAGACGTGGTTCCTCCTGTTTATGAAAGCAGCCATGGCAGCCAGATGAGCGGCTCAGAGAAGGAACTCGTTCCAGCTGGCCCTCCAGGCAGTCGGGAGGCACAGACCTAATGCCTTAGCTTCCTTTCTCTTTAGATAAATAAAAGATTGAGCAACGGCCAACGTAATTGCAAAATGACTTTATCACTGTAAAAGCAGCCAAAGAAAGAACTGCATGCAGTTTTAACCAGGTTTCATTGTATCTGTTGTTTTGGAATGAGACAGTTAACGCCAATGTTTGATTTTATCCGGTCTCCTAAATATTAAATCAGTCTATCTTTCAGTTCTGAGCAGGGTTAGAGATTCATTTATACGAGTGCTTGTTAATTTGAAGAAAACCAAGCCTCAACAGAATAATGCCTTATAGTTACACAGCCTCCTTATGTGCAATGGCTTGCAAAAGTAGAATGTTTCCACATTACCGCAAACTTTTAAATGTATTTTAGTAAGATTATAGGACATTATTATGCTTTGTTCCAAAGCTTTTCATTTGATCTATCCCTGCTGGATGGTGAACCTCTGGCTTTTACAACCTCAAAAAAGTCCTCTTTGACAACTGCCCTGTGTTTGGCACCATTTATCTTCAGATCAAGGCTGAGCAGCTGTGTTGTCTCTGCTAATAAAAAGCATAGCCTCAACATGATACTGCCACCACCATGTTTCACCATGGGGATGTTGTTTCGTAGGATGTACCCTGTTAGCTTTACACCTCAATGAACATTTTGCATGTAAGCTAAAAAGTTACATCTTATTCCACACATTTGCTGTTGGGTTGCATGTGAAAAACTCTAGATAGGACCCTGCACTGCTAAACATAAAATCCATTTAGAGTTTTTGATTATAAGTTGACAAAATGTAAAAAAAAAAATGCAAGGAGTGTAAATACTTTTGCATGGTTTATAAACCAAGCTATTTGGAGTCCATCTTTTTCCATCAAACATTCACAGGTTTAATGTTATTTAATGTTGTCTGGAAACACCTTGTTAGAAACATACGATGGTCCTGTCTGTCACAGAATTACACATTTAATTGCAATGTTTGCAAACTAAACTGGAAGTATGAATATAAATGTACTTTGTTTATTGATTCACCAAAAACCCTTTTTAGGGCTGCATCTGACAAATGTTTTTCTCTTCAAATCTTCTGACGCTCATTTCCAAGCATAGGAGGATATACATCTGCAGCAGCGTGCAGGACATTTCTGCGTGTCTGAACAGTGTTGAATAAGTCCGTAATTTTGGTTCCAGCGGTGCCTTGGTGTCATTAGAAAACCCGCACTTTTGCACACAGAACAATTTCCAGGTCGTTATTTAAATTGAATTCAGTCCTGCAATCATTTTTTCCACCTCGTATTTTTGATCCGGTACGAAAATTAAAAATTTGAAAACAAGACCTTTTTTTTGCTTGTTTTTATCTGATTCAAAAACAGATAACAACAACAAAAATCACTTTTTCTTTTTTTTTTGATTTTTGGTTGTCAATTGAAAATAGAAAAAACAAATGATACTCAGATTCCTGGGCACATAGGTCATTAATGGGTCATTCAAAAAAATGCTACATGAGGTTTATTTAGTTTTTCACAGATTTCTTTTAGTCATTTGCTGGGTTATTTGTTAAACAAAACAAGACTGAATAAATGTGTGGTCGACTTGGTGTTGCACAGAGGGTTCTTTGGGGTTCTGCGTAGAGCTGGACAATGCATTAAATTCAACCATTATCACGATTTCACTGTGAGCTATTTTGCAACCACAAAGGACTGCTTGGATGCGATATTGGGCTGGCTATGATATTTCAGGTTGCAGGTATTATTCCCAAACTCTTTTGGTCGTGGGCATAAAAGTCTGATGGAGATTGTAATGACCAAGATGCTAAAGCTCAGGGAATGAGAAGCATGAGGTAAATGTGGGGTGATTGTAATTGATAGTGTCATCGCTATATTAATAAATATCACCATTTCATGTTGTCCAAATGATGTGCAGCCCTGGTTTTCTCAAGTCTGACCTGAAAGGGGAAATATTTCCTTTACATTACCACTACAGCCCCTACTCGACTCCCACCACTGTAACAATTCCATTTGCCTTGTAAATTACTTTAAAACATTTCATTATGTTCTTTCAGTTTTGTCATCACTGGATGAGTTTCCACTTATGACTCAGCAAGTGAGAAAACAGCTCTGACCCTGTCCCTTAACCCGATGTTCTTTGATGCAAACTCACCGTATCAGTGTTCTTTGATGCAAGCTCGCCATTTGTACAGTGATGACAAGTATGAAGTGTTGGGTTGAAACAGGAAGTGTGTGTGTGTATGCATGTGTGTGTGTGTGAGCAGCCGGCTAAGTAATGATCACACGGGGTCACCAGATGTTGTGAGGTCCTGGGCTCAGCCCCAGCCATTGCTCAGATCAGCCTCATTGGTTTGCTCTGGTTGTGGCACCTCTTGCAAGCTGTTTAGGGTATTTAATTTCTAAACACTCATTAAAATGGTTTGTGTTTCCCTTGGTGGGCCTGTTAAATTAACAGCTACTGAGGTAAAAGCTGATTATGTAGCCACACATCCGACATGGTTAATCAATTCTCCCCTACAAAATGTTAGCTGATGAATTAGAGTAAAGGAAACGATTTATGGCAACTAATGCCAATGTCCTGTCATGTCAAGGCTGATGTTTTAGCAAGAGGGGGTGTCAGATTTAGCACATTCAGCAGCTTCACGCCCTACCAGCCATCTTTTTTCCCTCAAAACCTACACTGCATGCTGCCTCCTCTATTAATGAGCTAGTAATGGAGAAATAGTGTAAGGTACTGACATAAAACATGGGTATGTGTACCTGAGGCTGGGTAGCACATAAGCTCCTATGGAGCGAGATTTACACCTAGGCACCGTGTAGAATGGTGATGGTGGAACACTTGGCATGGGGGCTCTCAGAGCTTCATCAGACCCCCGCTGGTTGGACTGTATTAAAGCCAGTGCTTAGAAAAATACGGCTGTGGCAGATAATGATACTATTACACTAATGGAGTTGGCAAATGAAGGAGAACCCAGATGCCCTACTTTATTACCAGAGGGGGTCATTTCCTCGCTGCATTCCTAATGGCCTGAGCACACAGTATTGATCAGGCTATCATGCTGCTAATCCTCTACAGAATTACTTATCGCTGCCTAGGTGTCGATCTGCCACATGCCCTGTGCTGGCCTAGTCGCTGGGCGGCTGCTATTTGTCCAGTGGGGACCCACTGGGCCACTCACCCAGTCATGATTTAGGGGCAAGCAGGGATGGCGCCTGGGAGGTCTTCAACTATAGGCCGGTTCGTTTTGTAAAAAAGAAGGGAGGTAAATGAAACTAACAGCTTTCATTTAATTAAGGAGCAGGCAGTGATGCAGTTCCCTTCTCTTTATGGCCTTGCTGGCCACTGCAGAGCAGATGAAGCTGAGTAGTTGGGTGTTGTTTTCCTGTGTTGTACTGTAAATAAGAACAGGAAGTCTTTTGGCATTATCAGCAGCCGAAAGTGATGGTCACCAAGGTTCATTTGCTGCCCAGCTGCTCCTCTGTGCTTTCTCTAGACACAATCACCTCTCTGTTCATTATTTGGTTACACCATAAAACCGAGAAAAATATTTGGTAAATTATTCATGGTATGCATCATTTTAACATGACCAGAAATGATACGCCCTTAGATGGTCATTAGTATAAATGAATTGGGGGGTCAGGACTCTTTGCCCAGGGCTTGTGACTTGCCACATTATTGGTCCCTTTACTGGGCCCCTGTGTGCATTATAATCCCCAGGACACTGAAAGTGTGGCATCCCTACACATACACACCCCTTTATTCACCTCTGGCCTTGGCTAATCAAAGAGTTTACCTTAAGGGTTGCATTTGCACTGTTAGTTAGCATTAGTCCCGTAGCCATAAAGAAGTATTTATACATTTCCATCTGAAACAACCTGTCCTAGCTAGGGAAACGAGCTATTGATCCCGATATTTAGTCATTTCTTTCTGTGTGTGCCATCAATATTGTACAAACATCCATCCATGTGTCCATGTGAGAGTTGACCCCAGCCTTGGCCTCCATTTTTGCTCCCATTGGAGCTCAATGATATACTATTATGAAAAGTAAAATCAATGAATGAATATGAAATTTTGGTATGTAATATAGTGCTGGCCCAAGGCCCCAGGTCTTTCTATCGATCGGCCATGTGAGCGTTAGAGGGGGCTGATTAGTCTGCCGCTGAGCTTTTCATCTACATGTCTTTACCTTGTCTTGGTTGCTTGATCTGTGTTCATATATCTGGATTGACATTTTTACACATCAGTTTGGGTAGTCAAACCATTCTCGAAA
Source organism: Valencia hispanica (assembly GCA_963556495.2). Lineage (NCBI taxonomy): Eukaryota > Metazoa > Chordata > Actinopteri > Cyprinodontiformes > Valenciidae > Valencia > Valencia hispanica. The sequence goes on from OY747701.1 coordinate 47,513,907, forward strand.
TGAAATCAGACATTCAGACATTAAAATTCCTGAAAGCTTTACAAAACATCTGATTCCATTAAGCTAATGGAGCAAGAGATGCATTTACCCTACAACATATGGACATTAAACCCTAAAAACTGTGCTTTTTATTAATTGAAAGCAAATAGGTAATTTTGATCTTGAAGTTGAAAGCTGAAAAAGTGAAAGCTGAAAAAGTGGACAGTCCTAACCGTTTGAGTGAACTTAACAAGAGTTAGGATGTGAAAGGTAGACATCTAACTCAATACCACATAGAATGGTTTAACTGGATTGTTCTACAAGTACAGAGCTTAACAAAAATTGTATATTCTATTAAAAAAATGCAAGATAAGCATTTTCAGAAAGTTATTTCACAATAGGACCAGAACAGATAGAGACAAGGTTGAAAACACAAAAGACTTGGATTGAGTTGTTTAGCTGCTGTTTCTCTTTGTAGTCATTAATGCTTGTTTTACTTTGATAGTCTGCTTCCTTTTGTGCACAGCGTTCCTTTCACCTCCTATTTTCCCGCTAGTCATTTTCCTGAGCTTCTTTGTCACCTTTAGGGTTTGTTTTGTGTGTCAATCTTGTGTTGAGTTGTATTCTTATGAGTGGTTGTTTAGTTTGCTGGTGCTTTGTGCTGATTCCCTGTTTAGCTATTTAGTTGTATTAGATTCCCTAGATAAGAATAAGAGATACTTTAATATACCTTTGTCCTCAGCTGTTTTCACTCAATAATTAGTCTCATCTGGTCCCTATCCCAGTAATTAGTGGTTAAGCCAAAATAATTCATACCCTCTGCATATTTAGTTCTAAAGTGAACTTTGAATTTTACCAACATGTTTCTTCTCGCTGGAAGCAACATTGGCGTATTGAAATTGCCCAGCCAAAGTTACAACTTTAAAAAGCAGCTCATCCCCAGATCAACTTATTTTTGCTTATAAATTACAAATGAGTGTCTAATAGTGCTGTCTACATCTCTCGGTATTTTAGTATTTTAGTACATTTTACTAAAAACATAAATTTTCTCCCAAAAACCGTTAGTGGAGTGCCCTCTTCAGGTTAAAACTCTACATTGCACTTTAATTTGAATTGGGCGTTGCTACTGGCTCTGTCTGACGTCAGCCCTGCCCTGCCGCTGTGGAGTACAAAAGAAGCCGAGTCTCCACCCATGCCTCCTCCACAGAACTTTTACTCTATTTTCTCTGGTGAATAAAGATGACGGCGAGCGTGCGTGTGATTCGCAGCCCTGTGGCTGTGTAGTCTGATGTGCTCCCTGAGTTCTTATTCGGTGCTGGTCTGCTTGTGACAGTCTATGCTTGTGTGACGTTGGCATTTGGTGCGTCCTGCTGGAGCGGAACGTCGCGCAGTCTGACTCACTGAAATCTTGGGCCGTTCAGTGTGACACACCTCTAAAGCTTGGTGGAGTGTGTGAAGCAGTTCTTCAGCAGTCCGGGCATCAGGCAAAGGAGTTCGCATCTCTATTGCTCTCCTTCTTTCTTACTGTCTGTGTCTGTGTGCCACTGGAGCAGCGCTAGCCGCTGCCAACATGTCAATCACAGCCCAGAACATGCCTAGCCCCCCCCGTGCATTCGCTAGTCCGCCACCTCCTTTTGGCGCATTTTTCAAATAGGAAATGTGGACGGAGTAAGACTCTTGTAGGGGGATGAGTTACTCTTTAATCTGATGGAAAATATATGGATGGGGCTAAATATTAGGGTGATGGTAGGGAGGCCTTCAAACCTCAATGACTTGAGTTCATTACCAAATATAAATGGTCATAATGCTAGTGGAAACCTGCAAAAATCTATTCACCTACTTTAAATTGGGCCTGGTTGCTGTCATGCCAATATAGACTGTTTTTTACTGATTATACAGTAGGGAATAATGGCATGGCAGTTTTTGATCAAATGTAAATAAATAAATAAAAAAAAAAAAAAATATATATATATATATATATATATATATATATATATATATATGTATATGTATATATATGTATATATATATATATATATATATATATATATATATATATATATATATATATATATATATATATATATATATGTGTGTATATGTATATATATATATATATATATATATATATATATATATATATATATATATATATATATATATATATATATATATATATATATATATATATATATATATATATATATATATATATATTGGTGCCTATTTCAATTTCTTTTGGAAACAAACCTCTTGGTTAAAGTAGAATAATTTTAAATCTATATAGGTGAGGGGAATGGATAATTATTAACTGTATTTTCTTCCTGTTTCCTGTCATTCTTTGCAAGGATTGTCTCTGCTGTAGACTTTAGACAAGTTTTTTGCATCCATTCCACCTCATGTCTGCCAGCCTACCTGCATTTGTGTTCTGTAACACTACAAAGGAATTATTCTTCTAAAAATCATTAACATAAACATTAATAATGCACAAACTTTGTTTGCATCAGTTGAAAAACTAACTAATCTTCCTCTGACCACCAGGGCTTGCAATGAATTTGCCAGCTTTTGTACTGAACTATTCTGACAATTAGAGGGTCAATCTGTACACCAGCACAAAACCTATTACCAATGCCATCCCCACTCAACACCAATGTTGAGAACATTTCTGAATTCCAAAAACTTAACCTAACAAACCTTGATGAAATCATAACCCAATTAAGCTCCTCCTCTTGCTGCCTCAATATCTTACCCATAGCTTTTTAGAAAGAAAGTTTTTCCTGCCATTGGGCATGATCTGATTAAAATAGTTAACTCATCCCTCCTGTCAGTTGTTTCACCCTAGGCTTAAAAAACAACAGTTATAAAACCACTGCTAAAGAAGGGCAACCTAGAAAATATGTTAATGCAGAACTACAGGCCAACCTCTAATTGTCCATTCATCAGCAAGATTATTGGAAAAGCTGGGCTTCAACAGTTAAATTGCTTCCTAATAATGACCAACTGTTTTGATATTTTTCAGTCTGGCATTCTGAATATTGAAATGACCGGAGAGCTGGATTGGACTCTCTGGTACAGTACTTGGCTGGTTTGAGTCTTACCTAAAGAACACAAACTTCTTTGTGTCAATAGGCAATTCTTCATCAGAACAGACAGAAATCACATGTGGGTTGCCCCAGGGCTCGATCCTAGGGCCCTTCGTATTTAATATCTACATGCTCCCACTAACCCAGATTATCCATCCATCCATCCATCCATTTTCTTCCGCTTATCCGGGGTCGGGTCGCGGGGGCAGCAGCCTAAGCAAAGAGACCCAGACTTCCCTCTCCCCAGCCACTTGTTCCAGCTCCTCGGGAGGAACCCCAAGGCGCTCCCAGGCCAGCCGAGAAACATAGTCCCTCCAGCGTGTCCTGGGCCTTCCCCTGGGCCTCCAGGGGAAGTGCCTGAAACACCTCACCAGGGAGGCGTCCAGGAGGCATCCTGACCAGATGCCCGAGCCCCCTCAACTGACTCCTCTCGATGTGGAGAAGCAGCGGCTCTACTCTGAGCCCCCTCCGGATGACTGAGCTTCTCACCCTATCTCTAAGGGAGAGCCCAGACACTCTGCGGAGGAAACTCATTTCAGCCGCTTGTATCCGTGATCTCGTTCTTTCGGTCACCACCCAGAGTTCGTGACCATAGATGAGGGTAGGAACGTAGATCGACCGGTAAATCGAGAGCTTCGCCTTTTGGCTCAGCTCTCTCTTCACCACGACAGACCGGTAGAGCACCCGCATAACTGCAGATGCCCCACCAATCCGTCTATCGATCTCCCGCTCCATTTTTCCCTCATTCGTGAACAAGACCCCCAGATACTTAAACTCCTCCACTTGGGGAAGGACCCCATCCCTGACCCGGAGGAGGCACCCCACCCTTTTCCGGCTCAAGACCATGGCCTCGGATTTGGAGGTGCTGATTCTCATCCCAGCCGCTTCACACTCGGCTGCGAACAGCTCCAGCGAAAGCTGTAGATCACGCTCCGATGAAGCCAACAGGACCACATCATCTGCAAAAAGCAGAGACCCGATCCTGAGGCCACCAAAACGGATCCCCGCAACGCCTTGGCTGCGCCTAGAAATCCTGTCCATAAAAGTTAGGAACAGGATCGGTGACAAAGGGCAACCTTGGCGGAGTCCAACTCTCACCGGAAACAAGCCCGACTTACTGCCGGCAATGCGAACCAAACTCTGGCACCGGTCGTACAGGGACCTAACAGCCCGTATCAAGGGGCCCGGTACCCCATACTCCCGGAGCACCCCCCACAGGGCCCCCCGAGGGACACGGTCGAACGCCTTCTCCAAGTCCACAAAACACATGTAGACCGGTTGGGCGAACTCCCACGCACCCTCCAGGACCCTGCTGAGGGTGTAGAGCTGGTCCAGTGTTCCACGGCCAGGACGAAAACCGCATTGTTCCTCCTGGATCCGAGGTTCGACTATCCGTCGGACCCTCCTCTCCAGAACCCCCGAATAGACCTTACCAGGGAGGCTCAGAAGTGTGATCGCCCTGTAGTTGGAACACACCCTGTGGTCCCCCTTTTTAAACAGGGGGACCACCACCCCGGTCTGCCAATCCAAGGGAACTGCCCCCGATGTCCACGCAATATTGCAGAGCCGCGTTAACCAACACAGCCCCACAACATCCAGAGCCTTGAGGAACTCCGGTCGAATCTCATCCACCCCCGGAGCCTTGCCACCGAGGAGCTTTTTAACGACCTCGGTGACCTCGGCACCAGAGATTGGAGAGCCCGACCCCAAGTCCCCAAACCCTGCTTCCAGATTGGAAGGCGTGCCGGTGGGATTGAGGAGGTCTTCGAAGTATTCCATCCACCCACCCAAAACGTCCCGCGTCGAGGTCAGCAGCACACCATCCCCACTGTAAACAGTGTTGGTGGCAGACCGCTTTCCCCCCCCGAGACGCCGGATGGTGGACCAGAATCGCTTCGAAGCCGTACGGAAGTCGTTTTCCATGGTCTCTCCAAACTCCTCCCACGCTCGAGTTTTTGCCTCAGCAACCATCCGAGCCGCATCCCGCTTGGCCTGTCGGTACCTATCAGCTGCTTCAGGGGTCCCACAAGCCAAAAAGACCCGGTAGGACTCCTTCTTCAGCCTGACAGCATCCCTTACCGCCGGTGTCCACCACCGGGTTCGGGGGTTGCCGCCGCGACAGGCACCGACCACCTTGCGGCCACAGCTTCGGTCAGCCGCCTCGGCAATGGAGGCGCGGAACATGGTCCACTCGGACTCGATGTCCCCCGCCTCCCCCGGGACGTGTTCAAAGTTCTGCCAGAGGTGTGAGTTAAAGCTCCTTCTGACAGGAGACTCTGCCAGACGTTCCCAGCAGACCCTCACAACACGTTTAGGCCTTCCAGGTCTGTCCGGCGTCCTCCCCCACCATCGGAGCCGACTCACCACCAGTTAGTGGTCAGTGGACAGCTCTGCCCCTCTCTTCACCCGAGTGTCCAAAACATGCGGCCGCAGATCAGATGAGACGACAACCAAGTCGATCATTGAGCTGCGGCCTAAGGCCCTATGAAGAAAACGACAGATGGACTCAGTGTTCCCTCGCCCGGACGCGGGTCACCGGGGCCCCCCTCTGGAGCCAGGCCTGGAGGTGGGGCACGTTGGCGAGCGCCTGGTGGCCGGGCCTTTACCCATGGGGCCCGGTCGGGCTTAGCCCGAAGAGGTAACATGGGCCCCCCTTCCCATGAGCTCACCACCTGTGGGAGGGGCCATAGGGGTCGGGTGCTGTGCAGGATGGGCGGCGGCCAAAGGCGGGGACCTTGGCGGTCCGATCCTCGGCTGCAGAAGCTGGCTCTCGGGACGTGGAACGTCACCTCTCTGGTGGGGAAGGAGCCGGAGCTGGTGTGCGAGGTTGAGAAGTTCCGACTGGACATCGTCGGACTCACCTCGGCGCACGGCTCTGGCTCTGGAACCCGTCTCCTCGAGAGGGGTTGGACTCTCTTCCACTCTGGGGTTGCCCCCGCTGAGAGGCGCCGAGCTGGGGTGGGCATACTTGTTGCCCCCCATCTCGGCGCCTGTACGTTGGGGTTTACCCCGGTGAACGAGAGGGTAGCCTCCCTCCGCCTTCGGGTGGGGGGACGGGTCCTGACTGTTGTTTGTGCTTACGCGCCAAACAGCAGATTAGATTACCCACCCTTCTTGGAGTCTTTGGAAGGGGTGCTGGAGAGTGCTCCTCCTGGGAACTCCCTTGTTCTGCTGGGGGACTTCAACGCTCACGTGGGCAATGACAGTGAGACCTGGAGGGGTGTGGTTGGGCGGAATGGCCCCCCCGATCTAAACCCGAGTGGTGTCTTGTTATTGGACTTCTGTGCTCGTCATGGATTGTCCATAACAAACACCATGTTCAAGCATAAAGGTGTCCATATGTGCACTTGGCACCAGAACCCAGATTATAACAATCAATATTATTAGTTACGATAACTTTGCAGATGATACTCAGCTTTACATTACAATGTTACTAAGTGACTTTGAACCCATCTAAAGTGAATGCATTATGCAAATTAAAGGATGGATGCGCCATAATTCTCTCCAGTTGAACTGAATTTTTTTATTATTATTTTGGACCTAAAGAGAAATGATCAAAAGTCAGCACACAGCTTCAGTTAATACAGCTAGAAACTATTAGTTAGGCCCAAAATCTAGGTGTAGTACTGGACTCAGACCTTATTCTTCAGGGTCACATAAATGCAATAACAAGATCAGCCTTCTATCACCTTCAGAACATCTCTAGGATTACAGGACCAATGTTGCAACGGGACCTCAAAAGACTCATCCATCTTTATCTTTAGTCTTGTTTCAGCACTCGCACAGCAATATCAAAAAGCTCAGCAAATACACTAGTCATTTAAATCTTAAGATATCCAATCCAAACTGATAAACGATTGAGTAGAACCATTTACTGTCAACCTGAATAAAAAAATTATTTTACTGTCAGCAGGGCAGCTGCTAGGCTTTTGGAGGCCCTAAGCATAATTGGCCAGGGAGGCCCCCCTCCTAACACAAACACAGAAAAAACTCAAGTTCCTACTAAACCTGTTGCTATTTATTTTCAAATTGGCATTAAATAAACATATGGACACGAACATTTAGATATTAAGTAATATACAGCATAAAACAAAAACAAAATAAACTGGAACAACAGCAGTAATATATAAATAATATATAAGTAATATACAAAACTTTCTTTAGAGCAGCATGGCATGCCATGGACCGGTGCTGCTCGGTCGTGTCCTAAAATAATGCCCGTCGGGTATAGTCCTGGTCCTGTTAGTACCTTATGGTCTTTTGTGCAGGCTACAGGTTTGACATTGACTGTATGCTAACGTGTAGGCTAACGTTGAGGTCAATAATATAGTTTTTAACAGTGTTTTCTGTTTTGCCAAAACAATTAGGCCTTGACATAGGGTGGCCAAAAAGGAGGACATTTTTCAAGACTCAACAAATCTGGGATAAAAACTTATTGTTGCACTTGCATCACTTTAATACAGAGAATTAGGTACTACTGGACCAGTTCTCGGTTCGGAGGAGTGGTAGTGCAATTAAAATCAGAGATCAGAGTCAGGATCTTCACATTAATTTGAAAATCCTGCTCAGTAAATTATCAGCCGGCAATTTACTGAACATATAAACACATAACATACAGTTCACATTCATGCAAAAACTTGAGTTTGTTACTCACGATGCCTTTCTTTGTAACCTTCAGGTTAAACTTGTTTTTGTTCTTTCAACCAAATTATTGTTCTAAAAAAACTGGCCTGCATGACAGACCATGTAGAAAAGTTTGTTTAACTCAAATGCATTTACATAAAAACATTTAATTTGCCCGAATTGTGAATGATAGGTTACACAATAAAAAAAACAACAACGGTGGGCCTGTTATAACTGATTTATGTATTATATGCAGTAGGCTAATGTAATAATTTTCATGACATTTCTTTGGAAACCCTTTTTAGAGGCCCCCTTTATTTTCTAGTTTAGCTTAATCTTGTTCAATAAATGATGACCTCATGGAATCTATGGTGTGTGGTTTGAGACACTTGAGGGTATGAGTTGAATAATCTACTCCTGGTAGATTGTGTCTATGTTAAAACTGTAGGAATGACAGAGAGTGAACTTTTTTTAATGGATGCTGGAAAGGAGGCTCTATCCGCACGTGGAACTTTGGATTCAGGAGGAGCAGTGATACACATCCTTGCAGTAAAACAGTGGACCTGGTTTGGTAGCCAGCTCATTGGAGTTTGGTTTTCCACATGTGTTTTCTGGATCTAGAGAAAGCGTATGGCAACCAGGGCTGTGTCGGTTTGGATTTTTTCTAACCGCGGTCGGTAATCAACAAAGTCCCGCGGTTTTGCGATACACCCATGAACATATATATATTATATATATATCTACCTGCCGCTGCGCCACGGCTGTACCCTGCTTGTGTGCATAACAAGCTGTACCTTGAGGCCAAACTACGGCCACGCCTATGTCTCAAAGGTGGCTCTGTCTGTGGTGAAGGCAGAGAGCGTCCCGGAACAACTTATCCAGGAGAGGAGCGCACCGTAGCTCCTGCTTCAGCACTTTTATGCACAGAGAAGGCTTCGGCCCCCATATATAAATTTCGTCTTTCCATTCTTCTCTACTGGGCGACTGACTTTATTTGTGCATGCATCCACGGCTTGGTGGTCCCAATTCTCCGGTTGGAACATTCCCTCTGCGCCTCCGCTGTGGCCAGGTCCGGGAACCACGGCTCAAAAATGCCTGCACCTCGCCTGCTCAGGGCGGTTGCTTTTTCATTTTATTTTCACCTGTGGCTCCGCTTTCGGGAGTTCTGACACGCTGTGCATCACACGTTATGCTTTCATGTGTGCATATTAAATCCAAAAGTACAAAACATTACACAGATCATAGGATAAGGCTAAAAACACACATGAAATGTTATGCATCACAAAAAATTGCGCTCACACAGAAGTGTGCAGGGCTTTTTTTTTTGGGGCGGTGATGACCGTGAGACACTCAGACCCGCGGTGGGTGTCACGTGACCACGGTATGGCGGTAATCCCGTTAACATTCCTTGAATTATCTCGCAAAAAGTGGAATTTGTTCGCAGAGAAGGTTGAACTTTGCCAGCGCTGCTCCTTGTTACAAATTCTTTTTGTGGTATACATGATAAGGATTTCATGGGGAAGTTGTTGATGAGAGTAGGGTGTCTGGTTTGAGAGCCTCGGGAACTCATATTTGGTTTTTGCACATCATTTAGTCTATTTTACTTCTTCAAGCCATTACTCAAGTTTGCTTGTTAGTGTTTCCCAGACAAGTTGAAGCAGCCATGATAAGACTTATCTGATTGATGTCTTAGGCCATGGTTTCCAACCTGAAAAAACAATTTGGTACACTGCGTGTTCCTCTGGGGGTGTAGGAGTCCATGCATCTTGGTGTGTTATCCACAAATGATATCAGGATGAAGCAGGAGATGGGTAGATGGGATAGGAACCTCTTCTATGTACAAACCTATGGTCATGAGATATGGCGCATGACCCAAAGAATGAGATCTCAAATACAAATGAAAGAAATGAGCTCAGTTGGATGGCTGGACTCAGTCTTAGAGATGATAAGGTGATATGCTTCTTCATCTGGTGAAAGCTCTAAGTTGAACAGGTGGTAGTCTGCATTAAAAGGAGTCCGTTTAGATTATTTTGGGATGATTGGGATTCCTTATGTTTCCACTATTGGAACTTCAGGATAATTTGCCCAGACCTTCACAGTATGCACGTGTCTCCACTGCACCGGGCCTCCCCAACAGGGCTATTTTTGGAGCCATTTCAGGAACCAACGGAGTACCAGTCTGGGGGTATGTACTCGGAAATGGCCCGGTAGAGGGTGAGAGCTGTGGTTAGCTCTCGCTGATTGGTTGTAATTCAGAGGGAAATGAGCAGAGGCACCAAACAACCAGCTATGTAAAATAAGATTTGTTAGCAAAGCAGTTATTCACAAGCAGTTTATCACAAGATGCAAATAGAAACATGGCAACCATCCCTGCTTCTTCCATGTCCATCTCTTCTTATTTCTGCTCCTGTGGGAACCTTTTGGCGCTGATCAGTGATGCTACTCTACGGCTGAAACGGTCCTGATATGCTGACGTCTTAGCTAAGTCCTTAAAGGGCCAGTTTAGAAGGGAGACATAACGGCTAAGAGGCGTGGACCAACAGATTTACCCAAATAGAGGAAAGTCTGGTCAAGTTACCCTGAGGTTCTGATCGTGGAAATGCGCCCTTATGCCTCCCTTTAGAGGTTTTCTAGGTCTGTCCCAGTGGGAGGAGATCCTGGGGCAGACCCAGAACTTGCTGGAGGGAACATTTATCCCTGGTTGCCTAGGAACACACTGTGATCCTTCAGACTGATCTGTAGAATGTTACTGAAGAGAGTGATGTCTATGTTTCCCTTCTTTACTTGCTATCCCAGTGAATTGATTTTACATAGGAGGAAGACACCGGATGAATGTTGTACTTACTCTATAGTGGGAAGTATGATTGCAGATGTTAAAAGACAGGGGAGGAAAACTTACCAACAAAGAAGGTTAGATATTTTGCTCTCAGGTTAAGTGAAATTAAGTAACTCAACATATGTGAGATGGATGGGGGATGTCTTTACCAATCACTTCTTTGCTATTATATTTGTTGGCAATGCCAGGTAGTTGTTTGACAAGGTTTTAGAAGCTTTAACATGGCTTGTCTCTGAAAGCGTACATGTCTAACTACTCCTAACAAGCACTTTGGTGCTGAGACATTACCTTCAGATGTCAACATATTTGCGAACAAAGCAGCAGTATAGCTCATGCAGACTGTCCAGTTCAGCTGTTAGGTTCTGTTAAGTGACTTCCAATTTGACCTGTTCAAGTAGGGTTCATTTGTCATGCATGTGTCCTGTCACGAGAGAGACATATGATAATCAGTTCAATCAATAGGTTGTGGTTTCTCTTTGGACTAGACCTGAATAAACATGGAAATGACCTGCTCACCTCATACATATAGGCTAAATCCTCCGAGGGGTTTATTAGCCACCCAAAACTATGATTCAGCAGAAGTGGGTTTTTTCCATTTTAGCAATACGCCAGTTTAGAACATAAAAGGATTCTTCTCGAAGAGCTTTCTAATTGCTGTTTATTTGTGAACTGTATTTCCATTTGTAATGACTCACCTTTCTAACAAAGTAAAAAAGCCTGCTGCTATCATCTGGTTTCAATGAAGAGTCTACAACCCTTCATTCACAAACGCTGCAGGAGGCCAGGTTCACAAGGTGCTGTAAATACAACCTGTTAATTTGTACATCATACTTTCTTTTCCCATAAATGTGAGCTGTGAAAGTGAGTTGAAATTTCTGCAACACATGTCTCCTTCAACCAAAACAAATAGTTTGGCATTGCAAACATATTTATACACCTTGAATTTTTTCCTATTTTGTCATATTACAAACAGTAGCGTCATTTTATTTAATTAAGGTTTTCTGTGATATGTCAAAAGAAAGTTGTGTATAATACTGAAATGGCAGTAAGAGGATACATGGTTCATAGAATGCTTTCAATTAATAAAGTGGAACGCTTGACAAGTAGGCATTTATATTGCACATGTTACTCTGATACCCCTTAATAAAGTCCAGTATAACGAATTGCATCACAAAAACAGTAAATCAGCTCCATCTGTGTGTGCTTTAATAACAGTAAAAATACAACCGCTCTGTGAAGGCCTTCTAGATAATACAGTGGTAGAGTTGACCCAGAAATTGTGGGTTCGATTCCTGCTTCCGCCTGCTACATGGCGTTGTGTCCTACTGGTGTTGGCCAGAGGGGCCGATGGTGCGATATGACAGACTCGCTTCTGTCAGTCTGCCCCAGGGCAGCTGTGGCTACAGTTGTAGCTTGCTTCCACCAGTGTGTGAATGTGAGAGTGAATGAATAATGGACTTATAAAGGGACTTATTGAGGGTCTCGAAAAGCGCTACTTAAATGCAAGCCATTATTAATATTACTTAACTAAAACAAGTTAGCTCATAGCTTTGACCACCTCACAGACCACATTTTAAACCATGATCTATATGAGTATGACAAATCTGAGAAATTCCCAAGGCATCTTACATCTTACTCTCCTAAACTTACTATCTGTGTTATGGGAGTATTAAAGAGCCCTAGGCCTCGAAAATAACATGCCTGTAATTAAATGAGTATATTTCTATAACCACAAGATCTATTTGATTGCTTTTGGTCAAATAATAATAATAAAGTGTGAGATTGTGAGATTTATTACGATGTGTAAATATCAGTTTATGTGTTATTGCTGAAGTGTAAAGGAACATGGCACATTGTAAAAACAGGGTTTTTTTTCCACCTGAAAAACATGTACTTATAGGATGAATATCTCTTTGGAAAAATGCAGCTGTACCCTCAAACCTCAATAAATTCATAAGTAAATATCTTAATATTATCTGTACAATGATTTATTCTAATAAACTGAAAGACAACAACATTATAGACGTTTTTATACAGAAACTTCAGACGAGGTTGGCACAGTGTGCCAATCTGTGCCACAGTGTGGCATTTGATTTTTCTCAAGTAGAATACAATATTTTAAATATAATGTGACTAAATGGATTTAAAGCATTAAAATACAACCATTTTTATCATTTTTAAAAAATCATGTTTTTCTATGCATTTCCTATTTATATAACACTGACAAAACTGGGCTTTGCCCTCACCAACATGGATGCTGTATTTATGCACTCTTGTATCTCCTTGACTGATTGGTCAATCAGATGGTTGACACCTCTTTGGAACCATCAGGGCCAATAGAATGAAGCTATATGCACAGAAATTAGATTAACAGCCAATGAGACTCTTCAAAATGCAGTACGGCAGGAACAAAATTATCCGGGAAGTCTAGCCCGTGCAACTAGATTTTGCTGCTAGAATGGCTGTTAATGGGTTTTTCTCTCAGTACGACGAATCGTTACCAGTAAATAATGGATAAAGTGTGAATAAAACAAACTTTTCAAAGTGAAACATCACAGGTAAAAAAAAATTCTATAGCTAATATATATATATACACTACCGTTCAAAAGTTTGGGGTCACATTGAAATGTCCTTATTTTTGAAGGAAAAGCACTGTACTTTTCAATGAAGATAACTTTAAACTAGTCTTAACTTTAAAGAAATACACTCTATACATTGCTAATGTGGTAAATGACTATTCTAGCTGCAAATGTCTGGTTTTTGGTGCAATATCTACATAGGTGTATAGAGGCCCATTTCCAGCAACTATCACTCCAGTGTTCTAATGGTACAATGTGTTTGCTCATTGGCTTGAGCAGATTGGGAGCAGCTTGACCGTATGGTACGCAAGAAGTGCCCATCCAACCAATCCAAATTGTGGGAGCTGCTTCTAGAAGCGTGGGGTGCAATTTCTCCAGATTACCTCAACAAATTAACAGCTAGAATGCCAAAGGTCTGCAATGCTGTAATTGCTGCAAATGGAGGATTCTTTGACGAAAGCAAAGTTTGATGTAAAAAAAATCTTATTTCAAATACAAATCATTATTTCTAACCTTGTCAATGTCTTGACTCTATTTTCTATTCATTTCACAACGTATGGTGGTGAATAAGTGTGACTTTTCATGGAAAACACAAAATTGTTTGGGTGACCCCAAACTTTTGAACGGTAGTGTATATATTTCATTTCTATAGTGGCTTGTATCTGTCTGAAACTTAAGTATAGAGTGTTCTGAGACAAAGGCTTTAGCATTAGCGTGGCTGTGGCACCAATGTGGGAGGGGGCAGATTCATCACATAGGAGTGGGGGTATGAATACTTATATGTCATATATCATTTAGTTGTTGTTTTAGTTGCGTTTAGAGCAGGTAAAAAACGTTTATATATTATTCAGGTTTTTTTTAGTATGGACAAGGCACTTGGTCAGAGTCAATGGAAACTTTTTTTCAGACCATTAAACAATTTTCCAAAACATTTTCCATCTATCCATCCATTTTCTATACCCGTCCATCCTAATGCAGGGTTGCGGGGGGGCTGGTGCCTATCTCCAGCAGTCATGGGGCAAGAGGCGGGGTTAACCCTGGACAGGTCACCAGTCCATCGCAGTAATCATTTTCCTTTATTCACTATTTCGTGTCGGTCTATGCATAAAATCTGTACAAAATAGATTGAAATTTGTCCCTGTTTTATGCCAAAATGTAAAAAAGTTCAAGAGTATGGCTGGTTGTCCAAGGTACTTTTTGTCTGCCTCCTGGTTACTAACTTGCATTTCCAAAATGTTAGGTTTTTTTTCTGATCTTAAAAGTAAACATTCAAAAGTTAAAATTTTTGAGTATCCAAGAAACTTTCAGTGTTGTTTGGTTATTCTAGATTTTTTTGGACCTCTTTGTATTGCTCATTTCAGAATCTACTATGAAACAAGTCTTTGAGAGGTGTCTGCTCTCTTCAGGTGGTCTGTTCATGTCTTTTTATTTTTCTTGCATATGCGAAAGAGCCAATGACAGTTTGACTGGCATGCTGTCAGACAGGTGATGCCTTTCCAGTGGTGGAGCATCAGCCTTTTCCTGAGAGCTTGTATGTGCGAGAGTGTGTAAAAAAAGAAAAAAGAAAAGTGGGGGTATTGTCAGGACGTGACCGGCACACTTTGCATGTTCTCCTCGAGACAGGTGCTCCTGGGCGAGCACTGGTGCATGACAGTTGCCTTTCATTGCTGTCTTCTCTACACTTAACCCTTGACCAGCTTTCCCTTCTTTCTCTGGCTCTTCATTTTCTTCACTTTCTTCTTCCCTGCCATTTTCCTCCATGTCTGACCTCTTATCCCGACGGTTCCCTCTGCCTTCCTAAATGATGGACTGGGAAAGCTAGGAGGCAGGTCGCATTTTGTATGGGTTGGTGAGGTACGGCAAACTTGTCACAAGCCTAACGCTGTCAGGCCTGGGAAAATTCAGCTGTCCAGACCAAACTGCACAAACACACTCTCATTTCCACCCGCTTTTACACCCACACTTTTTGTTCAGCAGTCCGTAATTCCATCCACAGGTGCTGTCAAGCACTTGATCAAACGTGCATAAAGAAAGGAGCCCCATGGCTGATTCCCATCCCCTCTCTTCCTATCATAATGTAGGCAGATTTTCCCTCTTCTGCCTGTTTCTTCAGCACTGTTTATTTAGATGAGCCTGTCTAGGGGCAGCGGGTCACATCCACTTGCCTGGCTAAAATGATCCTGAATTGAGGGCTGTCTCCTGTGAGATGAAGAGAGAAAAAACACAAGCAGGGGTTAGGCAGGGCTGGGGTGCGGTCATGTCAGGTCTGTTTCTGGACTGCTTGGTTATGTGTGTCTGAATGCCATGGCAGGGGTAAGGGTTAGGGAGTTTGAGGGTTCACTTGTCAACCCTTGTGTCATGCTTGCCCTGGCCCTGCTGTGTAGAGGGCATCCACTGTCATTTGTTTAAGGACTGTTTGAAGTGGAGTGAGCCACAGAAGCATAAGAAGCAGTCAGCAGTCTGTGAGCTCTCAGGTGGCCTGATGTACCAAGTAGTCATTTAAAAGTGCAAATATCTGCTGGAAAAAGTGACAGCAAAAGTTTGGCTCTTTTCTGGGATGCACTCTTACGAGCTTCTTTCTGTGGCACACCTGCTCAGTTTCTGCTTAACACTAATCGGAGCCAATCACCTGGCAGCAGCTCAATGCATTTAGAGATCTACAGAAGATGACTTTGTGAAGTTCAGAGCATGTAAATGGGGAAGAAACATGGTGTGGCAAGTGACTGAACATGGCATGATTGTTGGTTACAGACAGGCTCTCAGATTCACACAGAAAAAGGAAAGAATCTCTTGACAGCGGCAGTTGTGTGGACAAAAATACCTTTTTGATGTCAGAGGTTAGAGCAGTTGTACAAACTCTCAAATTGTAGCTCAAATAAACACTTCTACAGAAGAACATAATTGAATGCACAGTAGTCAAACTTTGAAGTGTATGGACCTTTAGAAGCAAACATCCACTCTAAGTGCCACTCTTGTCAGCTCTGTGCAGTAAAATTAAAGATTAAAAATTAGATTAAAGCAAATGAAAAACATAATGTGTTAAATGTGGCTGTAATTAATTAATCACAATTAATGCAATAATTTGACACCCCTAGGTACAATATGTGATAAAGCTTAAATAATCTCAGATTGGTTTGTTGAAAATTACAACCTTACAGTTACCAGATTTTAGTCCTAAAGGGGAGTTGTTCCCAACATTGGGGTCAGGACCCCACTTAGGGTCACAAAAATGTTAGTCTGGGGTCATGAGTAGGGATGTGTATCGTTAAGGATTTATTGATACTACTACTCTTAACGATACTCCTTATCGATCCGGTACTTTATCGGTATCCTTATCGGTACTTTTTGTTTTGAAAGACTAAAACAAAAGGGGAAAAACACAAATAATGAACTGTAGTAAAAAAAAAAAAGTAACTTAGATAAGAAGGAAGCTGTTGTTCAAAAATATCCAGCATTTATTAATTGTAAGAATAAAATAGCAGGTTAACTGTATTTTAAGATTATTATTTTTTTACTTAGATAAGAAGGAAGCTGAAAATCTATAAGGCTGAAGCTTATCGGTCTGGGTGGACCGTCAGAATCAGCTCCGGGGCCAATTTAATACCGGGTTTTGGTACCCATCCCTAGTCATGAGGCCTTTTTCAGAAACATGCATTTTAGAAATATTGTGAAAGATTAAATAACAGGACATGAAAATAAACAAAAACTGCATGTTGGGCAATATTTTGGCTGTGGATCCTGATTGTGTTGTCATTGTACCACTTTTTAACCGACTTGGCAAAAATGCTTGTATGCTCAACCTCTCAAGTCGCGGTCATGACCCTTTTAAATTTTTATTTTGTAGGTCAGAAGCTGGAAAGTTTGGAAACCACTGGAATATAGCAACTTTTGAATGTGTTAAAATGGGAAACTTGTGTCATAGATGGGTACCCGGAACTGGCGATCTGTTTAGGCTGTACCCTGGCTCTTGCCCAATGATGGATGGATGTGAAGTCGACACATCTGCAAATGTTGTGTGATGCTGTCATCTCAGGATAGATCAATGTCTCTCAGAAATGTTTCAGACACCTTGTTGAATCCCTGCTACAAAAAATTAAGGCAGCAGCTCGGGCCACAAAAGAGGATCGAACTTAGAATCGACAAGGTGTACCTAAAAAATTGGCCTGTTTGTTTTTCTTAACTGTGTTTATTCAAAGTGGAGACATTTTTCAATGTCATTTCTTGTGCAAAGTTGTAGTTCTTGACCTTTATCATGTGGATTAAAGTCATTCTTGAGGCCAGCCCCATGAAATTTGCTTCTGGATACTTACACCTATTCTAAACTTCCAAGCTTTTTGAAGTTTTTATTCCCAGTGCGTGTGATCTGCATTTGTGTTTGCCATTGCAGGTTTGTATACGTCTTTCATGTGACAAGCATCTCCTACATCCTTCCCACCATAGAAAAAAAGAAAAGCAAAACAACAACAAAAAAACCCAAATGGTTAAGACCCCTTAAACTTGTTGTTGGAGTGTCAGTGAAGACAGGAATGCCAGGCATGCTGTGAGCTTAATCCAACAACAGCCCATCTGCCACACTGTTGAGGCGCTATCGGCAAGAGAGTGGACCCCTTCGTCGCAGCCATTGTCATATACACGGGGCATTGTCACATATGAGATGGACTCATGTAAATGCGGTGACAGGCTAGTGTCTCAGTTGACTGACAGCGCAGAGGGATTGGGGTAATCTGAATGACTGATTTGAGGCGTGTGTCGGCTCGCCTGTCCCCGTAACTCCTAAGAAATAGACAGCTTGAGAAGAGTTATCTGTGTTTGTAAGTCCTTCTGCTGCACTGGGATGACAATGGGGATTAGTGCCAAGGTTCTTTAAACTGTTTTATTTTTTTATTTTACTTTTGGGAGGGGGGAAGGGGGAGCCTTATCGGTGCCTTGGCAGGATGCTGCCGCAGCCAGCTTTTCTTGACTGTCAATTAAAGAGGGGATCATTAACTTCAAGGGTATAAATGTTCTAACACTGGTATTACGTTGGGAAGCTAAGTCGCTGACAGATGTACCAACTTTAATTCTCCACTTGTTTTTTTGTCCTTTAATTAATTTATGTATCACTATTCGGGTTTTAAATATTTTTTCCTCCTGTCTGCTCTTTGTTAGCCTGTAATCTCAGTTACCATGCTAGTCGCAAAGACGATTGGGCTTTGTCACTCGCCTGTGTTTCTTATAGGGTTCAATCAGCTAATGCATTCAATATCATCCAAACTGAAAGGTAAACAGTATCTAATGGCCTCAGTGCAGCCTGAAGGCATTGGGTGGATAGAGCACAGCTTGCACGCCTTTACTTCCCCAGGCTTTTCACGGGGACAGAGGCCCCTGGAATGGTGCTTGATGAAAACAAAACAAGCTCAGCGCACGTGTGGTTGTTTGAGAGGTAAACAATAGTAGCCTGCTATTTTAGGGTTTTCTTTTGAAAGCTTTAGTTGGCGGTTGTGAAGCATCTGTGTGACAGCAGGGGTTTAGGTTCTCAGGCACAGAGCTGCGGCGGGGCACTATAAGGAAGGTATATGCTGATGGTAGCTACACGGAGAACGAAGGGAAACTAGAGGCGGAGATACGTTAAGGGGTGTAGGAGAGAGACAGCCGACAGAGACTGCTAATGGGCAAAGTCTCTTCTTCCACCACCACTGCCATCACCGCAGCCACCCCGCTCTTTTATGACAGCTCTTTTCCTTTGTTCTACCCGTCGGCCCACTCTCTGCTGGGGATTCGCCCACTGATCAAACGTTGCAGTGACACCTGATTAGGATATAGCGCATGTTTACAGTCGTGCATGGCGAGGACAACCCCCCCCCCCCTTTTTTTTTTCCCCAGACAACAAGGGAGACTTCACCTTGACTAATTAAATTTGCACCTGCAACACCAGCTGTGACAGCCACTGTTGGGCTGCATTTATTTATGTCACTCTATACATACTTCCTGTGACGTTTACGGAGGCTGAGTTTTCACTAGGCCGTCTGCTTGCTGTCAGCGTGGGTTTTTCCGATGACTGTCTTCATTGTGTCTGATGAGATGTTGAGGGTGTGGGGGTGGATTAGTCCTCTGCCGTCCATGAAGGTGATTGCACCGGAAGTTGTGGTGCCAGGAAATCCAGAAGTGTAATGGGATGACTTTACTTCAAGGTTGCTTATGTGTATTATTCCAAAATTATCTCATTGTTTTCAGATACTTTTGTGACGGTCTAGTTTGAATTTAACTTGTTTTTAAACAAGAATTCTAAAAGTACACAACAACAAAGCAAATAGTGACAAGATTAATTTACTTATTAAAGAGAAAATAGAAAATAACTTTTTTTAAAGGTAAATGCAGTGTTGTATAGATTTTGGTGTCCTTCAGATTTCATGCTGGAAGTGTTTAAATGATACAGTTTTAATGTTTTTGGTTCTGCATGTGTGTGTATTCAGTCATGCATTAATGCGCATACACTGCGTTTGTGCTCGTACATGAACTGCCTTTCAGAGCGTGCATGTATCTATCTAAATCAGTGTTAAGAATGTAAAAGGCCAAAGCAGAAGCGAGCAGGACATCAGTCACCCGGCAGCAGAAGACAGGGCCCTGATAATTTGCGGCTCTACCCCCTATCTCAGCCTCCACTCTGCCTCCCCAGCCTCAAATTGACCAAGCTCGACTGCTGGTCATGCTGTATTACATGGGTTAGATGAAGTAATTATTTCTAGGCCACTGACTACAAGCAAGATTAATAGTTTTTGAAACGGCCATAATGGAGGGCTGACCTGCCGTGACATAAGCATTATTTCAAGCTCACCTCCACTCCCATCCCTCTCACCTCTGGGCACCAGCAGAGTGTGATTTATACTTGGGCTAATGAGGGAAGGGGACCTAGGTGCTTGGGGCCGCTGGCCTACCACTGCAGTGTTACTGGCTCACTTAGACAACTGTACTGCAAAGACAATGTGGTCACCTGAACATAGGTGACTGATTGCTTGCTTGGTTTACTCTTTGGATTAGATATAATTAAGGTATAATCATTTTAATTATAAATAAATCTATACATTATGTTGACAGCTTAATTGAAACCTAATTTACTTATGCTTCTGTCTGGAGTGGATAATTTGCTAGTATCTCAATATATTGCAATATATTTAAAAGTTTTTCTTAAAAAAAAAGTGAAACTCATATGTAGATTCAGTACAAATAGTTATCTGTTTTTTGGTTATGATTCCATACAGCTAATAAAAACATAAAACATTTTTAGAATATTACATAACACCAGTTAAAAGCAGGAATTATAAAACCAAAATGTCAATCTATTTAAAAGTATTACCATGTACTCATGTAAATGCACTCAATACTTTATTTGGGCTCCTTTTGCTTGAATTACTGCATCAGCGTGGCATTGCACAGAGGCAATGTGGTAATGCTGAGGTTTTAAGGAACCCTTTGAGCTTTCAGCTCATCTGCATTGTTCAGTCTGGTGCCTCTCATCATTGGAGTTTGCTGGCCAGTCAAGCACGATTATATCATGGTCATTAAACCAGGTTGTGATACCTTTGTTAGTATGGGGAAGAGACAAGTCCTCCTGGAAAAGGAAATCAGCATGGGAAAGCATGAAGTGCTCTAAAATGTCTTGGTAGACAACTGCCCCGACTTTGGACACAGTGGAGCAACAATAGCCAACATGGCTCCAAAAAAGACTTTGTCCTGGACCTCAAATAACTTGGATTTTTCTGCCTCTCCACTCTGTCTCCAGAATCTGGGACCTTGATTTCCAAATGAGATACAAGGAATTTGGAAGGAATTTGGAAGTTGAAGCTCTTATCCTGTGTATTGAGGCTTTTGAAGCACTGCCTCCAGCTGCAGTTCATGCCTTGTGAACCTCAACCTAAGTCTTAAATTTACTTTGCTTAATAATATTCAGAAGGTACCTTATGCACCTTCCACTCAACTTTTCTAATAGCATGCATTAATACTGCTCTTTTTGAGCATCAGTTTTGTCCCATAAATATGTAGGTAATCACTTGAGTTCAGTGTTAAAACTGTTTTTATTGAGTTAAATTTATAATGCAAATGTATTACAATTAATACTTCTGATTTATTGAGATACATGTGCAATATTGAATCCTTTTGCCTCACCCATTATTCTGTGGAGCCTGATAGATCAGAAAAACTGGAGAGCTGTCACTAGGTGGCACTTGGACATCATGTTATCAGGTGCACCCCCCCTCCACTTTCCCTATCCTTCTCTTTCTGTCTCTTTGTTGCCATTTTCACTTCCTCTCTCTCCTCCATGCTAAGTACACCTCAGATGTCAGGATGTTTTATTTTTATTGGATGAGGGGCAGCGTGTAATGCGTTCACCTCCATTCCAGCCAGCTGTTAAATGCCGCGTAACATGGTCTGGCCAGGCTCCGCCCTGTTAACCCCTCGGATTGGCTGCGATAATTAGCAGAAGTGAACAGTAACTATGGCGCCCAGTATGCGGAAGCGACAGCTTGCAACTCTTTCACACATTGCAAACGTGAGGTTTAGTGACTTGGCCCTGGCCCAGCTTGCCCACATCCCTCCTGACTTGTGACATGTTTTTGAGCTTTAATATTAACTCCCAAACTAAATGCATGCATGCAGTGTGACATCTGCAATTACATTTTCAAATGACTGGGTTCTAGACCTCCAGGATGTTAATCTGTCACCGTTCTGGCAACTGTGAAGTGTAAAAAAGGTTACGATGTTCAGTTCCTGGTAGAATATTTGCCTTTGTGCAGAATGAGTGAGAGAAAAATAAATAGGGAGAAGAGGCAGCACTTAAAGCAAGACAAGTGCCATCTGCTACACTTCTGGATTTTACTAATGCCATTACAATAAATGTATCTGCTGCTGGATTCCAGGAAGATAGTCTGGATGTTGCATAAACAGACACATATGATATTCAGCCTGTAATTTAATATTAATCTGAGGTCGCATCATAATGATGGTTTATCTGGGTCAAAGACTACATGAGATGGGATTAGACCTGTCCTAGATGTGCAGTCCACATCTGTTTTGGGCCATATGTTTTTCTAGTGGTTTAAGATTAAAACTTAGACCATTGCACTTGGTTGATAATAAGACCCCATGCACAATATGTGATTATATAAATAGGGCAAGAGATCATTCAAAAACTGACCCTACTTATTTTGAAAAAAAAAAAACAAGTTAACTGTAGATTTTGGAATAGTTGCACATCAGTGTAGAGCCTGTTCCTAGAAAACTGCAACAGATTGGATGCTTTATTTGGTGTTTTATGTGGTCCTCTGATATTTTTCCTTTCTAAAATTTTTTATTTTATCTTTAAAATATTTGTCAAACAACATACTGTATCAGATCTAATGGTTAGCATAAGTTGATAATAAACCACATGATAATGGTCACAACTGTCAACCAATCAGGCACAGCTCCCATGTCTTAGCCTCTTGTTTACCCTCGACTCCCAAGCATATTGGGTCGGATTGAGCATCATTCTTTATCCCAGCTGAAATGCCAGACTCGTTGGTGTCAGAAGATGATCTAATACGGAGCCGAAAGGACACAGAGCTGGGAAATCACCGTCATCTGAAGTGGTTGCTTGTCACAAGATGGGTTTGATCAGCCCATGCGGCTGTATGCAGAGCTGGGTCTTTGCACTGTCTAACAGTGGTACCAGATTAGAGGCACAAGCCACTTTCACTGTGATCAGTCACTCATTCATGGAGACATGCGGCAGGACTGAAATCCTCCTTTCGCACTTCATCCACATTATGTACAAGCTCCTTCATCGTCAAGCCTACTGTATGGAAATGAGAAGCACCCCTGTTGACAATGATAGCACATGTTTTTAGACGTTTCTGTACTGTTACTGGCGGCGTGCAGCTGTAGTAACACCTTCAAAGCTGCCTTGGAGTGAGATATAGTACTGAGATGTTTTGGCCTATATAGCTGCTTGACCTGCCTGAATTCCAGTGATCTGTGACATGTTGAGACAATAGCAGTGAGTGTGAAGAGTCTGGCCTTACACCCCTCAGACACTGTGTATCGCTAAGTGCTATTGAATTGTTTACTGTCACAAATCACAAACCTTACTATGACCAGGTCTGACTGCTGCACACCCAGTCACCGCTCTGAGTGATGTGCTGGTCCGATGGACTCTGAGGAGCGTAGCGCCAGCCTCTGGAGCAGTGGATTTTAAACGCTCCACCTGGTTATTGATCACTTCTGCCTCGCTGAGCCATGCCTAGCCAAGGTAACAGAGAAACGCTGAGTTTAAAAGTGGGCGAGATGCAGAGGGAAAGCGTTGTCTGGTGGCCTTGGTCCTGTGGACCTCTGGTCTGTCCTTGACACTGCCTGTGGGACAGGCCTCGAGGACTCCTCTTGTCCTCGTCCTTAGCCCAGCATCCAGCCCCTACAGTTAGCTCACCCTCCCCATGGGCCAGGCTGCACTTTGCACAGCCGTATTGATTTTTTTTTGGAGGAGCAGGGAAAGTGTGGCTGGATGGCGAGAGTGAAAGTGGGAGAGGGAGGGGGAAATGGAGAAATCAAGGGAGCTCTCTAAAGCACTGACTTCTCCTTGACTGCACCTCGAGATGCGACAACCCTGTTAGAACAACTCAGTGGCCCTGGTGCTCCGCTGAAAACTGCTAATCACAGTCTTTCAATCAAACACTCTTCTGCCTCTCCTCTCCTCTCCTTCCTCCCTCCATCCTCTCATTTCCCGCCCTGCCTGAGCTGGACCCAGCCTGAATATCAAGGGACTGTATCTGCATTAAAACGGGCCTTTCCAGGTGGAAAACAGCTGACCTCAAGCAAGTTGTAATTTGAAGGTGAAAACTAAAAAGCTTTTCTCGATCGACATAATCTTAACGGAAACATTATGGCCTGGCCGCAAACTAACAATTAGGGCAAAAAGGGGTATTAGCAGTCTTAGCCAAAAGGTTCATTTATGTTTTGTCTCTTTGGGGAGAAATGCTACTGGGTTGAATCCTGGAGAGGCTAGAAAACTAAATAAGCCCTTCAAACTATGTTTTCTAGCAGCGTGAGTCACATGGAAGGACAGTGATTGTTTTATTGTTCACAGGAAGTCCTTAGATAAAGTCCAGCTTTCTTCGTGTGAAATACTTTAAGGCATTGCATATGTTTCTGATAAAGAACATGCTCAGTCAATCTCTCCCGGATAAAAAAAAAGAAAAAAGGTTGGGTATGCCGTGCATCAACAGATCTTTTGAAATCCCTTTCCCTTCCTTTTCTTCTTTCCCTCTATTCTTCTCTCCAGATTTGACACTTGCTAAAGGTCAAAGAAGCATCTTCCCCCCCCCCCCCTTTGAGGTGTAGATAAGTGTGAAATAGATGTTGACACCACAGACACATTGAAAGCATTTAAAGCGAGTGGCCATGTGCCAACCTGTCTGAGTCTGGCTTTGTGCATTTGTAAATACTTTTGAATGATTGATCTGGAAACCTAGGTCTTTCTGTAAGTCTGGCAGGTGCATCGAAAATGATGGAAAGTAAAAAACAAAACAAAAAAAACATGAGCCCTGAAGCTTCTTTCCCTCTCACCACACACTCCCCAGCTGTCAGAATTAGTAGTAGCCCAGGTAAAAAAACTGGAAAGCAGTTTTTAAACTGAGAATAAACACAAAGAAAAATAAGACAAAACATGTGTGGTTGCATAACCTAGAAGAGTCTTACCAGACACAGTCATTTTAGGACCAACTATTAGCATGACAGAGATAAAAACAAAAAACAAACAATCTGCAAGTCAAAACAAGAACAGAACATTAAACTTGACACAGATTAATTTAGTTTTAGTCTAAAAATTTAACCGTATTTAGTTCAGCTGTTTTGTGTTGTCAAATGAATAATTTATGTGTGGATGCGAAACACTTCTGTCTCAGTTTTCTGATTATATCTTTTATTCTTTATACTTTTCAAGTACAGCAGGCATGGGGCCTTATGGACTAGAACCGTCTTGTGCAGCTTTTTGCAGGTGTTCCAATAGAAACTCCCCTCCCATTTTGATGTAAGACCCATGTTCTCATGAGTCCATATGTCTATTTCTGTGTTTGGTAGTGTACATTATTCTGCATGTTTGACTGGTAGATGGATATGAAGTGTGGTCACATTGTGTGGGCATCTGTGCACACCTAATTAATGGCTGGCAGTGTCCACCCCACTCTGGTAATGTGTTCAGATCCGTGTTATAAACAGGACGTGAAAGGTCTGCTCAGCGTCATCTTTTTAAACAACTGGCCTCTTGTTCCGGTAGATGGATGGAAGTGGTCTGATATTAATGATCACGTCTCCCGCCGCCCTGTCGCGAGGTGAAATCAACGATACAGCGTTCAGCCTCCAACAACAATTAGCAGACTGGAGCCCTCCTGTATGCCATTTGTCATCGCTCAGCCCACCTTTGCACCCCCCTCTGAACACATGCTGAACATGTCTGTCAATATATACAGAACGATGTCTGATTTGAAAAAAGTATGCGATGCATAATTGTAAGCTTACTCTTATTTCTTGGGATATTTCTCATTTTCCCTTGTTTGTTGCTAATCAGAAATTAGCATCAGATCTACAAAGCATAACCCAAAGCCTTATGTACAATATGCTGTGTTTGTGAGAAAAATTGAATGATGTGCTGTGCATAACATGCGCTATATTTTGTTTGTGGAAGTTTGAATGGGATTTCTTGCAGAAAAAATTCCCTGCAGATGTAAACAAAGCCTATACGCTGAGTAGAATCTGTAAATGCATTGCAAGACAAAACACACAGTATTCCAAAATATACATTTTAACAAGCAAGTTGCTGAAAACAAACTTTTCAAAAATATTTCCAGCAACATTGTGTTGAATGACCTTTGGCTGTCACAGTTCCAATTTAAATTCAGTTTTTGCTTTGTGAGCAAAGGTATAAATTCAAAGGGTTACACATTACCAACAACCCCACTCTGAGGTCAGTTCTCACACATTCCACATATCCATTTACCAGTCTGCCCTATTAGCTATCCCACTGGGTCACCATCTTCATTCTGTTAGTTCTTCATGTTTGGTTTCAAAGAGAAGCATGTTGAATGAATCCTTTTTTAAAGTTTGTTCAAGTTTTTTTTTAAGTATTCATACTCCTTACACCACTGAAAAATATTGTCTAATTGTGAAGTGGATGGAAAAGGCTACATTGTTTCCGAATTTTTTTTCAGAGGAAAATATAAAAAAGCCCTGCATGCATTTGCATTCAGCCTCCCTGACAAAATACTTTATGAAATCACATTTCACTGCAATTACAGCTGCAGATCTTTTGTTTCTACCAGCTTTGCACATCTATTTTTAAATTTCCACTTCATGTTATTTGCAAAATAGCCAATGTTTAGTCAGATGGGAAGGAGAGCATATGTAGGCATCAGTTTTCAAGTCCTGCCTAAAAAACTTCAATTAGACTTAGGCCTAGACCTTGACTGGGCCAATCTAATCTAATCTAAATGAGTATCCCTTGATCTAAGCTATTTGAGTGTAGCTTTTATAGTATGTTTAGGGTTGTTGTCCTGCTGGAGTGTGAAACTCCACCCTAGTGTCAAGTCGTTTGCAGCCTCTAGTGGAATTGCTGTCTGTTTAGCTCCATCCATCTTCCCATCAACTCTGACGTCTTCCCTTACTCCTTCCCACCACATAGATAATACCACCTCCATGCGTCAACACAGTAAATGGGAGATCTTATAGCTTTCATCCTACAATAGCTTTGTCATCCTTATAGCTTCTCATTTTTCCAGAAAGGCCAGACTTGAGGGCTACAACTTGACTAGTTGTCCTTTCGACAGATTCTCCCACTTGCGCTGTTGCTCTCTGCAGGTCCTCCGGAGTTGCCATGGGCCTCTTGACTTCTTCTCTGATTAATACTCTCTTTTGCCTGACCTGTCAGTTTAAGTGGGCAGCTTGGAAGGTTGGCAGTTGTGCCATGCTCTTTCCATTCGCAGATAGTTTATTGAACAGTGCTCATCCTGATGTTGCATTTATTCTATGACTATTCTAACTCTATTTACCAATTAGGTGACATACTGTAAGAAGGCAGTGGGTATTACTGGTTTTGTATATTGATGTATAGAGAGGTAAATGTAAATTCACTTTACCTTTTACATATTTTTATATGTAAGAAAATATAAATTATATGTGTTGTTTTCCTTGCACATTGCAATAATCTCAAAAATAAATAAAAAACCCAATACAATGCATGTAGGTTTGTGGACAAAATGCAGTTTGCAGATGAATTGAGACGACAGATCTTTGTGGAAATCAAATGAACTCCATTAATGGAAGAGCGTTTGGCGCCATTTGATCGAACTGCATTCTGTTTTTTGTGTGCATGTTTTCTCTAAGTTTTTATTTCAAAGTGTAATGCAAGTCCTCTATAGATGCTGTGTCCATCGAACATACAAACACAAAACATCTGACAAAACAGGAACACCCTGCTCATCTGTGTGCTCAGTGTTGCTTCACATGAGAATCCTACATTCTTCAACCTGTTCCCAAATGGACAGAGAAGGAAACTGCTTTGATAGTCACAGGCAGCCTGTGTTTCTGAATTTGGCATTTTACAGTCAACTAGTCAAACTTGATGATTTGCCATTACTTTTGAACCAAGTGATCACTTCTGAAACTGGTGTCAAACAGATACTAGCAACTCGCTGTTTAAACACAGCGGTCAATTGGACAACCATCTCTAATGACGTCATAGCTGTACTGTGGGAGGCTTGTTTTATTCAAAGGTTTCTGCATGTAGGCAGGGCACAAACCTGTGGATTGATCAGGCTGCTGTCCTCCTTTGGTTGGGAGTCAGAATGTAGACACCTGGAAAGATGGTGAATCTAGGAGTTTCTATCTGACTCACAATGTTACTCTAAACGTTTGTGGTAGGTATCAGTAAACCAGTACACATTTTTTGTGATTCATTTGAGAGATAAAAAAGTACCAAATATTAAGTTCTGGCAACATTTATTAGACCACCTGGTATAAATGCTTAAAAAGCCTTGAAAGACATTCATATGTTATTAGTATAGTATAACCTGACAATGGAAATTATGGAACAATTTAACTTTTAGTTTGAGCTCATTTATTTTATAGGGAAAATTATGTTAAGTTGTAAGTTTTTAAACTAGGAAGACTTGGTGGAACAATTGTTGACACCCCTACTGTCAATTCAGAGTAGGGCTGAATAGGGTAGGGAAAAAAATTCTATCACAATAATATTTTTAATTTTAGTCAATGTTGATATATGTCAGGATATGAAACAAATCACTATTTTTGTAAATATTTAACATTCCCTCGTACTATTTGAAGATATCAGAAGGTTTTTGATTTAGGCAAGGCAAGGTAATTTTATTTGTATAGCACAATTTCAACATCAGGGTAATTCAAGGTGCTTAATGGTTTAAAGCAAGGTGCTTTAAAGATTTATTTTCAAAAGTTGTGTGAATAATCTCATCGGACATTATTCAACTGTTTTGAAAAATTAAGGGAAGCTTAGGGCTGGGTGATAGGGATTAAAAATAAAAATTTTCATGCCAAATTAGATTTTTGATATGAATCCTATTTTTCTCCCTTTTCTTTTCTTAAATAGAAATTACAAATGACAGATTTATTTTTAAAACTTGCTTTTCTTTCAAACATCCCCTGTTGGAGTTGACCAGAATTCAAAGTCCAAGTAAATACATGCTGTAAAACATGCTTTTAAAACAAGATGGAAGGCCTTGGTTGGCTGACATCACTTTAAACTATGGAAACCCAAGAGGTGCATTGTAGGATTTTTATTTTCTTTACATTTCTTGAGAAAAAGCCCCAAAACATAACAAATTCTCCACCATACTTTACTATAAGCATGATGTGCTTTTCTGTATAGTCATCCGTGATTTCAGTCCAAGCTCTCTGTGGGTGTTTGTTGTTGAAAAGTTTAGTTTTACTCTTTTCTGACCAAAGCACATGGTTCAAGGTAAATCCAAGTCGGGTTTAGCAAACTCCACAGTAATTACGTTTGTCATGGTAGGCAGAAAACACTTATTTTCTTGCTTCCCTCAAAATTACTTGTTAGCATGTTAGCATCTAACAATTCTTATGGAGACTTTGTGACCCCAAGATGCCACTTTTGCAGCAGTTAACCAACAAAGATCTTTAGAGATTTTATTTTACGTCCCTTACTACCCTGTTCACTTTGTGGCAAGACAAATATGGATCCTTGTCAAGCCCAGCGACCTGTGATTAAGAGACATGCCCCTTTGTGTTGTGTCAAAAATTGCTGCTGTTAGAGCTATTTTAACGGGATTGTTTAGAGTTCCAATAATTGTATCACCAGTGATTTTATTAAAGTGCTTATTTCTTTCACGTCATCAAAGTTTTTCAGTCTGAAATTGTGCTGTTGCTGCAAAAAAAACTTCCAGAGTGCCAATAAATCTGATCAACACTAAAAACAGCAAACACCAAACTAGACATTAAAAGAGTTCATTTTACATTTTTAAAATTCTTAAAGCAAATTTATTAACATCTATTTGTTTCTGTGTTAGCTGCACTTGTAACCTATTGTACAACATAGAAATTAAAAGAGCAGGCCATGGAATAGTAGGAAAGGGTAAAACATAATTGCTTTATCTGTGCTTTAAGATGCATTAGCCAAATAATTATAGGTCAACCAGGAAGTGGGTCTCCTCTGTCAGTATTTGTACCAAACAGTTTTTCTTATTCCAGTGGCCTTTCCGAGGCAGACAAAAGTCAGACTGAAGGTGTTTTTATCCCTGCAGCTGTGGAGTTATCTGGCTATTCTGAGCTATTGATGCTAAGCGCCGGACATTAATCTACTTTGTGAGGATCACTTTGAAGAAAGTGTCCACTGGAGTGTCACAGATGTGAAATAAATGAAATTATTAAATATATGGTACACAGTATGATATCTTTTATAGGCCAAGATCAAAGCAAACCAATTGAGTTCTATTCTACCTAATATGTTTTTCTCTGATAAACAGTCCGGCTCAGGGAATAATCCCATCAAGGAAGGGAGAGATTAAAAAAAGAAGCATCAGATATATCACTTAGCACAGACGGTTTGCAGTGCTCCCATGAAGCACCAGCGTTACAGTATTATAGAAATTGGTAATCGTGTTTCTTGGATCTGAGTTGAAACGCAGACCTTTATTTTCGCACCTTGTGACTTTTTTCCCCGTTTTAGAATCAGTAGCAGACATGCAGACAGGAAAACAGACACAGCATCTCTCTATTGCTGTGAGGGTCCATTTGCCTCAGAGGGCTCCCGTAACTTCCTGTCTTTGGCTTTTTTCTGTGGAATTTCGTAGTATGCCGATGTATTTGACATGTTTGTGACAGCTTTGGTTGTGCGCGTTTCAGGTTGAGGCATCACGCCCGCAACCCCAGCAGTGCATTATTCAGAGAACTCATAAATGTGTGTGTGTGCATCTGTAGGACCCTCTTTTTTTCTCAAGAAATGATAAAGCTGACTGGAAGTATATTTCTTATAAACATTAAAAGGTATGCAAATGGGAAAATGTGGATTTGACCAAACACATGGCTGCAAAAGTAGATAAACACACACATATACAACAGTAGGCCTGAGTCTCACCTTGATATCTTCAGCTTCTGTCATGGGTTAGACTTTGACACCAATGAATGCGTGTCAGGTTGTCAATTTCTTCCAAAAGCCTTTGAATGCAGCCTGGTCATGAATAGTGCATGTTTTTTTTGTTTTTTTTCAGGTTCCAACTGTCTGCAGGTCTGTTTTTGTTTGTTCCAGAATAAGTTGGTAGGCCTGTATGCTCTCATGCATCCTTTAAGAAAACTTCCAGCAGCTGTTGTGTTGTTTAGCCTAAGGTGAAGATTCAGCCCTGAAGCTAAATTCGCCTAACCGCCTTAAACCAGATGCCCTCTCGTTCCTTTTCGCCTCCGTTATTGGGATCTTTTCTTTTTCACCCTCTTCTGTCTTTACTGCTGAATCCTTCCCCACTTGCCCTATTTCTGATCCCTCTCTCTCTCGAGTCGGGACACCAGCCTTTTATAACTGCACTGTAATGTTTACGAGCAACACATTTTATTTCACTCTTAAAAGTCAAGAAATATTTTGGCAGCTGCCTCCCGTATTTCCTGCAGCGTGCCACATAAGTTCTTTGGCATTATTAGTGAGGGCAAAATCGTGGCCGCACGCTGTAAATGTTGCTAAAATGTACTCACTAGCTCATCCCCCCCGCCCTAAACTGTTACAAATGTTTGGTTGTTGAAGAGCATGCCATTCATCTTTAAAGATGTAGAAAGTCAGCGGTGCGCCGGTGACATTTCACCTCCCTGCTGCAGGAACACCATGCAGAGTGTTTGCGCACCTGTGGAGAATGATTGTCCACATATGCACATAGATACAGTGCTGCTGTGCAGACTTGTCCCCCTCCTGTGATAGAAGAAGAAAGGCAGAGAATTATTATCTGGGTCAGCAGTATTTTGTGCCAGTTGCTGTTTGATTTTCGGGTCAGGATGGAATGTAGCCCCCATCAACAAGTTTTACTCAAACGTTTACGGTCTTTATGGAGACATCCAGAGAGAGGCGCCTCTTCAGTTATTAACACCAATGGTAAAATGTGTCGAAACAAATATGTGATTTTATCAGTGTAATCTAGAATCCATCCAGCCTTTAATTTGAGTACATTTTTTCAGTGGGAAATTTTGAATAAAACTTTTTTTAAAACCTTTTCTTACCAATGGAACATTATTTAGTCCTTTCTCTTATATCATTTCACATGGTTAGAGAGGGATTTTGGTACATTCCTCTTTTTTACAAACTCTTTAGTTCATCCAAAACCCTGGGTCCTCTCTAATTCCCTCTTCTCTTCTCACTCTGCAGGGTTTCTGTTGTATTTAGATTTGGGCATGGCCATGAAAGAAGGTTGATTTTTTTTTTTTTTGTCTGTTAAACCATTTCTGTCTTGATGTAGTCGCATCCTTTGGATGATTTTCGTGCAGTAAGTCCCAATGATGACCCATCTTAGTTCTCTAAAAGAGACCATCAGACGTTTTATTTATGAAGAGCTCGTAAGAGTTTATTATTTCGTTCACTCTCACCAGTTTCTTATGGTCTTAGAAAGATGCTCAGATCTTCACTAATACACCTCAGTAATAGTAGTGGACATAGGGGGCATTTCCAAATATTCACCCTTTGTATTACTCCTAACCCAAATGGAGTTGTTTTTACCAAAAAGCTCATAATCTGACAAAATTTGTCATAATTTTTTTACATTTAAATTTTTTATAGAAGGTAATGCTATGAGCAACGAGACAATATTAACAACATGTGGGGAAACCAGCACATCTATCAGTTTTTTTCAACGATCTGTTTTCCACAGAGGCGTAGGCTACTACAGGAGTTGGGAGACCAGAAGATCCCTTTTCTGGGACCTTCAGATCGAGGTTTTCAGCAGCTGGTGAGTTGGTTCTACATCTATGTGGCGCTAACATGCTTCAGCTATGATAAAGACAGTTATTTATAACTACACAGAGAGAAATATAGATTTGGTAAGGCCGTTGTTTCTTTATATCACAGTAATTTCTTTGTTTTTAACAATTATGGACATTGTTTTTTTAGTGGGATTCCAGCTACTCTGGCTTGGTGTTGAGGAAATCGTGTTCGGTTCCTGCTGAGCTCCACAACCAGGTTCAGGCGGCTCTGCTCACCCTGAGAAGGAAGGGCTGTCTCCTGAAGGATCTGGTTCGTGTCCGCGATCGAGATGTGTTCACCGCCGTGTCACGAGCGCTGCTGGGTGAGCCGGGACACACCTACCGCTATCTGGACACTCGGCTCTTTGCCATACCCTGGCACAGCGAGGACACCGAGGTCAAAGGACAAAACTGCTGTGATCCAGATTTGAGGGATGCTTGCAAAGCATTGTGGGAGCTTAATACTTTCCTCTGTTCTGATGTGTCTCAACTGAAGGAGGGAGACCGGTTTTCACAGTGTGTGAAGGCCGAAGGAGAAGCAAAGCTAGCTGAAGAGGGTGAGACGGGGTCTAAACACAGTGATGACTCCAAGAATAGTGAAGGAGGGGACTCAGAGTCCAGACAAAGTGAGGAGGGGGACACCGAGTCCAAGCACAGCGAGGAGTGGGACATTGAGTCCAAGCACAGCGAAGAAGGATGCTCTGGGTCAAAACAAGAAGCGGGGTGGGAGACTGAGGAGGGTGAGTCCGCCCAATTCAAACCAAGTGAAACTAGTTTTGCAGGAGTTTCCGAACACAGTGAAGGCAAATGCCTCGGGTGGACAACGGAGGCCTTCAGTGGGACAAAGCCTGAACCTGTGGGACTAGAGGCCCAGGGCAAGCCTGTGGCTCAATTAAAGCACACCCTGTCAGATTACCACATTCAGGATAAAGAGGACCATGCAAGTGGGCAGGGATGTTCTCAGCCCAGTCCTCCTCCGGCGTGCACCGGTCCAGTCAAGTTTAATGTCACATTACTGAACTACATGGACCCAGCACAAATGAGCCAGCTCAAAGAGGAACCTTACTACGGCATGGGGAAAATGGCGGTAGGGTGGCACCATGATGAGAACCTGATCACTCATTCACCGGTGGCTGTATACAACTATAGTTGTCATTACGACAAAGGTAAGCTTAAAGTAAAATATATACGTTAATCTCAGGAAAGTAGAATGTCATTGAACATCACTAATGATTTTATTCCATAGATTCAATTCAAAAAGTAAAATTCATATGTGGAGGGATTGCCCAGAGATGGATTTCATTTACACCTGTTATGTTGATGGTTATGGCTTATAGCTGATGAAATACATAAAACTAGCTTTTCAGTAAATTGAAAAAGACACAAAACCAATAAAAAATGACTTTTAGTACTGAAGGGTTTGCCCTTTGAAAAATATGTCCATAAATTACTGCATCAATGTGGAGTGGCATAAAGGCTATTGGGCTGTGGCTATGCTGTGAAAAGCCTTCAACTCCTCTGCATTGGTGGTTCTGGTGTCTGCCCTCTTTATCTTGACAACACCCTTCAGATTCAGTACAAAATCTGATTCTAACAGATGTTTTCAATCATGAGCTGAGCAGTACCATAGTCAGTAACCCAGGTATTGGTGCTTTCAGCAGTATGGACACGTGCCAAGTCCTGCTGGAAAATAAATCGTCTCCAAAAAGCTTGCTTTCAGAGCGAAGTATAAAATGCTCTAAAATGTCGTAGTCGATGGGTGCGCTGATTCTAGACACAGTAGAACAACACCAGCAGATGACATGGCTCCTCAAATCATGACTGAATCTGTATGCTTCACTCTTGACCTCAAGCAGCTTGGATCCTGTGCCTTTCAGCTTTTATTCTAGACCCACGAGTTCAGAAGAAAAATGCCAAATTTACTAAGCAACACTGTAGTCCCCTTTCTTTTAGCCAAGGTAAGATACTGCTGAAAAGATCTCTGGTTTAGGGGTGACTTAGCAGAAGAAATTCCACAGTCTTAGCTCAGGCTTCTACACCTTTTTCTACAATGCCTTTTCCTTCCATTAAACTTTCCATTAATAAGCTTTGATACAGCATTATGTGGATACAGTCTGCTTCTTTAGCAATGGGCTTTTGTGGCTTATTTGCTTGATTACATGGCCGCTAAGCAATATTTCTGTATTAAAAATATAGTTTTTCAATTAGTTTTTTTATATTGAAATGATTTCTTAGAAATCAATTTTTAATGATATTCTACTGTATGATACTATATATAAAGTGGATATAAAGATTTCAAAAGGCTTTAGTTGAGGATTTTACCAATAAAATCCAAGTTCAGCTAAATTACTTTTTTATTTTATACTGAAAATGAAGAATCATATTCCTCTTCCACTTCAAGAATCATCCCAGTCACTTATCTCTGTTGCTGTGTGGTGGAGCAGATGCAGGTAACCTTGTGTATTAAGGCCCTGCTGCAGCTGTAGACATGGCCTCTGGTGAGGCAACCATCAGATCCATCTATGTGATAGTGTCAGGGCATTATCAAATGTCATCACCAGTTCGCCGCTGACAGTCTTATCGCTGCCTGTGCGTTGGGAGATCACAGACATTTGAATCTGAGCCCTTAACATCGGCTCAATGGCGCAGTCTAACAAACAGGCCTTATCACGAGCGCTACATCTCATCTAAATCATTTCCCTGAGAAATGATCGATGTGCAATTATCTGATATGGAAAAATGAGCCTAGCTTTGATAAGTGTTCCTAGACTGTACCATTCGGATAATACGATGCCTCCTAATTACCGAATGCATACGCTCTCAAGAGCTAATAGTGTTTGATGATTGACTTGATAAAGAGATACAGAGGACTCTGCTTTTTAGAGCAGATGCAAAACAAACTGTAAGACAGAACACTGCTTAAAAGTGTTTTACTGTATTTAAGATAGTGTCAAGTCCTAGAAAGGACTTTGTAATTTTTGTAGATTTGAAACTGTAGAAGAATTTGATTGTTGTCAACACTTTTAACAATCACTTTTCATTGCAATTACAGTTGCAAGTCTTCTGAGGCACTTCTATCTGCCTATTTTTCTTTGCAAATCCCCTAAGGTTAGTTACATCATATAAAGATTATCTGTAAAGAGCGATTTACAGGGCACACATTCTGACTCATTAATACAGTATGCCTTGATTGTTGTGCTGGCTGTACGTTTAGGGTCATGCCGGATTGTAAGACTATGTCCCAGTCTTAAGCCTTTTGCAGCCAGATATTCCCATCAAATCTGACTAGCTTCTTACTGAAGAAAATCCCACAGGACCATGCTGCAAAAAACACCACGTTTCACAGGGGAGAATAGAGATGAAAAGAAAAAAAACGTTAACCTGATGGGAATTTTAATTTATCTCGACAGCAACAAATCTAATTAATAATGTGGGTAAACAACTTCCAGTGTGGTTGGGATTGTTACTTTTGCTTTTTGAAGTATATTTTTTCAGTGTTCCATATTTAAATAATCAATATATTATATTTCACTATATTTGAAAATATGCTTCAGTGCAATTATTGTGTACTATTTAGTGATACAACTGCACCACTTTATCTAATTGGTATGTTAAAGTAGCCTTTTCAAGGCTGGATACATTTTATTGGTAAAAGTTGTGTTTGTTGGGCTTTGATATTTTGTCAAATGGTAAATGGTGATGGTACTGAATTTTTATTTTTACTGCTGCTTTTACCGTTATAAGAAAAATTTGAACCCATTCAAGAAATCTAAATTTCCCCATCCCTAGTGGGGAGATGGGATTTTTGTGTCAAATTGTTCCGTTCTGGATTAGAGCCCTATCTTCCACTTGTTTGAAAACAGCAAACAGGACAATTTTTCAACAACAGCTATGTTATTCACACTCCTATATAGTGATCAGACCTGTGGAGTGCAAAACAAAAGATTGCCTTGTCAACAGATTCTCCCACCTGAGCAGTGGCTCTCCGTAGCTCCTCCAGAGTAAAATTGGGCCTCCTAGCTGCTTCTCTAAAGAATGTTTTCCTTGCCTAGACTGTCAATGGATGTCCAAGGCTTGGGAGGATTGCTCTTTTGATTTTTTTGAATGAAAGATTAAACAGTTATCTGTAAGATGTTCAAATTTCCCTTAAGGAATATTGATTCATAACCTAACTCTGCTTTTAGGTTCTCCACAACTTTCTCCCTGACTTGTCCCATGTGTTCCTTAATCTTTCTGATACTGTTTGTTCACAAATTTTCTTTAATAAACCCCAGAATACGATACATTGGATTTTATTGAGAACTGTCAGAGTAAAGGGGGCTGAAACAAAATGAACACCACACTTCTCAGATTTTTATTTGTAAAACATTTAAAAAACATGTATCATTTTATTCAATTTCATATCTATGCATTACTTTGGATTGGTGCATCACTGGAAATCCCTATAAAATACAATTACATCTTTTGTTAAAATTTGAAAAAGTTCAAGGGATATGAATACTTATGTAAAGCACAGTTTTTAGCTGATGACACGTCGTTCATGAACTGTTCTGTTGCAGCCACAGTTGTAAGTTTGCTGTATCACACAGGTGCGATTCGGATTGCTGTGACGTCCCGACACATTTCAGAGATGGGCTTTCTGCATTGACCTTTCATATGGAGTAACACCTGCTCCAAAGGTCTGTTTCCTGAATTCGTTTAGGACCATTTCAACTCTGACCCTGTGAGCACAGACTTCAAACAGGACACCTTCAAGTTCCAACTGTGGATGACCCCACAGCTCCAAACTTTAGTGGGGATGCTCTGATGAGAACGAAACCCAACCGTGTTCCAGTTGTCCGAGCTGAGATTTACCAGAGCCAGCCCGTGCTTTTAGAGGCCTTTTCCTAAAAGGACACAATGCAGTTTGGTGTATTTATTGGGAACACAGATGTTCTTTCTGGTACACCTTTTGAGATTAGGATGTGAAATTTTCTTCTCTATCTCAGCTGCCTCACCTTGTTATTTCTTTTGACCAGAAGAACTGCGGAGATGTGTTTTTTTTCCTGGCTGCTCCGATCCAAAGGAATCCGCCACGACTGAGTGTTTTCCGGCATAGAGGATGGGCTTGCACCATTCCCGAGGCCTTCAGGGAGTGCTGTCATTAGCCGGCTCTCAGAGCACAATGGCTGGAAATTAAGTTACTATTTATCCGTGCTGAGCAAAGGAAAAGGCAGCCACGGGGCAGAGAGGCCCAGAAAGACTTTAGTATTGATTTTGCTGAAGGGTGTCGGCCGGCCAAGCCAAATCTTGTTTTCCTAGGACGCTGTGTAAGAACTGAGGGATTGAGGGGAGAACTGGGGAGGTGGTATCAGTGAATGGGTTCAGAAACAGGACTATTACAGGATACATACTCTCGCACACTCACTAAACAACATCAGGGGCTTTTATCCAACTATTTCCTCTTGCACAGCATAATGATAGCATAAAGATCCTGTGCTAACAGGCAGTTATAACCACAGAAACACGTATCATCTGTGCTTGGTTGTTAAGTGATTCTTACGTTCTGGAGACAAGGCCTTACATCTTATATCCATTGTTTGGGCGGTATTGATTTGATCGTTGCAGTCCAGACTTTTATCATGTTAATTCTCAATATAGTTTTAATGGTGTTTTATAGCCGTGGTGATGCGTGTTCTTGGAGTATTTTCCACTAGATCCTTCAAGAAAAACATTTGCAGTGTAAAAATACTGCAGAGACCAAACTTCTTTTTTTTCATCAGGATTTTAGGTTATCAAGCAGCAAAGATGAGGTGTGAAGTGGAAGGAAAATAATACATGATTTTCAAAAATTGTTAGCAATAAAATTCAGAAAGGTGTGCATTTGTATTCAGCCCCTTTTTAATCCTACGGCCCTAAATAAAATTTTGTGTAAGCCATTGCTTTTAAAAGTTGTCTCATGAGTTACACACAGTAAAACTCTTCTGTGAAGGCCTCAGAGGTTTATTAGAAAATATTAGTGAGCAAATAGCATTATAAAGACAAAGAAAGTCATCAGACAGAACAGGGATAAAGTTGTGGAGAGGTCTGAAGCAGGGTTAGAGTATAAAACAACATACTAACCTCACAGGGTACTGTTTCACCAAAAGGGTATGACACGAATGGCAACATAGCAACACATGACCATCCACCTAAACTGACAGCACGAGAAAGGAGAGCATTATTCAGGGATGCAGCCAGGAGGTCCATTGCAGCTCTAAAGGAGCTACAGAGAGCCACAACTCAGGTGGAAGAAACTGTTGACCCACCAACTAACCAACTTTATCATGGCCCCTACAAATCCGTTCTTTACAGAACACGGGAAAGAAGAAGAAGGTATCTGTCCAAATAAAGCCATAAGAAGTACTGCTTAAAGTTTGCCACAAGCAACGTAGGGAGCTCAGCAAACCTGTGGAATAAGGTGCCCTGGTGATATATAACCAAAATAGATCTTGTTGTCTTAAAAGCAAAATGACGTGTGGAAAAGAATACGAACTCTGCTGATCATGCAGAAAACACCGTCCCCACAATGAACATAGTGGTGGCAGCATCATCATCATGTGGGTATAAGAATTAATGGAGCTAAATACAGTACAGGACAAAGCTAGAAAACAACACACAAGGCTGTGAAAGACCTGAGACTGGGGAGTAAACATTCTAGCAGCACAACGACTGTAATTGTAATTAATTTTGGTTTCACAAAATATTGACTCAGAAAGACTGAATACATACAGTATGCTTTGCACTTTTGATTTTTATTTAAACAAATCCTTTTACTACACTTCACAGTTATGTTCTGCTTTTTGGTGGTCTATCACATAAAATTCCAATAAAACACATTAAGGTTTGTACTTGTAACATGATCAAATTAGTTAAAAGGTTCAAGAGTTAGGAGTCTTTTAGCAAGGCACTGTATTTAAATACTGCAGTCAAGTGGGATGTGTTTGACCGACAGGTGAGTGCAGCGAAGGCAGCAGCGTTGAGGAGTCATGTTGGAGGATCGGCCTGAAGGTGGCCTGGGACATCCACACACCGGGCCTGATGCTGCCGCTGGAGTCTGGAGACTGCTACTACATGAGAGGTACCAAGGCTTTTCCGTAAACTTGCTGACAGTGAGACACGCATGCACATGTTAACACGCATTCACCACCATGTCTGAATACGGAGAAGGGGAGATTTGCATTACTCCGGGTTTTTGTTTTTCCTTGTACCTTTTCCCAAATGACCCGAAGTAGCGGGATGCATTTCACTCTCACTTTTTTTCTGTGCTGCCCTCATATTTCTAATTCTCTCTGCAGGAGAAATTGAACTGTAGCACTGTGTGTGCACTTGTAAAGGAGACGGTGAGTAAAAGTGAGGTTTCCTGGCCCTGAACACAGAGTTTTAAGGTTCCATGAAATTGTGTGCATTAGAGAGGTTAGGAAAACCAAATGTTATTTTTTGAAGTCCTTTGACCCATTGCCGACTACGTCTCTATGGGGAGAACAGACAGCAAGCCACAGGGGTGTAAATCATGGCTTAATGCTTTTGGCTGCAGCAGACACCTCCACCCTCCTTTTTTTTTGGTCCCTTGGGCCCATCCAAGCTTGGTCATATTTTCTGAGTGCAAGGACATTTATCCACATCAGAGCGGAGGCCTGTGTTCAAATGTACAAGAAGTGAGAACTCCTGCTTGGGTGGAATGAGTTGGGGGGTGTATTTTGTAAAGGTGCCCTGCTTTTGTTAAACTTATATTTCACTGCTTGATCATTTCTTGTGTTTTATTTTAGAATTGCTGTTTAATTTTATTACTTAGATTGACAAGAAATACGCTTTGTTCGGTGCCATATTATAACTAAAACCTAATACGCACAAGATTCTTACTTGGAAGTAAAAAAACATTCCATCATTGTTGCTTGTAAAGCCTTTTTTAAATAATCTGTCTGATTTGTTTTATAATGTTACCAAGTCCAAAAGTGTGGGGCTATGGTGCTTGACAGCCACCTAACTCTTTCTGATGATGTCTCCCTTTATGCTCTTGTTTTCATGATGCTTTCTTCAGTATTCCTTCATATGAGAGAAACATGTTTCTGAACTATTGATTAAAGGTGCTATTTTCTTTTAAAATCTCTGTGTTGATCCTACACATGTAGTCACAATAGGTATGAATATATTGATAATTTACTTTTTTTCATGATTAATTCTTTTTTTAGTTATAGAACAAACTCATTTTACATGAATTTTTGAAAAATAGAATGCAGAAGTTTAAAATCATTGTGAACTTTCTCTTTCTCATAGTGCCAAAATTATACATATAGGTTCAAATATATGCATACAGCCAATCCCCCCTCCCAATTAATATTGTATTCAATTTTACATTAAGTTCAGACAAAGCACACATTTTTTGACTCCATCAGCAAGGTTGTGGCATCATTCTGACTGAATATTTTAACACTGTTCCTACCAGAAAAATTTGTTGGTTTCCTGTCAAGGACTTGGTGTCAAAGCATAGTCCATGGATTTTCAATAGAGCTGAGGACAGGGGCGTTCCAGAAGCTTAACATCATCCCGCTTCATCCATCAGAAAAGCCAGTGTTGAAGTGCATTTTGTATCATTTCCTTGTTGGAAATAGGATCAGACTGGTTTTAACCAGTCACCAGCAGATGAAAGAAAAAGATGCCAGTTTGACATCACCGTACACTTAGCGATAAGCACCTTCTCCAGAATCGATATCTTTGTGCAGGACTGAAATTTTTAGCTCCTCACATGGGCAAGCCAAACGCCTGCTGGAAAAATGTTTCATGATCAGAGAAGACCATGGTTGAACCTCAAGGAGAAGAAGTATGTTTAGAGGGTTAAAACGTTTAGATTTTCAAAACTAAGAACACTGAACCAACTGTCATGCATGGTAGTAGTAGCATCATGCTGAGGGGGGTTTTCCGCTGCCGGAGGTACTGATGAATTGCACGAAGTCAGTGGAATAATGATGGAAGTATGACAATAGCCACACCAACATTTACTTTGGTAAATGCATCACTGCCACTTAAAGACAGACTTTTAATTTGTATAATGGACTTTTTAATAGGTGCAGAAACAGTCGGTAAAGTGCTTCATGCCGAGAGAAATCTGCTTTCTAGAGCTATCTGCATCACTATAAAATATTTAGACAATAGACATTTTTATACGCCATAAAACCAAATTATCTAGTTAACCTCCAATAAAGTAAATCTTAAATTTACCACCAACAAGTCTGGAGAAATAGAATAAATTTGATGATTGTTTTTTTATCATGGAGCACCACTGGCTACAGTGGTGCTCCATGATAAAAAGCTCGACAGGGCTCGAAACCGACCTTCTTCGGCAAGAGATTCACAATAAAACTGTCAGTTTCACGCCAGCCATGATAATAGAGAGATGGGCTGCTGTGCAGACTATTCTAATGGGAGTTGACTGTCGCGGATCAGTGGGGATTTATGCTCCACTTGGTGAGTACGCCCCTGAGAGGCCAACTGCTCCACAACGATAGCAGCTAGCGCCATTCTCGGCCGTCTGTTGCTTTGTCGGTCTACCTGAATGAAACACTTGGCAAGGTGCGGGGACACATGCACTCAGCTATAAATTTGCAGAACTCACATTGCTCAAAAATGCATCAAACATGCAATTCTTGGTAGGTGCTCTACCCCCTCCCTTATCCGAAATACTCACATTCAAGGCAGACACAACTAAAGAAGGTATTAAAATATATTGTACTTGTGTTTTTTTGTGACATACACCCCTTGATAAGTAGTTTTGCTATATTAAAAGGAAACTACAATGGAGTATAACCACATACACCATTATATAATTTCAGCACCATTTGTCGGCGGCTGGCCCTTTTGAACTGCTAATGTCTAAGCTGCTGGAGGCAAATTGAATCACCATCATTTCCACCCAAATGGAATTTCGGTGGTTAAAAAAGAACAATGCAAGTCTTGACACCGGGTCTGTTCAATAATCTGATTTCCAGCTCCCAATGCACAGGGGGGAACTGCAGAAAAGAGTTGACCCAATATATTTAAAAGCCTGCTTCCTGGAAAAGGAGGACAAGTGGCAGCAGGCACAGGGGTTGAAGGAAAGATAAATATTTATTACAGTTATCGAGTTTGCCTCGACTCCCTCCTGATCCCACTGGCTGCATTAGAGGCGCCAAGAAAAGAGCAGATTGATGGAGATAATTTGTTATTGGATATAAACAGTTTTAAAGACGCAGAGTAATTCTGCCTAGAGACCTAATCCTTCACAATCTCATCAGGGTGAAGAAAACACCGG
This sequence comes from Valencia hispanica, assembly GCA_963556495.2. Lineage (NCBI taxonomy): Eukaryota > Metazoa > Chordata > Actinopteri > Cyprinodontiformes > Valenciidae > Valencia > Valencia hispanica. The sequence continues at coordinate 47,556,798 of OY747701.1, forward strand.
CAAGTTGTTTTGTTTGTCACCGTCATCTTCTTCTTTTTGTTTTTTTTTCTCCTTCCTTCTACCAAACAATAATATCTTCTTCCTAAAGCATTTGGCTGTTTGACTTTCAAATCACAGGCATTAGCTGGTGTTCTCTTGCTCAAGGCGGGTGTAAATATGCACATGTGCTGTGAATGACAGCTCTGTCATGGCTAAATTAATTATTGGTAGGAATCAAATAATGGCAGAGCTGAGAAACATCTATACACACAAAGAAACACATGGCGGGATACACAGGAAACAGCACTAAGGCCTCACTGTAAAGCTTGTATGATATTGGACAAATGTTTGCTGGTATGGCGCTTCCATCTTGACAGATTGAGCGCGATCTGGTTCTGTTTGGTAATTAAAATTATATTACAGTGCTTTTCCCCCTATCTGAGTCGATGCTGGGCCGATGGGATTCTGTCCGAGTGGACAAGTTGATTTAGTCTAATTCACTCCTCGCTTTTCATCTGTTTTTCTGTTGTAATTTCTCCCTTTTATTCCCATTAACAATCAATTCCACATCAATATGCTCTTTTCAGCCTCTGGGTTTGGCGTCATGTTTCCTCGTTTGATGGTTTGCAGCAAAAATGTTGGTTGTTGTAATGATGTTTTTTTTTTTTTTTTTTTTTCGTGTCTGCTAGATGACCTGAACACCACTCACCAGCACTGTGTCCTTGCTGGAGACACCGCACGCTTCAGCTCAACTCACAGAGTGGCTGAGGTGAGAAGTTAGACTGAATAAGAAGGAAAACAGTGTGCTTTTAATTTGTTCTGAAAAATATGTAGGATGCTGTTAGTTTCATGAAGGAACACATGTAACATCAAATCTAGCTTAATCTTTTTTTCTTGAAGAAAGACATTTTTTTCATATTTTAAGTATACATTATTTTCTTTTTTAATTTTTTTACACAATTGTATATGAAATACGAATAAGTTTAAAAAAGGTGTTTTATACATAAAAGGGCAAATCTTTGTCTGAAAAAAAAAAGAAAGAAAATATTTGCTTTGATATACATGATGAGCTGTTATAAAGCCACATTTGATTAATGACCTTGTGTAATTCCTTCATGTCATGGCATGTTTGTGACACTAGTCTCGTTCCTATCAGTGTTCTAAGGGGACCCTGACCTACATCCAGTCACGGTGCCAGGAGGCCCTGTCCAACCTGCACACTGACCCCGAGACGGGCTCCCACAGCCTGCTGACCCTGCAGCCGACAGCATTACAGCACTGTGAGGAGATTCACAATGAGGTGGGGGCACTGTGCCTATGTGTTAACCTTCAAGTGCACATGAATACATACATTTACTTGTTTTTTTTATTTCCTCTGTGTATTAACAGGATTTTTAGTTGCTATTTATACATATTCTGTGCTAAATGTAAACTTTTAAAAAGCTATTTGAGTTATACTCGATTGCTCAAAATTCAAATATGCAAATTAGCAGAATCTGCACCAAAAGAGTGTACAGAATGGCATGGTCTTCAAGAGTTTACATTTATTAATTTATGATTGTGAACCTCGCTGATTATGTTTGAGTGGCCCCAATGCTTTAATCCCCACCCATCTGGTACCACAAGCAGGTTCAAAACAACTAAGATCCGTCTGCCAATAAGATGATGATGATTTAATCCGGATGGCAGAAATTGTTGTTGAATACACTGTAAATTACAGGGATAAACGTCTAATTAAGGAAGCGAATGTATTAGCGCAAACATAAAGTTCTGCTTTTTGAGTTGCATGAATATAAACACATGCGAAATGTATGTACTGTTTACCCAGCGCACGTACAAACATTATAGCCTTTTTTGTTTACCTAATATTCTGTTGGGGAAAGGAGTCGAAGCGAGAATCTTACAAGATGCTATAAGTTTAGATTGTCTACTTTATCAGTTTCACCTAAAACAACATTAGATTTTATGTAACTGTTACATTGCAACAACACACTGCAGTGTATTTTATTGGGGTTTTATGTGATAAACCAACATTCTGGCATCTATTTCTGTTCAGCCACTCACACAATGCTTTGTGGAGCCACCTTTCGCAGCCATTACAGCTGTAAGACTGACCTTTCTGTCCATTCTTCCTTGTAAAATAGCTCAAGCTCAGTCAGATTAGATGGACAGCATCTGTGAACCTTATTTCCAGGCTTTCTTCCTAGACCGTCCTGGATTTAGTTCCTTCCATCTTCCCATTAGCTTTGACCAGTTTCCCTATCCCTGCTGAAAAAGAACATCCCCACAGCATAATGCTGCCACCACCAGTTTCTTTCTTGTGAGATGTTTAAGGCTTGGGATATTGTTTTTAAACCTAACCCATCTGTTTCACAGTTTTATGTTGTTTTATGTAGGTAAGTTTCATAAAGTCTTTAAAAGTAAATTGTTTATGGTTTCTGAATCATGAGAGGATTAGCTCATTATGGGATTTGTTGATGGCAGGTTAAAGCTTTCTGAATGGCAGAACAGGAGCCTGCCAGCTGCCCACTCTCTGCCTACCGTACTTTGTTGTTATACTTAAGGAAATGTCTACAATGTGAAATTCAGGTTGCTCTCATTTGTCTTAGCTGGTGATGGATTACAAGCCAATAGGCTCTCCATATGCTTCCTAAAGATGGAGCCGTGCCCCTGTCCTGTCTCTAACCTCTTTTCATATAAAACAATGAGTGATGCCGGCTTGGGTTTCTGAGGGATAAAGTGAGGTCAACGGCGGGAAGGCCCTTAGCCTCCTGCCATATCTTGCTGCAGGCCAGCAGTTAATATACCATCTCACCTCTCACCCTTCTTACACCGCTGCGCCCGAATTGCACATCCGAGCAGACGCCAGCATCCGGGACTCTCAGCAGGATGCCATGACAGATGAGTCTGACATAAGGTTGTTTAAAGGTTGAAGACAATATTAAGTATTCAGCACTGCCAAACTACAGGGCTGTCTGCATCTGGTGAACTGCTGTGCTGGTTCAGCTAGCAACACCTGCTAGTTTGCCTCTTAGCGCCATAGGATTACCAGGCGTTGGCTTTCACCGGGAGAGTAAGGCAGGTTTATTTAGGAAAACTAGCTTTTTTATTCAAGCATTGATGTATGTGTGTGAATGTGTGGGTGTGTGTATTTAAGTGCTTAAGTAAGAAGGGGGTGTTCTCAGGGGCTCGGGCCTACCCTTCCCAGCTCTCGCAATGATCGATGTGGCCATTTGTTTGGAGTTGCCCACGAGAGCAGAACACCCAGCTAAATGATGTATTGTTGGTGGAGTTATTTATGATGGCGGCCCACTTTGGTGCTTGGTGGGTGCACATTGCGTAGGTCGTGTTTGACATGGACGACCGAGGAGTGAACAAGCCTGAGACATGCGGGCAACCTGACCTGAGCTGTGCCTTTTGGGTCTTTGTTGGAAAAGTGCTAAACCACACACTAGCTGACAGTCTATTGATGCTGTACCGTTGAAGGAGGGTCAGGGGGCTGGCTGTTGTCAGAGGATATAGGTGGGGCCTGATTGTGAGGGAGTAGAGCATCTGCCATCCGTCTGTCTTCGTTTGGAGATGGAGCAAGGTGCCTAATTGAAGCAGATATTGAAGGGAGACAGAAACTGAAATAAAGAAAAGTTCCCACCTGTTTAGTCCTTTTCTCTCTGTCTCCTTTTAATCTTACCTGCTGTCCTAGTCAGTCAAATGAGTCTAACATAATACCACCACATGGCCCCTGTGTGCATGTTTGGCTTTGAAATGCTAATTCTAGACACAAATGTCTTGTCTCATTTAAAGCCACTATGTCTCTTCCCAGGTGGGCGTGTGACAGTGTGCCCTGAGGGATACCCTCCCCCCACTCCTCATAAGATACTAGTCTCCAAATAGTAAATATTGAAGGAAGAAAATAAGCTTTTTTCACATCTGACAGAAAGTAAACAGAATAAAGTGTGTTTAACCTTCCAGTGTCCTGTTCTTAGGGTCGTAATGCTGCCCCAAGGTTTTCTGCACACGTTCTTGTGTTTCCCCCACTTAAAAGATTATACAGTCACTGTATTCTTATAAATTACACTTTATTTGTGCTTTTCATATTTTGCAAGATCAGTTTTTTGAGGAAGCCTTTGCTTGTCAATTCAACTTTAACAGTTTGTCCAACTTATATTGTTTAGGATTTTGTTTTCTTAACTTTATAAATGCCATGCATTACATTTGAATATCATTAAAAAGTTATTTTCTTTCAGTTGATCAAACCAGCTGTGAAACTCATATTTTACAGTTTCATTGGTGATATATTTCATGGATATATAAATGAATGAATGAATGAATAATGATGATTTTGGGAACTTAAAATCCAGTTTATAAGAAATTAGAGTATTACAGACGATTAGAAAAGAAATTTTTTTAATGAAATAATCAACTAAAAACACAAAAGTACAAAACATGTATTCAGTAGTTGGTCGGAGCTTGTTTTGCATGAAGTTACTGTGTATCATGGTGGCAAAAGGTCTGTGGCATTACTGAGATGTTAAGGGAGCCATGGTTGCTTAAATGGCAACCTGCTCTGTGGGGTAAGGAACAGTGACACGATGGTCAATTTCCTGGAAGAAGGCTGCAAAGACTTTGGACTTAAACAATGAAGCAACACCAGCAGATGACAACACTCCCTAGATCATCACTGGCTGTGGAAACTTGAAACTAAACCTCAGGCCACTAGGTTTTTGTGCTACTCCACTCTTACCCAAGACTCTTCTGGTACTTTCCAGAACAAATGACACTAAATTTTAGGTTTTCATTAGCTTTAAACCATAATGACCAACATAAACAATAATTACTCTACATTAAATAGATCTTTATTTGTGAACATCTCATTTTTTTAATGGGTCAATATTGTAAAATTTCACTTGGATTAGAATTCATTAATATGTTTCTGTATGTGTTTCTCTTTAATTATTGCTAAATTCAATGACTGAGTACTAGTATTACTGATCTTTGAAGATTAAATAAAATAGTTATATTGGTAAAATAACCGAATAGTTTCCTAATTTTGGGTTACAAATGCAATTTAAAAATGTTCACAGTATTTTGTGCAGTAATACCCTTGCAGGTATTCGCCAACTCTGGCGAGTGTGTGATGTGTGTGGAGACTCACAGAGAGTTTGGGAAAAGCAGTTATTCTGGCCGTTGTGTAAGGAGGCTGGGATTGGTAAACAGAGAAGGGCAAAGAGGGATCGATCACACTCTCATCAGCCCTCACCTCGGGGCCCCAGCCCCGGAAATTGATTGGACCCGCTCTGGGAGTACTGTGAAGGTGTGAAGAAAAAATAATAATTGTGCCTCATTAAATGGGGAAAAAAGAGGGTTTCTGAGCTTTACCAGCAGAGTTGCCCTAGTGGGTGGTCGCTGCACTAATTTGAAGCTAATGTGTAGTTAGTGTGTCCATCACCTGGAGAGATGACAGCGACTGCCGCAGGGGAGTCACCCTCCCTTGCCATCTCAGAGAAAAACTCAGCCTAACAGCCTCTCTCTTTTTTTTTTTCTGCACAGAATTTCGATCTCTGCACGGAAAGGTGGCATTTAGTCCAAGTTTCCCGCTTGGCAGCTCTCAGCTGGGTGACCACACTCCAAATACCAAATAGCCAGCGCTTCTCAGTTGCTTTTAGATGGCCTGCTTTGTGGTTGCCTCTGGCCTGCGCTGTGGGGGACAGGCAGCCGTGTCAGCTCAAAGTGGAGACACAGGTTGGTTTCTTCCCACCAAAGGACAGGCAGACAATCAGAGAGATAGAAGGAGGGAGAGCCTGGGAGAAAAGGACGTCCGATATTGGCCCTCGCGGCTTTGTTGTGTGTTTGAGCTGTAGTGATCGAAGGGGAGTGGATTTGGAGTGTGTTGAAGAGACCATAAAGGATGACATTTCTTTGAAGGGTGTGTTGTATGGAGCGACTGGGAGGCTCCTGAGCAGTGCCACTGGTTGTGTATTCTCCATGACATGCACCAGTCCTTGCATGTCCTCCCCGCTGAGATCAGAGCCTTTTGGCAGTAAATGGCAGGATGACTCTGTGCACAGCTTCTACCTCAGACAGCCCTCACTCGGGTTGTTTGTGTAAATAGTTTTTGTCCTTTGTTGTTTGGGGTGATGATGGGGAAGGTGACATTCTTCTGACACTACAATGACCACAAAAAAAAAAGTCAAAAAAAAAGAGTTATGAAAAAGATGTTCATAACTTTTCAACTATAATTTTCCTTAAGCCTGAAACTACGTCTTGCAATTTCTTTTAAATGAAACTAGTTAAGGAAATGCACAAAATGATAATGACATAACTTCCATTAATACAATTCAATATATTTCTGTTTGAATCATTTATTGGATTCATAAGCAGTCTTGAAATTTTGGGAAAGGTATGAAATTTGGAGTGGAACAGGAAAAAAGAGCATGGCAAAACTTATGTTATCACGTATTCACTTTCTTCATATTTGCTGAAATACAAAGTATGAATTAAAGCAAAAATAAATAGCTCAAAATGCTGAGTACTTTGTGCATTGATTCTGTTTACCATTGTATGTAAAATATGGGGATCATCACAGCTGGGTAAATTACATTTCATTGATGAACCAATAACGCTAGACTGACAGCAAAACAAAAAACAACATAAATTTATCTTTAATAATCTATGTTTGTGATTTATAAAAATGCTAAATTCTAAATTGGTTATTGTATATATTATATCTCTTGCTTGTTTGTGCAAGGTCTAGGCAGAGAAGTCATGGTTAGGCACACGGACTTAGAGATGAAATAAAATCCTTTTTACACCTTTTCTGGGATTTTGTGCAATAAACCAACACAAAGTTGCACATAATTGTGGAGTGGAACAAACATGATCTGTGGTTTTGCAAATTTTTGACAAGTAAAAATCTGAAAAGAGTGGCGTGCATTAGTATGCATCTATCCAGAGTCAATATAATGTAGAACCAACTTCTGCCTCTCTATCTTTTCTGCTCTGCACATCTACAGACGAAGAGTGTTGCTTATTTTTCTTTGCAAAATAGTTCCAGCTCAGTCAGATTGCAACAGATAAACTGAATTGAATTGAACAGGGACCATCCATCAACAGCAGATTCGCAGTCTTGCTACAATTTTTCTGTTTGTTCTGGGACCATTTTGACTGGACCATTTTAGCACTTGAATATAGTTTGATTCACACTGTCCTATTGCATGACTGACTGAGTTTTTACAGTTGTTTGCAAACTGTAACTGCAACAGTTGGTTTGCATTTGTGCCATATTCCTTGCCTTTTCAGATGATGGTCCTCTGAGAAATGATGGCTTATTTATTTTTTAATTTTTTTTACCTACCATTGCTTTAAACTTCTCCACAACTTTTTGTGATGTGTTCCTTGGCCTGTATGATGCTGTTTGTTTACTTATGTTCTCTAACAAGCCTCTGAGGTCTATACAGAACAGCTGGATTTATATTAAGATTAAATCACATAGCTGTGGACTCTGTTTACTAAATAGATTACTTTTAATGTTGCACTCTTTTGCACAAGTTGTCAATCGGAAAATCGGTGAAACGTTCAAGACAGGATTGTGTTAAACACAGAATACTTTGTATGAGATGCATCAGATAAAATGACAAAGAAGAATGATTAAGAATGATGTAAATACAATTTTTAATTCCATAGAACATTTTCAGCCGTATTATTGAGCTTAAACACGTCGAGATTATTTGAAAGTTTACAGCTGAAAAGGCTTATCCTCCTCCGCTTGCTAATGCTCTGTTAGAGGAACAATAAACAAAAATAGTTGTCAGAGAAAAAACAATAGTGCTTTTAGTTCTATGTGATACGCGACCCTATTTTATGCCAGTAGACTTTGTGCTGTGCAACTGTCTACATCAGGCTTTGATGGGGTTTGCATTGTTTTGGGGGGATGCCGCTTTGTGGGTTGTTTTAGGGAGTGGGGGGGGGGGGAGCTCAGCACCTTGGTTTGATGTTGGCAGCATTTGGACCAATCTTTGACACACACACACTCACACGGCCATGTACCGCAGAAACGTTACCAAAGCCACTCTCACACTTAAGCAGACAGGTACAAGCAGAGACACAAACACACGGAAGCTCGCTCGGTACAGGCCCAAACTGACAAACATGCACGCTGAACAACACACTTAGAAGCAGCGAGGCTACACCTGGCTACGTGAAGCATCCTTTCCAAGGATTAATTCAGCACTTCAAAAGAGCAGGAAACAAAAACTCCAAGCAGAGGAGAGGGGAGGGGGGAGGGGGGGGCTTAGCAGCAGACACTGTCAGCTCCAGATGGTGAAGCAGAAGAGGGGAAGATGGGTGGGGTTTTCAGGTGTGCTCGCTTGAAGGTGTGTACATAACCATGCGCATACATTTTTTGGTACAAATGTGTTTTTGTTGTTTGCAACTCTGTGTCTTTTAAAAGGAGTAACTCAATGTTATCTGTGGTTGAAGCATTTATTAAATTACAGTCTACACCTTTTTACACCATTTTAGTCAATCGAGTGCAGATTTGCTGCTGTGCTTGAGGTCATTGTCCTGTCGGACTCATTTCCACACATTTGACTGTGGAATACTTTGGTAGATAGACTCATGATGTTGACATTTGTTGCATTGTTGACCTTGCTATGATTCTGCTGGACCTTCCTCCTCCATGGATCATTGGTATCTATCTTGACCTGATCGCCTAATATCTGCTTAGAAAAAACTCAAAACATTATTGTTATTGTTTGAGCATGGACTCTAAATGGTTTGGAAATGTCCTTAGAAGCATTCCCAATCAATGTTCAGCAGCAACGCTGTCTCTTATATTGATGAAGATGTTTTTCAATCTGGCTGTTATGCTGCAGATCATCAAACTACCAAAAATGCTTTAGAGATTTTCAAACCTCTGTAAAGCTTGTGCCTCCCTCAATGAACCAGGGAGGCACAGTGGTTGTCAGTTAATTATTAATAATCATGTTTAATTCGGATGTTATATATTGGATAAACACAAGATGGTGCATAATCATACGACATATGGTTTTAAATGATTGTTTTTTACAAATAAATCTGAAAAGTGTGGCATGCACTTAAATTCAATTTCAACCCCAAAAGTAAATAAATACCTTGTAGACCCACCTCATGCTTCAGTTTCAACTACACATTTTGGGGGTATGTATGTACACGTTTTGCACATCTAGGGGCTGAAAGCTGTCTTTGGGGTTGTTGTCGTGCTGCAAGCTGAAACCCAGGCCTAAAAGTTGCATTTATGGTTTCATCTGACCATAGGATATTCCTCTGTATATGTTCTGTATGTTCCCAATTCCTTTTAACAAGGGCCATTCTTCCACAAGAGGCTGATTTGTGTTCGACTGACTGTTCCCTAATGGATTCTCACACCTGTGCTGTGGATCTCTGCAGCTCCTCCAGAGTTGTAGTGGGTATCATGCCCTTTTCTTGAATTATTGCTCTCCTTTCCAAGTCTGTTAGTTTAGTCGGATCATCTCTTTGTAGGTTTGCTCTTGTGCCATGTTCCTTTCATATTGATGATGGATTGAACAGTGTTCCATTAGATCTTGCAAGATTGTGAAAAAGTTTTATTTGCAAATCCTGCTTTAAACATCTCCACAACTTCACCCCTAACCTTTTTGCTGTGATCCTTGGTCTTCAAGATGCTGCATGTTCACTAATATTTACTAACCACATCTTAGACCTTCACAGAACAACTGGAATTATACTGGTGGACTCCATTTATCAATAAGGTGACTTTGAAAGGCAAATGAAAGTACTTTAATTTTACTGCATCAAAATACAGGAGGCTAAACAGAAATAAAAGCCACACTTTTCTCATTTAAACAAATTTTTGTAGTTTGATAGATGACTGGCAACCTAGCACTGCAGTAAGTTTTTATTCGTCAATCTTTTAATGTTGGAAAAGTTGTTCATCCATCCGTTCATGTTCGAGCCAGTCTGACCCTGAGTGAGAGGAAAATGAAGGGATTGAGCCCTCAGAAAACCCTTGTTGACACTGCCGGAGGTTACTGAAGCACTCGTCTTTGAAGTGTTTGGTGCAAAAAAAACAACACTTTAGCCACAGATTCGGGCACATTACCATTAAATATAAAACTTAACCACGCACTTCGAAGTGGTTCTGATGTTGGGAGACGGTGTAAAGAGTTGTGCGGGTTAATACACCCAACAACAGAACATTTTGACACTGGTACTTTCGGCACACCTAAACTTGGACTACAAACTCATAGCGAGAAATAAAGATGGCGGATTCGCTTAGCGTTTAGGCGGAAATCCATGACCAAGTTTGGCGGTTCCAGTGCAAGTACTGTGATGTAATAGTTCAAAAAACTTAATAGATAATAAAGGAAACTGAACGGCTTAAAAAATATGACCCAAAACATTTTACAGAAATATCTCCACAACACACGGAGTGACAAATGTATGCTTTTTGCACTTCTAGACACTCTAAATTCACTACACAAAGCATTTAAGAGCTAAAAAAGTGAAACTTTCATATGTCCCCTTTAAAAATAAACATATTTGCCAACCTTGTATCTTTTTCATCCACTTTAGTTCTGCTTAGTGTTAGTCCATCCTAAAATATTCCCAATAAAATACATTGACATTTCTGATTTTAATGTGACAAAGTTAAAGAGGTGTGAATACCTTTGCATTCGAAGTGTTTCCCTCACTGCTTGTGTATTCACAAGTTCATTTTAATCTCCAGTAATTAGCACATTTTTGTCCTTACACACAACACTGAAAGAAGCTGCACTTATTTCTTATTTTTTTGCCATTAATTTATTTATAATTCTGCAAGTGTTTCAGTGTTCAAGAAAGATTGGAAAGATGTTTGCATGCCTTTGGTATTGTCCATCTGTCGTTTGTGTTTGTGTAGGTGGAGTTCGAATGGCTGCGACAGTATTGGTTTCAGGGCCAGCGTTATGCCCGCTTCTGCAGCTGGTGGACTCGACCGATGGAGCAGCTGGAGAAAGACTGGAAGCTCATGGAGACCATGGTAGGATGGCTTCAAGACACACTTCTCATCACGTCACAACTTAAAAAGATACGACCGAACTACAACTTCTTCCAGTTCTTTCAATTTTAACCAGAACTATTAAACACAATATAGTTAAATGTGTTTAAAGAATCCATAGAATAAGATTCATTAATTGATATGATCAGATAAAGAAGGATTCGGTTAGGTAAATGTAGTCCTAATTATGAGGGTCCTTTAGTTATACAAAGATCTATATATATATATATATATATATATATATGTATATATAAACATATATATAAACATATATATATATATATATAAATATTCGACAGTAATAATCAGTATACCTCTGACAGATTTAAATTCAGAATTCTCCTCATTTAACCAAGAAATTTGTTTTTGATGAGAAAAAAAAACACTCCCAAAAGATAATACAACATTGTAAATATTTTTTTATGTTATTGTTTTTTATTTACATTTTACAAAAATAAATTTTTGACAATCATTTTGTGAAAAATTAATGGACAGATCTTTATAGGCTTTTACAACAATCAACCCCTTGTTACAATTGCTGACCAGCGTTTTGCACCTTTCCACTGCTGTTTAAATGATTCCGTTTTTGGCTATGTGCTCTGTTAGTGACCTGCTGTCCAGTGATGCTCCTCAGAAGCAAATAAATGGTCTTTAGCTGCTTACCGTGCAGGCTCACATTGGATGTACTGTGCTTAACTTCAGTCCCAAAGAGGTTTTGCAAATAACAAAAATGCACACAGCTACTGCGTGAACAAATAATTTAAGACAACAGGATTGTAATGTCAGATTCACCGTTAAGTCAGCGTATAGTAATTATGCTGCAGGTTTAGCACACACGCAGAGCCTTGGTTATGTATAACACATAAACGCCATATGCCTCCCTTATGTTTTAATTTGAAAAGAATGATATATATATATAGATATATATATCTATATATATATAGATATATATATAGACACACACACACACATATATATATATGTGTGTGTGTGTGTGTGTGTTTATGTTTTCCTTACTCAGACAGTAGAAGCAGCAGGGGGCACTCTTGTATCACTGTAGCAGCTGCTTCGTCAGCGAAGAGTTGTGCTCCTCTTTCCCTCCCTGCAGTCAGTCTCTCACCCGCTCCTGCTGTCTCTGGGAGCTCTCGGTCTCTGTCAGTGTCGACCGCTGAGCAGTAATCACATCTAATGCTCAGGCGGGGATAAAGACAGGGGCTGAAGGGGAGAACGGTGCCGCTGCCGCTGCTGCTGCTGCTGCAGCTCGGCTCTAGCGGCGGCCCGTCTCTCTCTCCGGGCAGCCGAAGAGGCTGACAGGGAGTGGGTGAGGGGGTTTTAGAGCTCCACCTCTGGGTCCAGATGAAGTGTGCGATTCGGACTGGTATTCAGGGAAAGGGCATTGCTAAAATAGAGAGTTTATGTGTCGGTATCTAGTTTTTTTTTTTTTTTTGGTAGATATCTGAATGTGATTTTCTGTTCTGTGAAAACGTTATAGGAAACTGCAAATAAAATGTAACTTTTTTTTTTTGTTTGAAATATAACACCCGTGGCAATGAAATGTCTCTGGTATTTTTCTTCCTAAATAGGCTACCTGAAATTAGTGATGACGTGTTTATCAGAATCATTTCCTTTTTTTTTTTTTAGATCCAAGTTTTGGCTAAATAATTTATGTTGTTGCAGTGTTTAAATCCTTAAAAGGAAAAAGAATGGATAAAGAAAAGAATGTTAAACAAACACCAAAAAAAAAAAAGCCCAAACACTGGCACAGCACACAAAGGTAACGATTCCCCATTGTGATGAAAGACAACATTATTGCTTCAGCTAGCAGTATTTACATACATGCATCGACCTAGGATACGCTGATGAAACAGCACTTCATAAATATGGCTTATAGATTTCTCTTTTGGAGGTTTTGATAGCTGAGGCTTTTCTGCCGTTGGATTAAAACACATTTCCCTAAATTACTTTGAGTTATTTAAATAATGGCGGTCTCTCCTGCAGTCCCCTATATTGGCATATATTTTACATTTTGAAGCCGCCAATTGACAGCGCCGTCTAATTTGGTGAAATACGAGTGACCTAGTGTGAGCAGATGCTGTTTGCTATTTATTTATTTACATATTTCGGTTGCCTGCAGAGTAGATTTTAATGCGGCGCTATTTTTTTTGTCAAATCTGATATCGGCGTGGATATTTTAAAAAAACACACACACAAATATGTGTCTATTTAAATAGGCTTGATAAAATGACACTGTATTGTTTTATACACTGTGCTGTAGCAATAAAAGGGCCTATTGTTTCATCCTGCTAAAATAGTAATACAAACCGCCAGGCTTCCTCACTTTATTGTTATATTTAGCACCAGCGTTGTGGGATGCGCTGGGCTGCGTACGCGTTTGTTAGTCTGTATGAAGAATATTGCAATATGGAGAGACTGGCTCCTGTGTGTGGATACTCTCTCTCCCTGGGGCTTCCTTTCTGCTCCTCAGCCTGTTGTCATGCAAATGCTCATCCTTCTATTTGAGTGACATTCTGATAAAATACATAAATAAATGTATAAAGAAGCAAAACAAAACGAGTCCTCTGACTTGCTGGGCACTTTTTTTTTTTTCTTTAAGACACCCGAATAATCTTCAAGTGTACTTCACATGAGAGCAGTGCGAAGTGATAATGTGTGTAAAGGTAAAGGTAGGTAAAGGTTGTTTCGGGCAGGTGGAAGAAGGGCAGTGACTGAAAGGTTTCTATGTTCCCCTGTGATCCAGGGTGCTGGATTCCGTTTAGACCCGCCTGGCTCTGAGCCTTGCGTTCCCCCAGGACTCTGCTATCATTGCAGTCGTACAATAGTGACATTTCCTTAAACTAGCAACAATGAATGGCTTCTTCGGGAGTCACAATAGGCAGAAGATCTTGGCTTTATGCAGAATATTTTAAATACCGGCGTGGTATTTCTTTATCTTTCCTCTTTTCACTGTTGGGGAAGAAGCATCTGCGAGCCCATGAGCACATTTCTTTCTCTTTCTGTTATTTTTTTTCCCTCCGTTGTCCTTTCCGTGTGTATGTTTGTGTGTGTTTGTGCAAGCCATTAATGTTAATGTATGCACTCGGCATGACTTTAATTGATTTAGCAGCTCTGCTTGCACAGTGCAGCTTTTTCCCTAATTTGTCACTTTCCTGACTTCTGTGGCTGCTCGTCTCACAACTTCAAAAGCCAGCACTTGCAAAGAGATTTTTAATGCTGCTCTTCTTCTTCTTCTTCTTCTTCTTCTTCTTCTTCTTCTTCTTCTTCTTCTTCTTCTTCTTCTTCTTCTTCTTCTTCTTCTTCTTCTTCTTCTTCTTCTTCTTCTTCTTCTTCTTCTTCTTCTTCTTCTTCTTCTTCTTCTTCTTCTTCTTCTTCTTCTTCTTCTTCTTCTTCTTCTTCTTCTTGTCTTTATTTCTCTCGTTGTCCCTCTTTCTCCCCCCCCCCAGCCTTTTCATTTGACAGGAGAACGAGTCTTGTAGATGGAAATCTTTTCAATGCATATCAAGGAAATTAATCCACTTCCATTATAAAAGGGATCCACACTGTTGAATACATTTGTAAACTTCAAGACGTACAAAACAGGAAGTGGTGTCGGGGCCACCTCTCCCTCGCTCCATTCACCCAGACTGTCAGTCCCTGTTTTCTGACGGCTTGGTCAAAAGCAAACACGTTTGTGAGCTACATTATCACAAACTCTCTCCGATTTATAAAGGAGGCTAGGTTTTTGCACGCATGCTCATTTGTGTGTTGTATAGGGATAATGCTTGGTGACCCACTGTAATAACAGTCCTCGGAAACAATTCTGGCTGCTGAGGTAGGTAGCTCTTGCAATCATACGCAGCCTGGCCCGGCCGCCATCAAGAGCTGATTAGGTTATTGAGCAAACGTGCAGACGAAGGTGGGGGGGCAGAGAAAGAGGGATGGAGAGCCTGTACAATCCGAGGAGGAGGTAGAGAGAAGAGAGAGAGAGAATGTCTGTGTGTGTGTTGGGGTGATGGTGGTGGGGGGGTCAATGTAAATGTTATTGCTGTGTGAGCTCATTTGATCAAAGTCCTGGAAAGGTTAAGCGAATCCAATCTGGTTTTGTATGGCAGAGTGGAGACACAGGCGCTGGGGAAGAAACCCCCAGGACGGAGAATGGATTATCATATTGGCGCTGGAGTAGCAGGGGCCTCCGACGGACAGTTTACTCTGCCCGTAATGCGTTTAGACAGCAATTGGCCTTAATAACCTTTATTGACTTCAGCGGGTCAGTGCCAAGAATCTAATTATCAAAGTGTATCAATTTCGTTGGAGTTTAGAGTTGCACCGCTCAAAATAATTATTTTAAGGTCGGACCGGGGCAATTAATCCCCTCTCCCATTATTTGATGGCGTTGTAAAACATTATAAATGTTATGGTTTCCCGATGTGCTAAATAATTTTACTAAGCATTTTTGTGTGTGAGTGTATGTAAGGAATTTTCTAGAGAACTTGCCGGTCCAGGTGACGAGGAAAAAAGGCAGCTTTCTTTTGTTTCTCTCGCTCTCTCTCTCTCTCTCTCTCTTTCTCTCTTTCTCTCTCTCTCTCTCTCATTTTTTTTTCTTTTACAGCTGCATGACACTGCAGATGTTTTCCAGCACTCATTTTTCTCTTTTACTTGCACAGAGTTTTATACCCACTTTAAATGCACACATGGAACCCAGATTAATTATAAGTGTGAACTAAGCAGTAAACTGTTTAAGGAGCGTTTTTATTGCTCATTATGAAGCTATTTATTATCTCTAACATTAAATCACACTGTGTGTATGCACCGTATTGTTTTGCGTTGAAAGCCCTGTGCTGAGTAAATAGGCTTATACGTTTATTATATTCCGATTCTTTGTGGTTCTTATGCACTGACGGTGTGTGTGAAGGAGCGTGCGAGTGTTGATTTATTTGTAACCATCAGTGTGTCTGTTTGTGTGTCCAAAATGTGGGTGCGGGAAGTAAATAGTGCAGCTGCAGAGTAGTTTATCCTTCCCTGACAGCCAAGTAAGTGCTCTTACCTGGATAGTAGTAACTGTTTTCCCCCTTATCGCCGAACATAGACCAGAGGCCCTAATCCACACGTTCATTACTGCGCGGCCTTGTTTATCCACAGTTCTTTATTAGCTTGCTTGCTTTGCCCTATTTAGACAGAACTGTGTGAGAAAGAAATTACTCCGAGATTATTGTTATTATTCATTTAAAGAGGAAATATATGGCTGATAATACATTTTACATCACACAGCGGCTCATGTTTGAAAGCATGAAAAAAGAAAATGAAAAGAAGCAGGAAGAGACGCGGAGAGGCAGAGCAAGAAAAGGGGAGAGAAGAGGGGAGAAAATGTAGCAGCGCGAAGGTATTTGCAATTCTCTTTGAAGTCCCTATTCAACAGGGTAAGCTGAATTTTTCGGCAGTGCCTGATAGTGTTTCTTCGTAAATGCTTAAACCCCTTTAGAGAATTTCCATGGGCAGATAAACGCGGTGGCTTGAAGAGAGCGTTTATGTTACCTGGAGCCAGTGCAGCCCGCAGCTTTGTAGCTAAAGATGTACACTAGTGTTGAATAGAATCCCGCAGAGGTTTGTCTACGACAGAATCTCACTGCAACATCGCTGTAAGCCGGAGCTGGGAGGTGAAAAAAGGAAAAAAAGAAAGCCCCCGAACAGCTTTAACCCTGTCACAGTATTATGGCTATACTCACATGAAAGGACAAAAACACCTAGTGTCCATTTCGAGGAGTTTAAAATGGGCACGGGCCGCTTTGACAGTTTCACGCTTTGATGGCCTTTTGCAAAAAAGAACAAAAAAACCCTAAAGAAAACACTATTTCTTGGTATCTTCATATTTACACAAAAACTTCCAAAATGATCCTCTTGATATAATACTAGTGTTTCAAACAGAAAAGCGACAAATATTCGTACTGCTGCTATAATAACATAACATATTAACGTTCATTATTATATCTGCACCCAAAAAATGTTATATGGGTTCTGAGACACAAAGATATAGAGTAAAAATAGCTAAATTTAATACTAGTTTAGTTGTAAGAGATTCATTTTATTCTTTTTTTTTCAGAGACTGATTTTCTACCTAAATTAATTTTACAAGGTTTGTTTTTCTAAAACCAATGCTGTGATATCCTAAAATTTGGAATTCAGAAAAAAGAAAGAAAAAAAAAAAATATATATATATATATATATATATATATATATATATATATATATATATATATATATATATATATATATATATACTTACCAAGCTGCCATTGTGCTGCTGGTAGCTTGCCAAATGTAATTTAGAAACTATATGACCTTTGTAAGACTGACGGGTTGCGGCACATTTTTTGTTTCAACACAGTGATGTGTTGGGCCCTAAAATCTTTTCATGATTTGTCTTCCTGGTAAGGGATGGTATATACAATGGAACAGAGTACATCTTTCTTGTCAACTGAAGTGGATAATTGCTTTTTGGCTCATTATCATACAAATGAGCAAAGTGTTAAAAAAGGGGGTTGGTCATCCTTCAGCCAGCTGAGCAGCAGTGTGCAGCAATTGGTTGGGACAGCCATGTGCCTTCTAACTCTGGTTACTTGGTGTAGCACCTCAAATAGTAGGAACAGTATGATGGGGAAACCTTTTTTGAAACAGGAATGTTTTAAAGCTGGCAAATACTTTAATAGCAGTAACAAACCCAAGCCTAGTTTTACTGCAGTTCTGGTCTGTTCAAGAAAATATTTAATAGTCACTGCAGCTGTTGATTCGCTTTCTGCTTTGTTAGTATTTACAGTAAAATGAAGGTTGTCGTAACGGGCTGTCGTTAGAATTCATACTATTTTATTGAAGTTACATTCTTCCAGTAACATCATGTCCCGACGCTCCGTGTGGGATAAAATTTGCATTTACCTTTACATGATTAACTCAGACTTGAACAAACTTGTTTCCCGGCTGTAGGCAAGTGAAGCTTCATCATTATTGACTGCTTGTCTGAACGTAGAAACGGCACAGGAAGTAATGTCTTTTATTTATTTACTTTATTTACTGCTTTTGACTGTCGGCTGAGTACTGTCTTCACCTTATCTTTTCACTGTTATTGTGGGAAGATTTATTCAAAGAAGTTTTGTCCTCTTAATTGTAACATTGACAGGATTTTTTTCCTTTAATTCCGTCTGTGGGCTTCGAAGGCAGCTTGTCTCGTCTTCTTAGAAAACAAATGAGCACTTTACAGAGACTGATCTGCCTTATCCGCTTAGCAGCACCCTCAATCCCTGCTTTTATTTATTTACTCACTTTATTTACTTACTTATTCATTTACTTACCTCTGTATGGATTTGGTTTGATTTCTTCCCCCCTACCCGTAGCCACCCTTCCTCCCCTCCTCTTCCTCTCCTCATCCTTGGCCCCGATCAGCAAGATAAGCCTTCAGAGGAGGGGGAGATAACATCCATTAAAGTGGTAAAGAGGACTTATGGGGCAGCACAGATTAATCACTGCTCATTTTAATCGCATTCAGTGTGGACGGCGGCGTTAGCTGCAGGGGCCAGCTTCTTCCTGTGTTATACCATCAAAAAAAAGGGAGAAAAAGAGAGATGAAGGATGAAGTCTGTGTTTGTTTAAACATGCCTTGATAGGGGAGAAAGTATGAAAAGATGAAAGAGATATTTCTGAACATCTCACAGCAAAGCCCCACCCCTCTTCTACCTTTACGAGAGACGGTAATGCTAACCAGCATTTTACATGTAATTATGGTTCTACTTTGATCCAGGTGTAATTGTTTACTCCTCTCACAGGCAATCATGTCACAGAAGCTTAGCAAAACACATTGCCATTGACAAAAGAAAACATCCTCATTTGTCACTAAAACAAGAAATTAGATTTTTCATTTGATGTATAGAATATATGGCGTCTTGTTCAGCGATGCCTTCCAACAATATTTATACTGCTTGAACTTTTCCACATTTTGTCACATCATAACAATAAACTTCAATTTATGTGACAGACCAACACAAAGTAGTGCATAATTGTGATCTCAGACCAAAAGGATAGATTGGTTTCCAATATATTTTGAATACTATTGAATACCAGTGTGGTGTTCATATGTGTTCTGCCTCCTTTACTCTGATACACCTAAGTAAAATGCAATGCGACCAAATTACTGTAGAACTCACTTAATACATAAATACCTATGTAAAATATTTTATTCACTATATATACCAGTGTTATGTGAAAGCCTCAGAGGTTTGTTTGACATTAGGGAACAAACAACTTCATGAAGACCAAGGGACACACGAGAGATACTTAATTTGTGAAGAGGTTTTAAGTAGTGTAGCTTTGAACATTTCAAAAAGCACTGTTCAAACCATTGTCTGAGAATAGGAGTATGACAGCACCGTCATCTAAACTAACAGGTCAGACAAAGAAAGCATTAAAGAGCGAAACAGCCAAGAGGCCCATAGTAACTCTGAAGGAACTGCAGAGAGCCACAGCAGGTGGAATAATCTGTGTATAGGACAACTATTAGTTGTTCTGGCCTTCATCAAAGGGTGGCAAGATTGCTAAATTGTTGATAGTTTCACTTGAAACAGTAGACATCAGAAGATGCTTTGATTAGAAGAGACCAAAATTACCCTTTTTTGCCTACATGCCACAGTATGTGGGGTAAGAAGAACAAACACCGGTAACTCACCATCACCAGGGTGAAGCATGCTGGAAGCAACAACGTGTTATGCGGATGAAGCTGGATGGAGCTAAATACAGTCTGGAAAATCCTTAAGACTAAGGCAGAGGTTCCCCTTTCAGGAAAAAAAAGCCCTGAACATGGAGCCAAAGCTACAGTGTAATGATTCAGATGAAAGCCCAGATTCAGATGTGGTGAAATGGTCCAGTCAAAGTAGAAACCAAAATTTGAATAGTAATGTGTAAAGACTTGAAAATAAATGGTCACAGATGCTCTTCAGCCAGTGTGACTGAACTTGCGATATTGTGCAATGAACAGTAGGCAAAAATGTTAGACTCTACTAAGCTGGTGAGACACAAGCCTTAAGACTTGCAACTGTAATGGCTGCAAAACGTAATTTTAAGGTCTTCTTTTAGAAGAACAAATAATTTAAAAAAAATAATTTTTATTACATTTCAGAGGTAAGCACAACTCTGTGTTGGTTTAGCTCAGAAATACTGAAAGAAATACCGCAGTTTTTAATAGCAAGGTCTTCAAGGCACTGTAATATAACCTCCAGCAGAGCTCTGTAGGCCAGGCTCTGTATATTTTTCCTAAATATAAAAAGAAAAAATCCAAATCTGAATTTTAATCTGCTCCCGTGGTTGACATTCTTATTATTGTTTATCTCCAGCTCAGATTCATCTCACATTTATTTACAGAGCCCCTAATCAGAGCCATGGTCTCTAAGGGCTTTATTTTGCCCACACAGATGAAACAATAAATGAAACCAATTAATGATAATGAAAACAGCCCACCCCAAATGTAGATCCCCCTCAAATTGGGTGAAAAACAGTTAAAGCCTAATTAGGGACAGAAATAGAAGATAGGTGTTAACAAGGAAATCCTTTTTCTGGTATTGTTATACACCAGTGAGATCAAGATCTAAAGATAAAATTGATATATAATTCTATGCACTAGTAATACAAACAAAAGCTAACAGAAAAAGGGAGATCCCCATAACTAAGATTATGGTCAAATGATCTATGACCCTTCCACATTATATTTTTGGTCGCTAGCATCACACGTCGCAAAATACTGCTTTTGAGTTTGTTTTTGTAAGAGGTTTAAGCAGAAACACACTATAAAACCAGCAAAATCACCCCAGTAAAAAAGATTTAATTAAATCAATCTTTTCAGTTTCTTGTAGCTTCTAATTAGTAATCCACAACTTTCTGTTTCTGTGGGCTATAGATATGAAATGACATAAATTGGTATTTCTTTTAGCTAATAGCTGCTTGGCTGGATGATGATCATCTTGCACAGTGACCAGAATGGTAAAGAAGGTACAAAATGCCCAAAGCCCACTGTTAGAGAATTACAAAGAGTGGCTTCTTCTGGTAACAAGTTGTCAGGACAACCATTATTCATCTGTCCTACCATCACAAAGGTGAAGTTTGGGATCTTTCTAAACTCTTCTGGGACTTCAACTGGAACTATGTGGTTTGGTGAGATAATACTAAGTCTAAACCTGGCATAAAATATAGGAGGGATATGTTAAAAAGCCCCTCACGCCCACTAGTAAGTATGGTGGAAGATCTGTAATGCTGCAGTCCTCATCCAAAGAAATTGGATTGTTTGTCAGAGCGTGTGGTATCATGAACTCTTTAAATATCAGGACATTTAAAATAAAAAGGCTAGTGGAATCACTAAGGATGTTTGATATTGACAAAAAAATATCTCAATGGTGGGTCTGGTTACCTTTACCGTGTCAGGGCAGATTTGCTCTACATGTCAGGGAGTAATGGAAATTTGCTCTGTTGCATAACTGACCCTATTCAGTTAAAGATATAAAGCAATCATTATCTAAATGGGGGCGACTGTGGCTCAGGAGTGAAGAGTTTGTCTTGTAACAGGAGAGTTGCCGGTTTGAGCCCCTTCTCCGTCCATCTCAGTCGTGTCCTTGGGCAAGACACTTCACCCTTCTGCCTACTGGTGGTGATCAGAGGACCCGGTGGCGCCAGTGTTAGGCAGCCTAGCTTCCGTCAGTGTGCCCCAGGGCAGCTGTGGCTACAATGTAGCTTGCCATCACCAGTGTGTGAATCTGTGCGTGAATGACTGAATGTAGTGTGAAGCGCTTTAGGGTCCCCAAGGACTAAATAAAGCGCTATAAAAGCACCAATACATTTACCATTTAAAGACTGACATCACTTTCTAACATTGTTAGCTTGTTTGTCTGATGTCTGATGTCTCAGTTTTCAGTTCAGGGTCTTAATCTTGTATTGCAAAGGACAAAGACCCATATCCTGCCACAAATTCTAAAGAACAAAACAACAACCACCTTTGTCTTTAGACATAGCTCAGCAGTGGCTTAGCTTTCATCTACTGAACTGCATTCAACCTCTAGACTGCAGTACGTATCTGCATTAGTACAAAACCTGATCAGTTTGTTCCCTGTTATTTGTATTGCAATGCGGAAGTTAGGAAAATTCTTGGCAGCTGTCTCATTATTGATAAAATATTTTTTATTTATTACTATTAATTACATATATTGCAAATCCATAGTTGCTAACAATAACGTCTTCAGGTTTTGTAATACACTCAAAAAACTCAACTAAGGCACTTGTTTGATTATTTCAATAGAAATGTGTCTATTTAACATGAACATATTGTGTTTATGTTTTTAAATAATTATCACTTGTTGGTTTAACATAAAATAATGAAATGTTTAATGAACTAGATTGGCATTCTTCAGTCCAATGAAGTGTAACTACTTTCAATCAACAACTCTAAAATTGATGTCTAGTGCGCATGCTCAAACCTCTCGGAAGTGAAGAAGCGTGACGACGGACCAAGTTAACGCATGTGTTCTGCTGTTTGCCTCTGCGGTATCTTCCACATTACAGGTAAGTACTGAATAAGTGAAAATATCTAAGTGAAACTAAGTTATTCCGTCGGTTTAAGGTTTAATAATATTTTTAACTCCAAATGTGTAAGTTGTAGTTTTTCACAATTTCCAATGCAGCTTGACACCATCTAATACCTGTTTTATAATCCGCTCCGGTTATTTGTGTCACTATTAGCATTACACCTTTATTGCTTTCAAGGGGCTGTCATTTTTTTCTTGTGAACCCGTTTCTGTGGTTAGTCTTGAGGAGTGTTTAGATAGGTTATTTAAATATTTAGTAAAATATTTAACACGTTTGTAATTCACTTTTTCACACTAAATGAAGTTAGCTAAAAGATGCTATGGCTGACTCACTGTACTTTAACTTTACCCCGTTAGCAGTAACTTTGCTCTTAAATGACAGTTATTGCTTTTGCAACACGCCATTCTGGTCTTTCTTCCTTTCTTAATTATTCGTATTTAATTTTTTTTCACTAGCGGCCGTATGGGACTAGGCCTCTCGCGTCGATGCAAGGTAAAATGTCACGTGCGCGAGTTGCAATTTTGAATTGAACGCTAGCGCTCATAAGAACAAGAACATGAACATGACGTCATAGGAACACACAATGGCGGATAGTTATGAAGAGCGCCTCTCGGACCTTGACCGCAACTACAAGAGTCTTTATTGTATGGTGTCAAACACTTGTGCTATAACAGTTGAACAATAGATTGGATATTTATCCGTGAGCTGTACATTTCGAGAAGTATTTATATTTTTTATGTGTGTGGGTGTGTATGTGTTAATATATATTTGCAATGAAGTTAAAATTGTTTCACTGTGGAAGTTTTTAAAGAATAGTTTTCTTTTTTTTTTTTACCATAGTAACATCACAAAGAAATCTCCCCCCTTTGTCTGATTGTTTGCGCCTCCTCTTTAATACATGGTAAGTTTTTACAATCATAGAATTTTTCGTATGATAATTTTGATTCAACCAAAATGAATAATGTACCAATAAAACCATAATTTAAAACTGTTTCTCTTTTTTTCTTTCAGTGACGTGCATGTGGCAGTGCAAACGTTGTTCCATCAGGGAGAGTAGTAGGTACAAATTATTGAAACACTGCAGATTACATCACCATTATAGAACCAGCCAGCGTTATATTTGTATATATGTAAATTGTCCATGCACATTTAAGACCCGGTGTGGACTAAAAACACACCTGTACAGATGTAATTCTTCTCATTTTAAACAGACGGCTGCCAGTTCAGTCACTTTTAGGTGTGAGTTATGTGACTGCAGTGACCTCACCACAGAGAGAGATAATTTTGTACATATCGGATCACATTTACGAAATAGTGAGACAGTAACTTGTGTATTTTCGGGCTGCTCTTTCAAGACAAATATCTTCGGTACATTTTATTCACACAAAAACAGGAAGCATAATTTAAATTCACTTAAAGATTTCAAGGTAGGTTTAGTTGTGTTTGTTGACCCAACACAAGATTGATGATCCTGAAGGTGTTCGCACTAGTTGCTCTGATTTCTCAAATCCTGAAGTTGGAACTGGGTTGGTGTCAGGAAGTGATGATTCCACAGAAAATTTGACAGAGAAAATAGCTGGGATATTGTTAAAATTGGAACATATATTTCAAATTCCAGCCACAGCAGTAGATGGCTTGTTGGAGGAGTTGAGTTTTTTGTTAAGTTCTGCTTGTTTTTCAATCACAAAACAAACTGTTGAAGAGGTATTCAATAGCCATAACCTTCATGTCAGTCAGGCTATTGTTGAGGAGCTTGCCAATACTGTGTGCATTTCTAACCCTCTGTCGAAGATTTTAGCTAAGTGTGGCCCTCTTGGAACTTCTTTTAAAAGAAAACAATACTTTAAGTTTAACTTTAGGGTTGTAGAGTCTGTTGAGTATATTTTATCTGTTGATCAAAGAAAGTCATTTCAGTACATTCCTTTATTAAAGCTATTGCAAGAATTATTGAGTCATAATCACATACTTGATGGAGTGATTGAGCAACATATAGGACAAGAAAAAAGTGAGGATTTGGCTGATGGTCAGAGTGTTTACAGGTCTTTCCGAGATGGCAAGCACTTTAAAACCAATAGCTTTCTAGCTGTTGATGTTTTGAGAATCTCCATTACATTTTACATTGATGATTTTGAGGTTTGCAATCCTCTTGGAACCTCATGCAAAAAACATAAGCTTTGTGGTGTATATTGGGTCTTGGATAATTTGCCTCCAGGCTCTCATTCAGCTCTCTCATCCATTTATTTAGCTGTTCTTTGTAAAAGTGACGATTTAAAAATATTTGGGTTTGAAAAAGTGTTGGAACCCCTGTTAAAAGATCTTGTGATCTTGGAACAACACGGTGTGTTTATTGCTCAGTTGAATGAGTTTGTTAAAGGCATTGTAAATTGTGTAATAGCTGATAACTTAGCTGCTCATGGGCTTGTAGGTTTTGGTGAAAACTTTTCTGGGGAATACATATGTAGATTCTGTGTAGCTAAGAGAAATGAAATTCAGTTTTTGACTGCAGGTGTTTTTGAGTGTAGAACACGTGAACTCCACCAGACTCACTTACAATCTGCATTGGAAACTTCAAGCCTGTGTTGTGGGGTTAAACGTGATTGTGTTTTGACTAAAACTCTCACTCATTTTGATGTTACTGCAGGCTTTCCCCCGGATATAGTACATGATTTATTTGAGGGCATTATACCTGTAGAAGTAGCTGATTGTTTGGCTGTTTTTATCTCTAAAAAGTATTTCACCTTAGAAAAACTTAACAGTTTAATCCAAAGTTTTGAGTACAAATGGGGAGATAAGACCAATCGTCCTCACATCATACCACATACTTATTCAAGGAAAAGAAATAAAGGGGGAATGCACACGAAAATTGGTCTCTGCTTCGCTTGTTACCTCTTATTATTGGTCCCCTTGTTCCAGAAGATGCACAGGCCTGGCATGTTCTTTTGGATCTCAAGGACATAGTGGAACTTGTTGTTGCCCCTATCCACTGTGATGAGTCGATACCATATCTTGTTCTTGGTAAAGTTCTTGGTATCTCGCCAGAGATACCAAGAACTTTTTCCAAATAGCCGTGTTCTCCCTAAACACCATTTTGTAGAGCACTATCCTGTCATGATACGTCTCTTTGGACCTCTTGTTCATAAGTGGACAATGAGGTTTGAGGCGAAGCATAGTTTTTTTAAACAGATTGCTTGACATAGCAACTGTTTTAAAAACATACCTCTCACACTTGCCAGAAAACACCAGCTTGTGATTGCTCACCATTTGCACGTCTGAGAAAAAAAAACTAATGGTAACTAATGTTTCATCAGTGCCTATTGATGTGCTCCAAAGTGACACTGCAGCTGCTATTAAGCAAAGACTACCAGATGAAACTGATGTTCACATTGCAAAGAATGTTTCATAACATGGTATGAATTACAGCAAAGGAATGATTGTTATCCATGGAGAGTCATTTGGTCTGCCTGAGTGAAATTTTTCAGCTCTGTGTTTTGGAAGGCAAGTTAAGTTTTTTGTGAGAAAGTTGTCTGCTTGGTATAGGGAGCACTTTAGAGCTTTTGAGCTGAGCTTGTCACATGTGAGGGAGGTGGCTTTCATTGCACATGAGGAACTGGTTGATGAATACCCCTTAGCTGCCTACTCTGTTGGAGGACTGCGTCTGGTCTAAAGAGATCTGTGAGTTTGATGGGAAAACAAAATTAATGCTTGTAAGTATTTTTATTTATTTTTCAAGATGCATATCATTTGTCAAACTGCTCCATATTGTTTTTATTACTCTTAACGTTTCATAAACACTAGATGGTCCTCAATGATTAATTCCCTCACTACAATTTTTATGGTTGAGGTACCAAAATTCTATGAAATGCTCTGTGCCCTTGCCTCACCTTGTCACCAGACTGAAGACAGGTGTAAGTCTTAGCTGGCTTTTCAATTCATTCTCATACTATTTCACCACACATTGCTATTTTTCTGTAATTACACTTCCATTTGAAGCGTATTCTTTTTTGCTACCTTTTAAAAACTAAGGAACTGTCTTTAATATAATCAGCTGCATCTTTTCAGTGCCAGTGTCTGTGTGAGCCACTTCAGTGGTCTTACAAATGGGTGTCAGTTGATACCAAAGTCCACAAATCACACTGATTATTTGCTCACTACTCACTGTATCTGAGCTTTAGTTCAGCTGCAGGATGCAGGTAGAGCTGTTCTTGTGAAGTCAAACTTGTGGTGAGATCTTATACTGAAACTTGAAGGTCTTCAGCAGCTGTTGAAATCTGGTGATCCCTACAAGTGAATAACTCCATAGATAATTGACTGTGGAAGCAGCCACGGGCTTGACTCTCTTTCCTCTCAGAGATTGAGGACAAACTTGATATTGTGTCATTAATAACTGTCTGAATCAGTCCATATTATTATCAAAGTGCATCATTTTTACACATAGCATGCATCGTCTCTCAGTTGTACTTTCCTGCAGGATAATGATATTCCTAGTGTGTCCAAATATCTGCTTTCAAAATAAAATGAATTTATTTATGTATTTTTTTTTATTATTAACTGCCAACGTCTGTCATACTCTACTGTATTGCAGCAATGCGTTCTCTAGTTAGAACTTATTTCTTCTACTGCTTCTTCTGTCTCTTTGTGGATGTAGCCTTAGATAAGTATTACATTCTTTTCCAATTTAATAACGTAATTTGTGTTGTAACCTTTAAGTTCTGCAGATTCTGTGTTTTTCACAAAAAACGTAGTATAGTGCATGGGTGTCTAATTGTTGCTTGTTGATATGCCAAAAAGTTGTCTTTTTCTGAAAGAATTGTTTAATGTTTTCAGATCTTAAAAATGAGGTCACCTCTAAGATTGAGGATAATCCTGGGTGAAGATGATGCCAGGAAGTTGGTTCTTTCAGCAGGGACACCTGTCTCACTTGAGGAATTGTGCCACACAGTGAAGACAAGTTTTGGATTGCAGCAAGATATTCGACTTCAATATCAAGATGAGGATTTTGGAAACGAATTCATAAATCTGTCAGAGATCTCAGAAGTAAAGGACAAAGCAACACTTAAGGTGATCTTTTTGCAAAGCCTAGAGGAAGAAGATCCAAGAACGTTTCAAAGCCAAGCAACAGAGTCTTTATCCCTCTCCTCTGCTGACACGGATGATACAGAGCCTATTTCATCTTCAGGTTCATCACCATCCTCAAGGCACTGGGTTTGGCCAAGTGCCTTCACTGTGCCACAGTTTAGCTATGATGCTGAGTTTGATCTTGAGAAGGCAAACGCTGCCTGCACCAATGGGGGAACTCTATTGAACCCTTCACCAAAACTGAAATCCCAAATTCTGGAACGACTGGCAGAAGAAATGTACAAATGCAAAGCCTACCCAACAGACAATGATCTGACTGATGTTGCAGAAGCTCTTGTGAAAAAGCATCCTTGCCTTATAGAGCAGGGGTCTTTCAATGGCTGTTATGGATGGAAGATTAGCCTAAAAAAATAAAATGGCTAACTGCCGCACCAAACTGAGAGGCCTTGGATGTGCTGAGGTGACCATAAACTCCATTAAAAACAAGTCTAGTGACAACCGTCAGGCAGCCTTCAATGTTAAGAAACCCAAAGGAGCTGAAGTTAACTACTGTCCACAGCATCCAAAAGGAGAAACAACAGAAAGTTTGGAACAGGAGAGAGTTGCAATGCTTTCTGAAGTGACTAAAAGAAAAAATAACTCTGTTGTGAGTGAAAAAATGGAGAAGACTTTCTCATACAGAAGGCAGGAAGTTCTTCAAGGTCAACCTATGGTTGCACACTTTAAAAGCAGATGGCCAGCTTTGTTCACTGAGAGAGAGGTAAGTGTGGTGCATTTGGGTCTTGCACATAATTTGTATGTGCTATAGTCCAAAACAAAATGTACTATCTGTTTTTGGTTCCCTATTCCCTGAAAATAGTCATTTGAAAAATTAAATACCCTTTTATTTTTTAGGTTTTATGTATCAGGGCATAAGAATATTCTGGGTCCTAAAATGGTGTAAATACAACCTCCGATGGCATTCTGTTAACACTTTAATCCAATTTAACAAAACCTCTGCTTTTACATTAAAGATACATTTGTGGATTTGCTTTTAGTCATCTTTGTTGTATAGCTTGGATGTGAAGTGAGTGAAATCTACAATAATTTGTTTTATTTATTTGTTAAATATGTAGTAAAGATCGACAAGGAGTTTCTGCGGATCACCATAAAGCCTCTGCTATCTACTTTTTTTGCGGAGCTGGACCAGTACACGCCACGCTTGATGGAAATCTTTCAGGGCAAAGGAGGGACATCTGGAAAGAAAATAAGAGGTCTCATGCTTGCCTCCAAGGTTTGTATTAGAATTGAGCAGACTTTGTCATAGACATCAGTATAATAGACAGGATAATATTTTTTATTTGTTGATAAAGTTGTCTATTTTGTTTCTGCTTCTTAACAAATGGTACATCAACATGCCAAGTTCTAACCTAAAGAGTAATTATGCAAGTTTAACTGATTACCCTAGCTTCAAGAAAAACTGCATGGTTTTGGCTCATAGAATCTCTTTCTCCTCTCCAGCATGACAACATACATACCAGGCGAGCATGCATCTTGAAGTCCTTGTGCACCTACCTAAACGAAGACTATGGGAAATTAATAAATGATATATTTGGTGAGTCATTGTAATAACATGTTAACTGTCAACATCTCATACAAATTGTGATGTAGCCTCAAATGCAAATAGTAAAAAAATTGAGATTCGGAACAAGACACCTGGTATTGAGGAAAACATGTCTTTTGAATACCAAACTGTATTAAGCCTTGCAATAAAGAATTTCTGGAATTGGTAATTAAAGGAAAAAAATTTATGCGTAGTTAAGTTTGATACGCAAACATACAAATGCCTTTAACACACATCAAGTCACATACTGCTTTTGAACCTGTGCGTAAACCTAATATTTAACTCAGAGAGCTCTTTAGCTCTTTGTGAGAGCTCTTTAGCACTAACATTTCTACACCATTTTCCTTTTAGCAGCTAAATTATGCCAACTGTTTTTTGTTTTTCCTTTAGTTTCTAAGGAATACTAAAATTCTACTGACATGAGATGTCAATTTTATAATCTATGCATTAAAGTAATTGCTAACAAATAGTTTAGTGGTGTGTAATTTTCTATTGATTACGTTAACTAATTAGATTTTTTTGAACAGCATAGAAACAGTTGTTTAAACAATCTCTTAACCTTTAATTTGTCATCGTATTTCTGCACTTAGAATACGGACAGCGAGGCAAACAGCTGCATGGAGCAAACTGTGATGGGGGTGTATGTCATCCAGAAGGAGGGTGCGGAACCTGAAGATGACCCAGAGGACATTGGTGTCCTATTTGAGGGTGTGTATTAGGCACTAATTCACACGCACCATAATGCTGTCATGTGTTGAACTGCCAATGGCATAATGGAGATCATGGAGTCCTTTAGTGCCCCCTCTTTTTTTTTTTTTTTTTTTTTTTTCTCAATGCATTTTTTCTTTTTATCTTTGTTGAGGGCATTTGCATAATGCAAATATAATTGGACTTAAGTTCATGTTTATTTGTGTAAAGCCATATCTTCGCTTGTGCACTTAATACGAATGTTAGAATGTAATAACATTGTAAAATGTTGACTTTGTTCTACAAATTTAAAAGCTGCATTGAGGGGCTTACCCCAAGAAATGTTCATTGTTGGTTTCATCTGCACTGATTTTATGTAGTTTATTTGCGTTAGGTGCCTGTAAAGTGTAACTGCACTGCCACGAGTAAAGTTCGCTCTTGATTATTTTATAGCGTTTCCGTTTTTTTGCTGGTATGTTTTAAAACACAGCCAAGCAATGTTGCTTCATTAAAGTCATTTAATAAATTTGGAAAAAAAGATTTTTCAACTGTTGTCGTTTAATTTGGTGTTAAGCCCCCTATTTTTTATTTAATTTAAATTTTACTTCCTAAAAGTTTTTGTTTTTAAAATCCCTGTATTTTTTATTTTATTTTTTTGTCTGTGGAGTTTTTTTGTTTTTTTTACATTTTTCTTTTTGTGTATTGTCCCTAAATTATTTCCATACTTTGTTTCTTATTTTATTTAATTCAAACAACAGCAATACCATTTTATGTTCCATTTTGTAACTTATTCAATTTAATTCAGTTTATTTATATAGCGCCAATTCACAACAGATGTCATCTCTAAGCACTTAACAAGAAGTCATTTCAATACATTTATACAAACATTCCAATCAGTTAAAAAGTTTCCTATTTAAGGAATCCCAGCAGATTGCGTCAGTCATTGGTGTGAGGTTGGGCCCCGTTGATGCAGACTTTCCAACCACAGCAATCCTTCAGCAATCCCTCATACTGAGCAAGCATGTAGCGACGGTGGAGAGGAAAAACTCCCCTTTAACAGGAAGAAACCTCCAACTGAACCAGGCTCAGTAGGAGCCGCCATCTGCCACGACCGTCTGGGGGTTTGAGAAGACAGAGCAGAAACACAGAAGGAACAGAAGATCTGATATAAGAGAACTTTCTATGTTACAGAAAGTAAAAAGTTAATAACAGGACACAGTGGATGTTCAGTTACTGGGAGGATCATCCCAGTCGATGCCCCCCGTCCAACAGGGCATTGCAGCCAAGCAGGATACCAGACCAGGTATATCTTCTATGGAGAGAAAAACACTGAGAGAAAACAAAGTTAACAGTCGAAATAACAGGATGTACTGTAATACAACTGGAGAGTCGTAGGAGAAAAGGAAGTAGCAGAGTGAAGAAAATTGGTAAGTCTGTCCTCCAGCAGTCTAAGCCTATAGCAGCATAACTACAGAGATAGCTCAGGATGACCTAAGCCACTCTAACTATAAGCTTTATCAAAAAGGAAAGTTTTAAGCCTGGCCTTAAAAGTAAACAGAGTGTCTGCCTCACGGACTAAAGCTGGGAGCTGGTTCCACAGGAGAGACTTATCAAATGAGGAATTTATTTTCATCATTTAATACATTTCAAAAAAAAAGATTGACATACTAATTAGTTTATTGAACCATTTTTGTATCTATTTTTAGTTTTGGCAGTTTCGGTTCCCGCTTTCTGATTTGCATAAATCAGATGTCATTTCCTGTTTACACAAGACCAGTATTGTTATGTTGGTTTACCTTTGAAGTGGTGTAATGCCTGCTAAAGGTGTACAAAAATGGTAAGATTTTATATTGTATTATGTATACAATATAAAAGCTTACTTTTCATAATCTGATTGTGATTTTTATTGTAAATTATTTTGTTATAAAATTATGTGCAACAAATGAAAATAAATCTAATTAAAAGACCTAGATTGATATGAGTAAAATCATCAAACCCCATTTGGTTCATTAAGCAAGACTAAAGCTAGTTGCCTTGATTAGCAAAGTAGTTGTTCATCCAACAAGATTTAATTATGCTTTCCTAAAGTTTTTAACTGGTGTAGGATGAATTAAAACAAAATTAACTCTACATACTTAAATAAATAATTTCGAGTCAATGTAAGGATAATACGTTGATCCAATGTAATCTGATTAAATTCAACCACCAAATGCAAAATGTGTTGGTTTGATGTGGTTCCAAATGGGTTATTGTACTTGATTTAATTATGTGGAAATGGGTGCCATGATTAAATTGTGTTCATCCAACAAATTATTTTTTGAGTGTAGGATACTGATCCAAAACAATGGAAATAAACAGAAATTATTAATCGCTGCAAGGTTTAGGCCTCAATTCCACCAAGACCTAAATTCTACTATTACAATAAAAGAGCAACTTCTTCTGATACTGTGGTAGTACTGTTCAGGGCTTTTAGCAACATGAAGGGCCTGATTTACCAAAGGCTTGTGCTTGTTAAAACGTGCACAAACCTCACAGCGGGGGCAAAAACAGCAGGTGATTTACTATGCAGGTGCAGAGAG
This sequence comes from Valencia hispanica, assembly GCA_963556495.2. Taxonomy (NCBI): domain Eukaryota; kingdom Metazoa; phylum Chordata; class Actinopteri; order Cyprinodontiformes; family Valenciidae; genus Valencia; species Valencia hispanica. Next base: position 47,589,376 of record OY747701.1, read on the forward strand.
CACTGTGGGGGCGCAGTGCATAGGCCAGAAAGGCTAGCACAAACAGCAACGGACGCAAAGTTCTCATTTGAATACTACTTTTTGCGGCTTTTATCATTTGCGCACACAATCTTAGTAGATCACCCTCAAATCAGGAACACACCCTTAGTGCAAATTTTTTTTGCAGCACATGCAATTTTTCATTTTTTCTTTGGAATATTGATAAATCAGGTCCAAAGTCTTTAATCTTAGCTGAAATCAAAGCTTGTGGAATAAAGCAAATATGAAACAATAGTAAAGCTGATGCTGTAAACAACTGGAAGGTGTATAATAACGAAGGGTCCAAGAAGAATTGCGTGAAATTTTTGTCAGCACCTTTCAAAAGAAGGCTTATACAGTACAAGAAGCGCTGCCCACATGAGATCAAACAGAAGGTATTTGTTCTCTTGTAAGAATCCTGAAAAATAACTGTTTTGCAACTGTTTTCTTTTACAACAGAAAACATATAATAGCAATGGCCTTTCCTCAGTGAAGAGCCATTACTATTCCCTCTTTGCATAAAGAGATCTGATGTGTGGTGTTAAATGGGTGAGATGTAGGACAGTATAATTAACGCTAGTCCTTTAGCGAGCCCCTCCTCACTCAGCTGGGAGCGCCCGATATAGCACTCATTAATTCCTATTTGTGCGTAATGAGAGGGTCATGTTAGAAGTAATGAATGACTCTTTTATTTGGGTGAAAGCTGCAGGGCAGCATCCTCTCCTGGCTAACAGTCTCATAAACACCTTTTAGCCGCTCTCATCAGCCTCCCTTGGTGAGAACCAATCACACGTGCACATACACACAAAACATAATGGGAGTGAAAAAGCACCCTGCAGGGTAAATGTTTAAAGAAATCTGGTATCTGGAGATGTGTAAGTACACCAAAACTAACAGTTTTTCTTTAGATTACAATCTTTACGTGGAGAATGTTAGAATTTGCCAGCTTTAGGTAGGGGCAACTATTCAAGAAATATTGTGTGATTAAAAATCACATGTATTAAAACGGTCTTCTGTTTTCTTCTGCCTTTCCAGAACTGTCAATTGATAAGGTGCTTGATCTCCCTGCTTATTTGTTGTTAGTAATGTTTCCAAAGAACAGATTGTTTGAAAAATCCTCTGGGGCTGTTTCCAAATGCTGATTAAATACAGTACACTTGCAATAAAAGTTGGCCATCAAGCATAATTTTCATTAGCGACTCTTTTGAGGAAAGATTAAACTAAAAATACAACAACGGAGCCAACACACAAACACAAAGTTTGATCTGTTTGAGCTTTTGGATATGAGACTGCACTGTAAGGCAGATTTCTGATTTACTTCAAGAACATCCATGAAGTAACTCAGTCCAAAGCGTACCATTTTCAGCTTTAATTCCTTTTACTTAATTAGATTATATCAACGTTCTCCCAGATCTTTGAGGAATGTATACGGCTTTGTTGAACAGGCATTATTAAATGTAAAAGCTATTAGAGTGTGTATGACTTTCATGCCAGACTGTAGTAGACAGTAAGAGTACGTGAGTTCATAATCCAGTTATATTTAACTGCTCGGTAATGTGTGCCATTGTCTGTTACTCAATAGCCAAGTGCTGTGGAGGGATTTAAATAATGCAGTAAAGCGCTGGTCTTATTTATTCATAGGAAAACGGCAGATGACACAGATCTGATTGAAAAATAAGATACAGAATTCATGAATTTCTTACTTGCAAAAGTCTCTAGCTCAGCTGTGTTTGATGGCTTCTGTGCTGCAACTGACTTCTTAAAAATCCCACCAAAGCTATTTACTTTTAAGGCCTCTTTAGGAACATCTAGGATTTTCTTCCCCATCCAATCCTTGGTTGACTTGACCGAGATTTAATTTGTCAACATAAGGCATTCAAGTCCTCTTGAAAATGACTTGGTATTTTTGAGAATCAAGGATGCCAGGTACACCATCAACATCAGCCAGTTACTGCCACAGAAATCCAAGCCCAAATCATGAGTATCAGGGTATTTTGTGGTCATGAGACTAACCTTTTCCACGTGAGATATACTGCTGATCCATATGTGCAAACAAGTGGTTTGTCTCTATCAGTTCAAAATCAGTCATGATCATTCCATACAATTGTCTCCCAGAACTCTGAATCTTATCCAAATTCTATCTGGCATTTTTTCAGTCAACTTTTGAAATGGGTCTTGGATTCCAGCAATTAAGTCCATGTTTATTCAGTTTATGTCTTATAGTTTCTAATGAAGCACCTGTACCTGCCTTCATCAGGTCATCCTATTGGTATCTTGCATTGACACAGTGGTTTTTTTGTGTTTTATAACTTGCTAAATATCCTTTGGTTAAATGTTTTTCTTTCACAGTCAGGGAAGTTTACACCCTTCTTTTTATAAGTTATAAAAAAACTTCCTTAAAAAGTATAGGCCTATTTTTTTTCTGGGAAATCTTCTATTTCTCAAAGCCCTTCTGGTTAACCAAAAATAATTTCCCTTTCTCAGCTTTAGTGGAATTTGCCTTGTTTTGACCATAGTTGCAACTCAAATTAAATACTATCATGGATAAGTATATATATGCGTCACAGCTGAAGCAAATTTAATTGATAAATCCTTAGAATATTTGGGTGGTTGGGTATTTCTGGTTGCAGCCCTTGGTTTTGTTAAACTAGACATCCCTTATATAATGTTGCACAGGCCTCCGTTTTAAATGACTGCACAGTATGCTATGGCTAGGAAACTATATTTTTAAAGATTCTAATCTGCTGCACTTAAGATACAGTCACTCTTTTTTTACTGTACTGCTATAGCTAATTCACATTTAATGAAAGACATGAGATTTAAGAAAGCCTGTAAAGTCTCAATACTGCAGCCAGATGCTAAAACTGAAGAATCACTACTTCCCAGAACCCATGCAGTCAATCAAAACTTTGTTAGCTGTGCATTTTTGCCCCGGTCTGCATTTCCCCTGTCTTCTAAAACAATCTTCAGTGTGAGCATGTCAAGATGGATAGAAACTCATTTTATTGGTTTAGCATTTTTGAAGACCTGATGTATGGTAACACTGTAACTCTTGGGCTTAAAAAGACTGGCTTTGGCCCCAGTCAGCAAAAAGCTTTCTACTGGCAGGAGAATGAGGCACTGATCGCAATCTGCTATCTAGCTGGAATCTGGACTCAGCTTTCATAAACAGAAAGAGAGAAAGGGAGGTTTTAAGAGAGCAGAAGGTGCTTGAGTGTCACGCTCATCACAAACATCTCTGTCCAGCTCTGTCTTTATTGTCCTGAATTAGTCAAAGGGCCTCTCAAAGCGCCTCTGTGATGGATGGATTGCGCATTCAAGCTTTGCTGCTCAGGAGATTTTGCAGTCTCTTTTTTTCTTTCGATTCTGGAGAGCACATTCACACTAAGACCTAAGTACTTTACCCATTAAAACCAATTTAATCCACATCCAGTATGATAAGTCAGAAAAAAAACAACACAAAAAGCAGGCCGGTAAACTTTTTACGTGATATTCGTGGATGCGTTGGATTACAACCTGACAGCAGATTTGCCTTTTCTTCTCACACCAAAAGAAAGCGTCACAAAAGCCTGTGAGTTCTGCTTCATTTGACCCTGTGCAAAGCATATGTCCGTCCATCCTGCTCGTATTCTGCCCAAAAGATGGACTGTCGTAAGGGTCAAAGAAAGCGTCCCTGCCCACTTGAGTGTGTTACAAAGCCTTCAAACAAAGTCACTTGTCAGGGGTCTCTCCTTTTCGGGTCCGTCTCTATTTCTCCCCAACCCTTTGTCACTTCAAACAAGTTGCTCTTAAGTTTTAGACACATTTTTCTAATGTTTTACACTCCATATAATCTGCTGTGTTTTGCAAAGCCCATTTAACTGGCTGACGTAATTGATGGCACCCGAGACCTTGCAGAGGTCAACCTGATAGAAAGGCCTTGGTTTCTGTCACCATGGAGATGCCGAGAACACATCAGTATACTCATAGTCACCCTTTCACAAACGCATGCACACAAGGACACACACACACGCACACACAGTAATAATAACTACAATGCTTCTCATTGGCTCAGTCAGATTCTGAAGAAACCTTTTTTATATCAACAAATAACTGCCAATAGTCTTAAAATTTAATATTTTATTGACTGTTGTGGATGGTAATAAATTTATATTTTTTTAAACAAGCCATAATTTTCAGACTATTGAGCACACCAGAATATAAGCCGTAGCAGCTAAATTTGAAAAGAAAATATATTTTTTACATATGCAGTGGGGCAAAAAAGTATTTGGCAGCCAACAATTGTGCAGTTTGCCCACTTAAAAAGATGAGAGAGGTCTGGAATTTTCAGGCCGCACCTGAATATAAGCCGCACGTTTTCATGTCGTAACTTGAGATATTTACACAGAAAGATGGTACACGGACAATTTCTTTTTGTTTTAATTTAAGACTCTTCTTGCACACCAAAGCCCCTGAAGTCATCTTCTTCAGTGTCTTTATGTCCTTTGAAAGCTTTTGTCGTCTTTTCACACTGATTCGGTCCTTCCACTGCTTCCTCCAACGTCTCACCATCGATTCATTGATGTCAAGCTTACGTGCAGTTGCTCTATTTCTGTCTTTGATGGCCAGGTTGATTGCCTTCAACTTAAAAACTGCATTACATGCATTTCTTTGTGTGTTTTCCATGTTGAGGGTGTGTGCATAAAAACTACCGGTAGTGTCTTCTTTGGCGCTAAATCTTTCCCCACATGTCTGTATCACTTTTACGCTTCCTGCTATAATGCCCCCCGGAGGCCGTTCGCCAGTAAAAATCTATAAATTAGCCACATCGTTGCATAAGCCGCAAGCTTATAGTCCAAAAATTACGGTAAAGTGTTGTGTTAGTTTCTTTGCAGCTCTTTGATTCCAAAGCATTCCATCTTTTTGTCCCTGTGGTTTAAAGCCCGTTTAATGATATGCCAGAGGAAGTACTGCAGTGACTGGAGTTTTCTCCTACTGTATGGAGCGTGTAGCAACACAACACTGCCTCTTCCCGACATGTTGCAAGGCACTGCCACTCAGCTGGCTGAAAGAAAGTTGCTACACTTTCCCTCCCTTGCAAGACAAACCAGGCTCTTTTAATATTAATCATCACGAAAAACAAAGATCTATTGGAGCAGATAACCACACTAAGATAATCTACTATCTTAACCAGCTAACTTTAGCTTGCTATACTGGGTTTACTCCATAAGGAGCAGAACAGCACAAACATCTAATGTAATCTAATTCTGTGTAACAACCATCTGGAAACAACTGCTAAAATTAGTGGGTGTTTATTCTGCATTTTGGTCATCGTTTGGTCAAACGTTCCAACTGCAGTAACAAAATCACATATTGTTTTGGCAGCAGTAGTAATAATAAATTCTGTTTACATATCCTTAGTCTCTGCAACTGTTGTGTTTTTACTCAAGTGTATCATATCTGTTGTTAACCCCTGGGTTTTGTGACTATAGGATAACAAAAGGCTTTTTTCAAATAAATGATACCTGTGTGGTATCAAATCTGTCCACAAACACACACGGAATACATACACGCATACATTAATACTTTATCAACCGACCTTGCTTTGTAATGGAAGCAGAGTAAATTTAGATTCAGATATCTTGTGATAGGCGAATGGCAGAAAGTAATGTACAAACAGTTACTTACACAGCTTTTTTAACACTGTGGTGTGGTGTTGCAGAAAAATGTATGTAGTCTAACGGTATTTCTTTTCCAGATACAGTAGTTCCACTGGTGAAGAGTGCAAAGTAAATCTGCAGTGGAAGGAAACAAACACACATAGATCCCTTGTTCAGACTGGAAATGGCCTTGACAGGATCACAGCTCCCCTGTTGTTTATATCAGTGAGCAGAAGCTATCCATTACCCAGAGCAAGGTGCCTGATGCCTTTTTTCCCACTGGCGGTCAAAGTGATATTGGTTTCTTGTATTAAAGGAGAGAGGAAGATGCTGGCTGCTGTGAATCTGCTAAACTCCCACACCCAAGGCCAATGAAATCAGGTGTTGGAGCAGATGAGCGGAAACAGTCCACAATGGTAACCTGCTGACCTTTGTAGGTGGGCAAGAAGAAATAAAATTAAGCAAAAATGTTAATTGCTTCAAGTCCAAATCAGCATTGAACTCTATAAATAAAAACTTTAAATGGTCTCAGGGAGTCCAATCAAAAATGATAAAATACTTGTTCATTGCAGTAGGGGGTTCGACAACCAGGTATTTTAGGAATAAGATCCTAAATATAAGGGCTGCACAGTGGCACAGCTGGTAGCTCTATTGCAAGAAGGTCCTGGGTTCAAATCCCAGCCTGGGGTCTTTCTGCATGGAGTTTGCATGTTTACCCTGTGCATGCATGGGTTCCCTCCGGGTACTCTGGATTCCTACAACAGTCCAAAAACATGACTGTTAGATTAATTGGTCTTTCTAAATTGCCCTTAGGTGTGTGTGCCTGGTTGTTTGTCCTGTGTGTCTATGTGTTGCCCTGCGATGGACTGGAGACCTGTCCAGGGTGCATAGGATAGACAGTATAGATAATGGATGGATCCTAAAACTGTACTAGGTAAAGACACTTCATTAACCATTTTAGCTTTTGTTTGGCTTTACATTTTTCCCTTTTAGTTTCATTCAGCATCTTCTTCAGCTTAGATCTGAGATTTAATGGAAGCAGAGTCAAATCAAAGCCAGACAGATGAGGGGAAAAAACTGTACAATTTTTTCTTTGTCGTTCTGGTTTCTAGTACAGCAATTAATAAGAGCTATGTGTAAAGGGGGCTTTTACATTATTGTTGCTAATCCCTCTGTCACAGTATTGTGTTTTTGCATTCTGAAAAGTATTTGTACCGTGACTGATTTCACACTTCAGCTTTTTTTTATATCAAGGGCCGAAACCCCAGCAGAAAAAAATAGTAAGTACAAAGCTGTTTTGAAATGGTGAATTAATTAATTAACTAAAGTCAACTTTCAAAATTACTCTGGCCCAGTCCGGAAAAGATAATTGCCCCTGTTGTTAAATCAAGAATTTTATGTGATTACCCACATTTCTTGGACAGATGGATTCCGTTTCATGAGCGACACTCAGGCCTGACTATCAAAGAATTGCTTAAACAAAACCAGTCCGACAACATGAAGATTGCTAAATGTTCTCAGAAAGCAACACATCATGCTGCATCTGAAGATATTCAAGAAACTATTAGAAACAAAGCTGGTGATATCTATCAGCCTAGAAAGTGCCATTTCTAAGGCCTTGTCCACACGTAGCAAGGTATCTCACAAAACAAAAATATTTTTCTACGAATTGGCCATCCACAAGAAAATCTAGATTTATGGCATCAAAAACAATTGTTTCAAAAACCTCAGACCAAAGGGAAGATTTGGGAAATCTCTGTTGTAAGCATTTGCTTGTGGACATAAATAACTGGAGTTTTAGGTTTTGCAACGTCACAGAAATGCTCTGACATAACACGTGTGACCTGTGTTTACCCTCAGAAACAGCATGGGTGCCCTCCGAGCTGTGTTGGCATTATCGATAGTCCAAGCACTTTTTTTCTTGCTTGTTTTTACAAGCTCAATTACTGCTCTAAAGTAGAACGTTATTCTGGTTGGATACGATTTGGGGAACTACTGCCACTTACAGGTTTCGGATGCGTGTGAATGTGCTTAACAATGCACTTTTGCAGTTAGGTGTGGATGGATTTTCTTTCTAAACTGAGGTGGTGCGAAGTTGTTTTCTAGATGCAAGTGGGAGGATATTAGATTCTACAAAAACCCTGCTACGTCTGTACCTGGCCTAAGGTTTTGTAAATCTTTGAGACTCATCTGAACCAAACTTAGAGACATTATCCACAAATGGAGAAAACATTTTCATTGTTCCCAGGAGTAGCTGGCTCATCAAAATTGCAATAAATCCAGAAAGGGAATTTCATAAGAAAAAACATCAAAGCAGTCAAACATGGTTGTGGTCTATGTTGGACCTGGATGATTTGATATAAATAATGGAGCTGTGATTCTGCTCTCCCCTGAAAAACGATGCCTGGCCATCAATTTTAGACTTCATGATGAAGCCAAGTTGTGCTATGCAACAAGAAAAATATCTGAATACCAAGAGGCCCACCTTTGATTGGCTCAAAAAATAACAAAAATGCTTTGGAATGACCTATTCAAGTCCGAATTTAATCTAGTACAGATGACCTTAAACAGTCTGTTCATGCCTGAATGTGTGAGGCAGGGATATGACACAAAGCAACGATGGCAGCAGCATCAGTTTTCTAGCATGCTCTTTGGCTTTGTCCTACTGAAGTGTCAGTGAGATACAGATGGAGAATAATAGCCTGAGACAGAGATGCTCTTTGGATATGAAAGCATTATTGTGAGAAGTCTAAATCCCAAGATATTTTGGTGTTTACCAAACTTCTCAAGAGAGTCTGAGCTGGCCTAGAAAGCTCCTCTTTTATTAAAAGAGTTAATAAATGAAGTAATTTTTAAGATTTGTCAACATTTGTGGCCTGCAAATGCAGAAGGACTTGGCTGTAACCAAGAGTCAATGAGATTAGGAGAACTTTCAGTTTTCTAACAGTCCTGTATAAAAATCATGTTAAGCATTTCATGGAGGTGTTGATAGTTTCCAAAATACTTTGCTAGTCAGCAAGCAGCTATGTTTTATGGAGTGCAAACTTTCTGTGCTTCATAAATCTTTTTTAATAAATGCTACCTTCAGAACTACTTGGCCATTATGTAATCAGAGGCAGCTATTCTGTGAAGCTTTACATCATGTTGCACTCATGTGTGCAGCAACAGTCCTCCCATTGTGTTATTCCGTGTTGAATGAGTGACACATTGTTAAAGGATAGAAATGTGATGGAATAGACAGATGCTTGTTGGTGTTAAGATACAGTCCTGACTCGAGGTGTTAGTGAGCTGCCCCAGGCTGCCCTCCAGCCAGCCTCCGCTTGGAACGCTATCATCACTCCATCTCTCTCCACAAGCAAAAACACCACCTTAGCTTTCCTGCATGTTTGTTTACCTACCCTGCCTCTGCATAGGAACGGAAATGTTTATGCCGATGTTGTAGTAAAATAGACAGAGCTCAAATTGGAGTGTCTGGGAAGCAGAGATGGAGGTACCGAGGTTCCCCTTGTCCCCTGATTCACCTCAGGACATGGCAAGGGTCAGTGGGACATCTGTGGTCAGCACTGGGTTGATAGAGGTGGACTGTGAGGACAGCTACTGTCATCGAGGGGTAAATAGAAGTAAAGAAGGGGCTGATTTGTGCTAACATAAGCCCAAAGATAAAGGACTGAGGTCTGGCTGAGGCCGGGCTTGACCAGTAAACAAGCAGTGGGGTGCCTAAATGGCCTGGGGATCAGCCTGGGGCTAAACCTGAAGGCCTCTCTCAGCACTGAGTCTTTTAAACAGAAGATCATACATGTGCACGTCGTGGCACGCAACCACACATACACATGGTTTCGGCCCTCTGCTGCAAACACCCACACAAAATAAATGCACATCCATGATCACAAAAAAGTGAGCAGCCATTAAGAAGGAAGAAAAAAGCTTTCTCATGTAGTACTGTGCAAAAGTCTGAAGTCATCAGCGATGTCTATTTTGCATCCGAGGATGTTTTTCTGTCATTTTTTGTGCAGCACTTGACCATTTTATTTAAAATATTTTGTTTTTAGGCCACACAATTGAAATTCAGAGGCTCCTAAACGGAAGGAATAGAACAGTGTTGTATTCCCATGTGACAGACAGCTTTAACATAAAACTATTTCAAATGATCTCACTTAATGTATTTCTTTAACACAGTAACAAGCAGCATGTAGCAAGAACACAACTTACTCATATTTCTTTTGATGAACCTTAAATACTACTTTTTCTCCTATTTCTCTATACTAAGCATTTTGATACCTTGAACCTTAGCCTAAGTATTAGTACTTTCTCAGTGTGGTGAGTTACCAAGTCCTGCTGGGAAATGGAATTGGCATCTTCGTATATCTTGGGAGCAGATGATAGCACTATGTTCTAACATTCCCTAGTAGACAGCTGCACTGACTTCAGACTTGAGGAAACAGTGGACCAACACCAGCAGATGATATGGTTCCCTAAATCAACATTGACTGTGGAAACTTCACACTGGATCTTAAGCAAATTTAATTATTTGCCTTTCTTATTGGACTTTGATTTCCGATTTAAATGCCAAATTTACGTCGATCTGAAAAGAGGACTGTGGACCTAAACGGCAGTTAAATTTTTTTGTTCTGGTAAGGCTCATCTTACTTTGACTCTGTATCCAGAGTAGCTTAACACAAGAATGGGCTTTGCTACACAATTGACTCAAGGTTGCTTATGCTCCTTTTTTAACACGTTTTCCTTCCACTCAATTTTTCAATATTATGATTGGTTAAAACACAGCCAGGTTTTTTAGTAATGACCCTTTCTGGCTTACCCTCCTTGTCGAGTGTGACTGCCTGCTGGACAAGTGTTGAAAGTTTGATAATTTTTTTTCTTTTAAAAATATATCTTTTTTCTTGTTCTGTTCCAACTTCCTGTGAAACTTTCTTCATTAGCTGTAAGAAATATCAAAAGTAACAAAAATAAACTTGAAATATATTACTATGTAATAAATATTATACTTTAGTAAAGAAGTCATATCACTGATTTTGTATAAATCATATACATCAGCTTTTACTCTGTGTATTTTCATAATCCTTCTTTTTCTTTTCATACATCCTGTTCATCAGTTATCTTTCAAATGAGTTGAAACAAGCTCAGAATCACACCGGAGCAGGTTTCAGATCAACTGCGAATCACTCGCTCTGCAGTGTTTCAAGGGAAACGCTGATGGGGCGTTACAAAGGCGGCACAGCAATCTGATGTCTACTAGCTGGGGTTGTGATACAGTCTGAATGCACTTTGTTGTACTTTCTCAGGACGTCACTCATCCCAGGAGGACAGAGTTTGATCCAAACTGAAAGACACAGTTTGCAGAAGGAGTACAGGCGGCCCTGCCTCCTTCTGGTCACTGTAATCTTTGGTGTCTCCTCCAAGTTGGGTGTAATCATTCACACACCGCTACGTGTTTTGACACCTGTCCTGCATGGTGCAGAGGGAAGTAAGCATATTACTCGTTTCCTTTGGAAACACGCACGCAGACAATCAAAGCCATCGTCACATGAATTAAGACAGACAGGTGGATTGTCAGAAAGGGATTAAAAAAAAGGTGGAGAGGAAGAAATGAAGGTTCTATCATATTGTGGAGTTTTTTGAAAGAAAGGTTGGATGACTGGGTAGGGGAGTCACTGTTAATGGGAAGAAATGAACATGGTTGACTGGTGGATGTGACAGGAAGAGACTGTTCTTAACAAGGCGTCAGAGTCAGTCACAGTTACAGATCCATCACTTCTCAGCAGCTCGGCTAAGGGGGGAGGCATTTAAGGATATTCAGAGGGGGAGAAAATGTGTGACGGGTAAAGAGGAAGAGGGATTTGAGTGTGGCTGACAGTGCTGCATTTAATTTGGGCTGCCAGATCCTTTTTCGTTTGACTCCCTCTCTACCAGCTTAGAGGCTGCGGAAGACTCTGAGGCGAAGGTTTGCCAGGATGTCTCTGATTAGCAGTGATGTGCCACGTCACACTTTAAGCTTGCCTGTAATTCATGTTCAACAGGGGGATACTCACACATTACACTGCGCTGTGCAGGACGCGATTAATTGACTCACACTCTAATATTGGGTGTAATTTGCCCATCCTCCGATGTGAAACTGACTTTATACTAGACTTACTGTATGCTGCCGTCCCGAGGATGTTATAATTGAGTCTCAGCTCAGAGCTGTGTAATTTCTACACTGAGAATAGAAGCTCAAGAGTTGCTTGAATCACTTCAGTTTGTCTTTCCACCTAATTCCATGCTCTTAAACATTTAAGGTAATATTAATTAAAGCCAGATAGTTCAGTTGTTTTTGTAGAACGTAGAGGTGTACTTTCTGTGTTAGCTGATGTAAGACTCTAATAATGCTGCTTTTACACATCATTTTCCTAAAATCCATTTCGTATCTCCTATTTTCAGACCATGCTTTTCCTGGCTACTGTGGAGGAGGAAGGCCAAGAAGAGGAGGGAAGGAGGGAGATGGCAGAAACCCTGCTGTCTGCCCTGACAGACAGGCACCAGCAGAGGCAGACATGGAGAGACAGGTAACACGATGTACCACGGATTTGGTCCCCGGCACTGTACTCTTTAGGCAGGTAAAGAGCTCTGTCGTAGATTTGAAGTAGACTATCATGCGCAAATTCAAGTGTCACCCAGGAAACTAAAAAAGTTTTGCGAAAATTGTTATTTCATTTTTGCTCCAAGATCAAAGCATATGTACTTTGGGTTGGAATTATGATACCCGAGGCAGATATTTTTGTGAGTCTTCAAGACAGGAGTGTTTTAGTTTCTGATTATTGAAAGATTACAAGGAATTGTCAAAAACCTTGAAATAAATTAGCCCATTTACTTTTTAGAGTGGATTTGGTCTGTCAGTTGATAAGTAGAAAGGTGAATCTAGTTGATCAAAACTGAGTCTAAAAAGCATTTGTTTAAAAACAAATGTTTTATCTTAAAGTCGTATCAAAATGTGACAATATTGGTGTTAAAGTGAAGCGTGTCTTAGAAAGCACTATATAGATGGTTACACTGTGTTGCTTATTCTAAAATAAGTTCAGACTCAATATTGTAAGCCCTGTTTGTATGCTTTTAGCTTGACACCTTGTTGGATCTACGTTTGAGGCTCTTTTGAAGTAGGAAAGGAAGAAGTCCCATAGTCGTACTGAATGAGTCAGCTTGTCAGGCTGGCTGAAAAAAAACTTCATTACACGGGGATTTTGAACATGCCTCTACCATTTTTAAGTAATTTGTATTGTAGTATTTTGGGTTTTCAGTAAAAAAAAAGAATATTGGCTTCTTGTTGATAGTAGGTTGTTACATTGTTTTTAAAATGGTCTTTCTCTATAATTTTACTCTTTTGCAGCAGATTTATAAAGTCAAGTGCTCTTAATGTCAAGAAATGTACAGTTGAAAGACCCAAATGCAGGCAGGAGGCAGGCAGAATCATAAGAATAGTGTAGATTATTGATATTGTATCTAAAATCTTACAAATCTTACAAAAACACCAAGGCAGTAAAAAATAAGACAACCCAAAAACACATAGTGCAAGAGAGACTGATTGCAAAGGACCATAACTGGAATATCAGTAACAATGTAGGAAACAACAACAAGGAAATACTGGAGTGGTTGAATACAGTTAGTCTAAACCTGGACAATGAATACTGGAGTGAGGAACGGGTGAGTGTAATCACCTCAAAAGGCTGCAGTTGTGTTGGAGAATCCATTGAAGTAAATGAGAACAGCTACAAATGGCAAAATAAATATCAATGAGAAACAGAGGGAGCTGGTAAACCATAATGAAGCAGATCCCAAAATCATCTACTAAATATGAATTAAAACAGACACTATAAACTAAACACAAGTGAAACAGTAAGACAATGATGGTCGGACATAGAAATACATTGAAATACACAAACTAAACATGTTGATTGACTACACCAATCTGAATACTCAAAGTTCTATGCATAATGACACATAACCAACGAATAACAATCTAAGGAGTATTTACCTAAAGAAATTTTGCTCTGGTTTGCCTCAAGTGAATTCATTTTCGTAACTAATTAGATTTTTTTTGGCATCCAGAGTCAAAACCCATAATGTGAACGTTTCTTTAGGCATTCAGTAAATAATAACTAACACAAGCAGATATTTAATTAACACCCCTTTAGCCCTTAAGAAAAAAAATACACAACCAATTTCATCCTGTTTTTACACACAGACTTCAACTCCAATCAGCACATTACAACATCACCAGAAAAAGTCCCATCAGTTCCAAGTTGATTCATCAAAAGTTCCTTCTGAAGAGCTAAAGTGAATTCCTTGGAAATGCTTTGGGGTGGCCAGTGTGTGTTTTGTCCTGCTCAGGCCTGGCAGCTATCACAGCGACACGTGTGTCTCGGATAAGCCCGCTCACTTCCTTCACCCCTGATAAAACCGGAGAGCACAGGGATTAGAGCCCTGGCCATTCATTCAGATAAGAAAGGGTCCCCACGCATGCCCCACAGTATTATTTTAGCTGTTCATTTTCTCAGTCACCCTCTACCTCAATGCCAGCTAAGACACACACAAATACTGGGATGGCTGTTTTCACCAGCGCTTCACTCACATATGTTTCACTGCTTATTGTCTGTTCATCAGTTTTTTTCACTCAAACGCTGAAAGTAAAGCAAAGCTGTCAGAGTTTCAGTCCACAAAAAAAGGAAAGTATTTACTTTAAAAATACAGATTTTTCACAGTAAAATGGTGTGGGATTATGGTTATTAATTAATGTAAAAACTCCTAAAAGTGTGGCATGTATGTTCAGTATCACTGAGTCAATACTTTCTTGAACAACCTTGAGCTGCTTTTACAGCTGCACATCCTTTAGGGTATGTCACTACCAGCTTTGCACATCTAGAAACTAAACTTTGTATCTGATGATCTGTTCGTTTTCTGTTACAAACAGTGTTTTGCATGTAAGGACAAAAGACAGATTTATGTCTCATCTGACCAGAGAGGGTTCTTCTGCATGTTTGCTGTGTCCTCTACATGACTTCTGTCAAACCTTTTTTGACCTTCTTTAAAAAATGGCTTTCTTCTCTTCTATAAAGGCAAGATTTGTGGCGTGCATGACTAATAGCTGTTGTGAACCACAGGCCTTTTGGCCTTCTATCTTCCCCTTACACTTCCCAGTTACAGGTATGATCAGGTTTGTGTTGTCAAATTCAAGAAAATACATTAAAGCTTTGGGTTGAAATGTGAGAAAATGTGAATACCTTTTTAGGGCACTGTATATGTTCACATCCCTCTCAATAGGTTCTCCTATCTTTCCATGGTGCCCTTTTTGCATCAAGCTGTCCCCTCTACATGACCCTTTGCTCCATCCCATCCACATGAGCCTTGTAAACAGCCTGTTTCCACACACCTTACTCTGCTGTGTCGACGCCCAGAGCCTCACAGCTCTGATGTGGGTCCTCCGCTGATAGTGCATTCCAGCTGCACGTGCTGAAAGGTAGAAACCATCCTACCATCAGCACCATGACCCCCGCCACCCACAATGCGGAGTTACCACCTACTAACTGTGTCTAACCCCAGACATTGCTCAGCAATCCTTAAGATCCTGACAACGAGCATCACAGACCAGGACAGGAAATGCTCGGTCCTTGTCAACGGGACAGACAGACGTTTACTCATCAGTGGTGGAAGACTGATGAGATTAGGTTTGGTGGGGGCCAAGACTCACGCGCAATGTGTTTGAACTCCGGCTGCTCCTGATACCCTCTCTCCACTTTAAACACACTCAATGTTTGTTCTCAGCCTCCACTATCCTCTTATTAAAAAAAACAGGGGTCGTCCTGTCAAGTGGTTGTCAACAGAAAGCATTTGTGCAAACCTAAACACACGGCTATGTGCAATGTTAAGTGAGACGCACTCGTGCTGATTAGACAATTGACTCTAGGGGTTATGGTTTGACTTACTATTTCTGTGGGACAAAAGAGTAGCAAAATATACTGCATAATTATAAAGTAGATGAAAAAGAATACATTGGTAGACGAAATTGTCAAAATGTCGTGTGCAGTATGTATTTATTCCACTTCACTTGTTTTGCCCCGAAATAGATTCCACTAAAATCAACTGCCTTCGGGAATCATCTAATTAGTAAATAGAACCTACATGTAATTTAATCTCAAGATAAATAAAGTAATTCTGTAAAGGCCTCTGATGTTTGTTATAGAACTTTAGTGAACAAACAGTATCACAAAAACCAAGGAACACACCAGACAGGTCAGAGATCAAGCTGTTGAAAAGTTCAAATCAGGGTTAGGCTATTGAACAAAACCCCAAACTGTGAACATGTCACGGATCGCTGTTCAGTCCAACTTCCAAAAATGAAAAGAGTTTGGCAAAACTATAGATCTACCAAGATACAGTATGGCTGTCCAGCTGCTAACAGGCCGGCAGGTAGAGCATTTGTCAGAGAAACTCTGGGGGGGCTGCAGAGGTTTACAGCACAGACCCAATCTGGTTGTACACGTCTTACGTACTGTTTGCAGCTTACAGAAAACATAGATTAAGGTGATCTAGTCAGATGAAACCAAAATCAGTTTTTTGCTCAGCACGCTTAAATACTACAACATACAACTACTTAGATTGTTGTTTTTCTGTCACATAACATCTCAGACAAATATATTGAAATTTGTGATTATGTGACAAAATGTGAAAAGTTCGCCAGATTTTAGCAAGGCTTTTTGGTAAAGAATAAAGTACACAGTGAGACTGTTCAAATTTTTTCAGTCAAATATTTTCAAACCATCTTGTAATCCTAATAAAATTAGGATTTCTACAGTCATTGTAATTGTAAGACCACACTATATGTAAGAGGTGATTTTTTTCTTATGGAATTGCTCTTTGTTTCCATATGTTTTACTTGTCACATAATCTGCGCAGATAATTGGTAAAAAAAAAATTTTTTTTGATTGATTCTTGCTTCAGGTCCATAAACATACTCAAGCAGCATTGACTGATTGAGTTTGCAGACTTTTGTTTCAAAATGCTAATTAAAGCATTAGTATTTGCTCTAGAACTCTTGCTTTCTACAAAGGTTTTTTTTTTCTTTTTTTTCCTCTCCGTTGCATATTTTCTTCTTTACAGGAAAGAAAAAAGAAAGAAAGAGGAATTAGACGTGGTGACCAGTAGTTCTTCACAAGTGACTTATAGGCCATCAGAGTGAGTGATGCTGCTGCGTGATGTGCGAGCTGAAGTGGTCCGTTCATTCACTCTGAGCCTCCAAAGTTATGAGAGCTTTTTTATTCTTATGAGCTTTTCTGGTAACTGGGTTTTCCCAATGCATACGGCAAATTCTTTGATAGATGCTGCCCTCCGTGTCCCTTCTGTAAATGCCCCTCGAGTACCCTGGAAATAGATGGATTATTATGTGGGTGGGTGACTGAGCTGCAGCTGAGCAGTTTAGCATGCCACACAGGAAGCAAGACGCCTCCTCCAGGGAAGGGGTCCTATTAGGATAGGAAGTAGCACATCCCTTTGGCGTCAAGGATGTTTTAGGTTTGAAAAATTCACATTTATGTGGTCACAGTTGTGCAATATGCTTTTTAGTAGTTTTTTTTTAGTAGCTTTTTTTTTTGAATAGTTATTGCCTCTTCTGTGGCTGTGTTTTCAGTCTGTATGCTCATAGTTTTGCTACCTTTGAACAATTCTAGACGAAATAACCTTTGCTGACCCTACAGAACCTAGAACTCAGTGCTCGAACCGGCAGAAAAAAAACAGCAGTGGAAAAAGCTTTGTCACAGTGGGCAAGCAAACACTGAAGTGAACAGCTGCAGGTTTTGTACTGACCATGCAAACTGCTGTAGGCTTTGTAAGGTCATTATATGATAATGAAAATCATTACAGAATTACATGGGGGTTTAGGACATGAGAGCAGCAGGGAGGGGAGAGGAGGGCCACATCGGGTTTGATAAATGGACTGTGAAGGTGCCCATCTGGCCCTCTCTATGGCTTTTTCTTCCTGCTCTTTTATCCACTCTTGTCGTTTACTACCGTTCTTTCATTCTCCCTCTCTGTTCTCCCGTGGCCCAGTCTTAAAGCTAGCTGGCCCGAAGTGAAAGATTAACAGGGTGCAAACCCTACTCACCTCGGTGGGAGAGAAAGAAAAAGAAAGGGAGACAGGCGGAGGTGTTTATGACCTAAAACAGGGTTTGTGCTTGACTTGGCAAATCCCAGCATCCCATCTCTCGGTTCTGGATGGTAGACGTGAGTGTAGCCGTTGACCTTTGGCATCGGAAGCAGTTAGACAGCTCAGGATCTGTGCATCAGTTTACTTTGAAAGAACTGGGTTGCTATTGCATTACAAGGTTTAAGAAAAATATCCTTTTTATTTTTTGCTATATTTCCTTTTGCTCCTTTGTTTGGACAAGGAGGGGGTGTATTTATGGGGTCTCCAAACAAGTTTGTTAACGAGAAAACGGCAGCAATTTAGGGTCATTTACCATTTACAGAAACCCAGATTTAAACATTCCTACTCGTGAAAACTTTAGGAAATTTCTGGTAATTACTGCTGGTGAACATTGAAGCAGGTGAACAGTGTTAACTTTGTATAAAACAAACAAAAACCCATCTTATTCTTTGACTTTCGTCTTGATATATATATATATATATATATATATATATATATATATATATATATATATATATATATATATATATATATATATATATATATATATATATATATATATATAAACTGATTTTAGCCAATTTTGATTTGTATTTACAGACTATAAATAACAACTATTTTCTAAACTTTCTTAATAAATTGAACATTGATCTGTTTTAACATTACAATTTTCAAAGTAAAATACGACTAAAACAGCTATAAGTTGTAAAGCTGTTTCTCTCTGCATCACTCAAAATCCTCCAGGACAACCCAGCTTGAAATAATTATTACACATTTCTTTCATTCCTTTACAAGACAGATGTTAACTCAATCTTTAGTTTTTATTGTTTTCTTACCTAACGTTATGCATTATATCAAACTATTCTTTTTTTTTAATTTTTTATAAAATCATTTTAAAGGGGGGGTGACACACTCTTCTTAAGCAGAATGAGCAATTCTGAGGTCCATTACATCACTAATTTTACCTGAAATAGATCTGTAAGTTCAATAAATGATTTATACTACCTATTTGAAATTTTGCACTCAAAGCATGTCTGCACTGAACGCCTTGAAATTAGCTGCATGTCTCTTTAAGAGTCTCGGACATGCCCCCTTCAACACGCTGCCGTCAACGTCATCACAACATTCTCCTCCAGTCGCATGGGGACGAAGCATTACAGTACTGTAGCATCGGTGCGCCGGACTTTTGAAAGACACGCATATCTTTCGGTTTACTAAGGCCATGCAGGACATGGTACTAGCATATGCATTCAATCCCGTCTCTGACCCTGAAAGTGAAATATTGGATGAACCGGAGCGCATTCAGCGGCTATTTTAAAAGAGCTACTACTTTCCACAAGTGCTACCTGATTGCTGCTCACGACGCTCTGCTTTAGTGCTGTGGGAGCGGGGGAGGGAGGGCTGTGGAGAGATGTAGGCGGTAATCAAAAATTTACAATAGGAAAATAAAATCTAAAGGAATCTGGAATGCTTTTTCCACAGTACATGTTTCCACCGTGCAAGTGCTCAGATCCCAGATACAGTGGGGCAAAAAATTTATTTAGTCAAACACCAATTGTGCAAGTTCTCTCACTTAAAAAGATGAGAGAGGCCTGTAATTTTCATCATAGGTATACCTCACCTGTGAGAGGCAAAATGAGAAGAAAAATCCAGAAAATCACACGGTCTGATTTTTAAAGAATTTATTTGCAAATTATGGTGGAAAATGGGCAACACAGATTTTCAACTCCCTCCAAAGATTTTCTATGGGGTTGAGATCTGGAGACTGACTAGGCCACTCCAGGACCTTGAAATGCTTCTTACAAAGCCACTCCTTCGTTACCCGGGCGGTGTGTTTGGGATCATTGTCATGCTGAAAGACCCAGCCATGTTTCATCTTCAATGCTCTTACTGTTGGAAAGAGGTTTTCTCTTAAAATCTCACAATACATGGCCCCATTCATTCTTTCCTTTACACGGATCAGTCGTTTTGTTCCCTTTGTTCCCAAACCCAAGAAGTTGAGTTTTTATCAAAAAGTTTTATTTTGGTTTCATCTGACCACATGATATTCTCCCAATCCTCTTCTGGATCATCCAGATGCTCTCTAGCAAACTTCAGACGGGCCTGGACATGTACTGGCTTAAGCAGGGGGATTGAGGATTTTAATTTTAATTTGAAGGATTTGAGTCCCTGGTGGCGTAGTGTGGTACTGATGGTAGCCTTTGTTACTTTGGTCCCAGCTCTCTGCAGGTCATTCACTAGGTCCCCCCCCCCTGTGGTTCTGGGAATTTTGCTCACCTTTTTTGGGATCATTTTGACCCCACGGGGTGAGATCTTGCGTGGAGCCCCACATTGAGGGAGATTATCAGTCGTCTTGTATGCCTTACATTTTCTAATAATTGCGACCACAGTTGATTTCTTCACACCAAGCTGCTTACCTATTGCAGATTCATTCTACCCAGCCTGGTGCAGGTCTACAATTTTGTTTCTGGTGTCCTTTGACAGCTCTTTGGCCACGGTCGAGTTTGACTTTTTGAGGTTGTGGACAGGTGCCATTAATACAGGTAACGAGTGAAGAAAAGAGGAGCCTCTTAAAGAAGAAGTTACAGGTCTGTGAGAGCCAGAAATCCTGCTAGTTTGTAGGTGACTAAATACTTACTTTCCACCATAATTTGCAAATAAATTCTTTAAAAATCAGACCATGTGATTTTCTGGATTTTCTTTCTAATTTTGTCTTTCATAGTTGAGGTATACCATAATATTCAAAAATCGTTCTGTAACTGCATGTTTACTAATACTGTGCATCCCTAAACACAAGTAAAACAACCTGATAGCTGAATACTGACTTTGGTAAAGCCTACAGGTGGTTACTTGACAGACATACCGTAATAGTGTTATTTTATTGAGTGATAAATGACCCTCCTTTAGTTTCAGCACCATGACTGTCTGAGTTTTTTATGACCGTATTTGTTTTCCTCGAACAGATGAACTAGTTTTTCTTAAATGATATTAAAAAGTGTAGTAGACTTCTTTTGCTGACTGGCAGTGCACAGCAAGAGATGGGGGTTAGGCAGTGCTGCGTTATACAATGTTTGTTACACAGAGGGAACAATTTTATTGCCTTTGGCATGTTTTGACAACATTTGGTATAACTTGACACCAATATATGGCCCATGCATCGTTGTCCGTCCGTCCAACTAACCAACCAACCAACCAACCAACCAACCAACCAACCAAGCAAGCAAGCTTAAAATCCAGAAATGATGCTGGTGAAACTTGGTATATCTTCCTTTTAGAATGGATGCAATGACAAAACAGATTTAAGAAGTAATAGGAACAGTTTTCTTTGATACTATGTGAAACTGTAGGTTATGAAGTGGCTATGTAGCACTTACAATGTAACAATGTTGTTAATGAAAACAATTACATTTAAAGAGATCAAACACACTTTTGTAATTTTGTGTGTCAGAATGTCAGCTGTACACCCAATTTGTGATGTACTACATCTGTTGTCTGTGTTTATTTCCTTTCTCTTAATCTTGGAGGGTTAGTGAGGTCTTTATCCAAGAACAAGGGAAATATCTGCTGATAGCCAATGGACATGCGAGGCGGTCCACGTGCCCACAGCTGCACTCATCACTCAACTGTCCAGCTCAACCCGTGACCCTTGGACCCGTCTCCAAGCCTCTGTCGGCTTTATCTTTCCTTCTATTGTCATCCTTTCTTGTCCTCACCTGGGCTTGCTGCTGGTACACAAAAAGTCCAGTCTGTCATCAAAACCAAAGGTCGCCAGAGGCCAGAAGGGGCTGGAGAGGTTAAAGCTGTGCCCAGTCGGGGATGACCCCACCAGAGTTGTCAGCTAACAGTTGCACCCCTGTGGAGATGCATAGTTGCACACCCACAAAAAGGAGAGAAGCCTTCATCGGCTGGCACTTCATTCCTGGAGTGGTGACATTCCTTTTGTTCTGTCCCTGACAAACCCCACCCTGATTCCTGTGTGGGCAGGACAGAGAGTTGCTACACAATGGAGGCCCCTCCATCCCAGATGCGAGCTGCAAAGATTGTCGGCGTCATGATAACAATAACGATGGACAGATCCTAGCCTTTTTTAATGATGCCAATTCCCAATAGATGGAATTACAATCATGACATGTAAAAGCAACTCCTTTGCACAGTCAAGATTTAAAGGCCTTGACTTTTCTTTGCATCAGTAGCAAACGATAATTTGTCATTGACGCAATAAACTATAAACACATCTTTAGAATCTATCTTTAGGCAAATATCACATCTTTTGATGGTCATGGTGCTAAACTCAATGGAACATTTGAAAGGAGATGTTGCTTTATATGAATGCACCTGCACTCTGTTTGCCAAAAAACACTATCAGGTTAGTTTTGCCTGTAGTTTAGTATTTAATCAACCACAGCTTGCTTATGAATAGAAGTTTGCATTAATCCAGGATTGTAAAACAAAAAATTATTGGCTAAGGCAAACTGTTTAGCTACAAATTTACACAAAACAAATTTACAAAAAACAAATTTAGCTAATCCACTGTAAAGCTTAATTCAACCAAAACTGAAATGGCTAGATGTGATTTAAATGACTGATTGACACCGGATGCAGGATAAATTAATTTGAGAGAAATGTCTTGATGGTCCCAAGCCCTGATGCCATTGGTTCCTTATAGCCCAACGACAAAGAAGCAAGATTGTTGTTTAGAGTAAGTCAGCCTGTGGGTGCTAACATCACCTGTTTAATAAGTACTTTCATTGTTCAGCATTTGATAGCTTAATCAGATATCGCAGACAGTAGCCTCACATGAACATCTTTCCTACCACACCACAAATGGGGTTTGCTGAGTCTGTTTTTCCTGGCAGAAGTTACAAGCCAAAACTTTTGCTGGCTGCGCCCTTGTTTCCCTTTACCTCAAGCGTTTGTTCTCCACTGCGGTGGCCAAACACCTGCGTGGTGGGTGGAACCCTTATAGCACAACTGTGTTTTCTCTCTCTGTTTTGTGTGCTTTTCTTAACATTGTGCCACGTAGTGCTGCCGTCATCTGCATCGCTATGTTTACTAGGTTTGGGGCACTAAAAGGAAAAAAAAACAAATAAGGACATTTCATCTGGCTCTTTCATCACCAGGCAGCCTGTAATTAGCGCAAGCATGGTGGTTAGCTTGAGATGCTGTCATCTAATTTGTCTGTCTTTATCTTAAACATGTCTGTGTGGTCCCTGAGACAGGGTACTTTTCGTGCAGCCTGATCGCCCGTGGCCTGGGTGTTTTTGAGGTGTGTGTGTGTGTTTGATTGTAAATTATGATTTTTTTTTCTCATGCACCCACCCTTGTTAAGCAATCAGTCAGTTGAGCATGACACATCCTGGCCTCGGCAGAACCTCACGGTTGCTGTTGCCGTAGCAAATTGTCGCCCCATCCTGGTTTTCTCCCAGGCTAAAGAGTGCATCAGAAAGTGTCTTATAATTGGATGAATTTGTTGCGGATTAGATGACTGATGGCTTTATTTCTTTGCTCTCTACTTACTGTGCAGACAAGTACTCTACATATAAATATTCCCCCACCTCTATCATGCCTGGTTTCCAAACACGTCAGTAATCAGCTAGTAAGCTTTCTCTCTCTCTCTCTCTGTGGTTTTACTGTGGGATTGGAACGTTGGCAGAACGAACACTCCCTCTTTGTTTTATATCTCTGCTTGCCTTGAGACACAAGTGCACACAATTATTTACAGGTTTTAATTGAAACACTCGTTTCATAATTACGCATTTCACAAGAAGAGCTTGTCAGTGGAATTTGGCTCAACAATTGTATCAGGGGGGTTTTAAAATGTCATTAAAAGTCCCACAGATATTTAAACACACTTGTTAGATACACAGTTGCCCATTAAAGGCTGAGTTTTTAATATGAAAGCTAAGTTTCTTTTTGGAAAACACTGTTATGTGGAGTGACAGGGGGCAGAAAAATAGTTTGGGCCTGTTTCACGAGTAGTTGGGCAAACCAGGACATTCCTTGTGGTGAACCCCAACATCCCAGAGAGCTGATAATGCATGATTGGGTGAGGTTGTGTGGGAGGGATGTGAAACAAACAGCGAAAACATGGAATTATGGGATAATTTAGGTTGTTCTCTCCAAAACCCTGGTCCTCAGAATAAAATTTTACCAGGGGTGTAACGCAGGGGTGGACTGGGGCAAAAAAGTGGCACGGGAATTTGGAACCTGACTGCCCCACTCAGGCTGGGTGGCAGATGATGGTGACGGATGATGGCAATGGATGATGCTTGGGTCTGGCAACTGCTGTGCAGTATTGTCCTCCTCATTGCTATGATTATCTTCACTCTAGATAAGAAAGTAGCATTATATTAGTTAGGCACTTAAACAATATCAATGACACATTAAAATAGTGTAAAATAATTTAACAGTTGTACAAACTGCAACAGTGTTTTCAGGTCTGCCTAAAAAGTAAATTAGACAGCTGCAGCTGATCCAGAACGCTGCTGCTTGTGTCCTCATTGGAACCAAGAAAGTAGAGCACATCACCCCAGTTCTAAAGTCCTTCCACTGGCTTCCTGTAGCTCAGAGAATAGACTTCAAAATACTTTTACTAGTTTATAAATCATTGAATAGCTTAGCACCAAAGTATGTTGAAGATCTACTGTTACTATAACAATGCCCTCAACCACTCAGGTCCTCTATTTCTAGTCTACTCAACATCTTTAGAATCAGAACCAAACATGGAGAAGCAGCTGAAACACTCAGTTCTTTTAAAGAGGCTACATGGAACTTTTTCCCCAAAATAAACAGAACAATAGCCTTTTTATTTGACCAATAATGACTCAAACATCTCCTGATGAGCATACTGACACCTTGTCAGCTCACAATGGTGCACCTATAAGCTTGTATCCAATTTTTCCTATTTTCTGTTGGGTCGGATTGTTCGCGCGCTGTCTGCGGATGTGACATCAAGCGCGTTCATGTTAAACCTTTCAGATCACTCTGCCACTACTGCTAGTCAGCAATTACCCTTTTGTTGTGTCATATATATTGCAAACAAACTTAGTTTCTCAAAGAATATATGTATTTGACTGTTCTTACCTCTGTGAACATTATGTTGACTTGTACGTGCATTTACGAGCACTACGAGAGCGAGCAGAAGGGAAGAACAGTTCCGTTTTTTGGCCATAGGTATCAGTAGCGAGTTTGAGATCCAGAAAATTGCATGTAGCCTCTTTAAATCACGGCTAAAAACCTATCTGTTTAGAGCTGCCATTGAATAATGTTTTCATGTATCATATGTTTTGTGTGTGCTTCATGCTTCATTTATATATATATATATATATATATATATATATATACGCTGCTCTCCTCCCTGACACTTGCACTCTGTTGGGATTGTGACTCGGCCTGGCAGGAGATCAGTGTAGAGACGTATGGTGTAATTGACATAAAAAGCTACATTAAAATAAGGAATATAGCTATGGAAATCTGTGGTTTCACAGGGAACTAAACAGAGGTAAAAATGTAATGTACTATGTGGGGTTGATGCTCAAGTACACCGTGGTCTAAACCACGTTCAGTAAAAGTTAGCTCATATCATCTGGGTAACTAATATGTTGATGTTTTTGCATGCTGCACATGAGTGAACATATTCAGTAGCCCTACTGACTGTTGACAAACAGTAAATGCAAACAGTAAATACAAGGGGCTACGGAGGTTCTGTAGGTAGAGTAGTTATCTTGCAATTTTAGGGTCGTAGGTTCAATTCCACCTGTCACATGTCAATGTGCCTCTGGGCAAGGTACCTAACCCCAAGTTGCCTACCGAGCTCTGCATTGGTGTATGAATGTGTGCTCATTTGTGAACGCGAATGGGTGAATGTGGCTATATTGTAAAGCGCTTTGAGTGGTCAGTAAGACTAGAAAAGCGATATATACGTTTACCATTTACCATCTGAAATGTGACAGTTTACTTAAATGTATTGAACATTGTCCGAGATCATGTTGCTTGATATATATATGTCAAACGGGTATATTCCTTTGAATGTTTAAATTTAATTTAAATAGAAAAATGTCAAAATATTAACATATTGTGACTCAGACAATTACATCTTCTTAACACACCTTTTTTTCCCTGTATGGTTAGACACGTGTTCATGCTAAATATTTTGTATACAATATGTGGTTGCACATATTGTCGCACCCACGAAAACAGGGAGGACACACACGCACCTTCTCACTCTAACCCAATATACACACATTTTACTCCCCTTCTCTGTTAATTATAACCTACACTGCAGGAACACTTCATTTCATTGCAAGCATATTGTCTCTTCAACGCTGGCAGGCAGGTCATAAATTATCCTGAAGGTGAGGATGGAAGTTGGAGGATATAGTTATGAAAATTTCATCTGCCTGCCGTAGCGGCTGCAGCTGCTCCTGTCGCTGGAGGGATTACAGCGGGTCACTGTGCATGTGGGTGTGCTCGACAGTTTTTGCACATGCGTGGATATGTGAACACGAGCGAGCAGTAGCAGCGTGGACAAAAGTACATCAAGCAGGTGCATCTTTGTGCATCCCTGCATTCGTCCCTGTTCTCACCGCCAGGGCCATGTGTACAGCAGGTTGGCCAGGTAAGACCTGCCTGTCAGTGTGTGGAACATCTCTGGCATCGTTGTCACCCCAGGACCCCCGGCGCTGCCCTGAAGCAGGAAGACTGGGCGGGGGGACAAGCTCGCAGGGCCGTCCCCAAGCTGTCTCTGTTCATTACCGCTACGGAGATGGGATGTGGCCGGCAGGTGGCTGGACCTTTACTCCTTACCTACTGTGATCATCTGCTCCTCTATTCTTTGCATGTATAGGTGGGTGGGTGTTTAACTGTGCTTGAGAAGAAGAGGAAAAAAGTCAGAGGAAAGCCTTGACTTAAGCAGCAGAGTGCATATTTTACCTGTGACCTACCAATTTGTGACAGATTCATTGAGGCAATGTGCACCTTTAAATGCCTGTGCTTACATATTTATACACTTACATAAGTTCTGCATTTGGAAGAAGCTAAAGTGCTGCTGTAGCATTTTCTTGACACAGCCTGGAAGACCTCTCCTCGACAGACAGTGCGGCAATTAGTGGGGAAAGACAAACATAGTAAAAATCCCTCCTCCTCACCTTCTAAGTCGATCTGTAGTTTCCTGCAAAAATTCTATTAGGGGCAAAGTCCATGGTTGTTAATTACAGTTCTAACTAGCTTGCCTCCTGACGAATGGATTGCTTCAACAGTGATGTAGGATAAAAGGGATATCAGCGATTTCACTTCCCCATACAAAGGCTGCCTCTGAAATGGGTCATCAATCCCATAGTGATAAATGTCTGGTGGAGTAATGACTCTCTTATCGGCGCCGGATTACTACAGATATTTGTAATTAGTGTAGCCACACAAGTCCCCGATAGATGTTTTTTTTTTCAGCCTGCACAATATTGAAGCCTTGGTTTAGTGCTAAATGGGAACTTTCTGGGAATAATAGGGATGGTTAGAGGTTATTGTATTGAAGAAAAATCGAAATATCCAACAATCTAAACCTGTAGGAATAGATGCATACACACACGCATAAAGAAAGACTTATAAATACACAGCCTCAAGTCCATCCTTATATCATTGGTCACATGATTGCTACAGGCAGAGTGCATTGGTGGGTGGGGGTGTTGGATGCGGGTGTTGGGCCTCTTCTTCTCCTCCTCCTCCTCTCCCAGCCCTAAAGGTAGCCACATCTGTGCCAGGGGGAGTTAACGGTACACTTTAAACTTCCAAGTCTCCTGTTTTGGGTTGAGATACAACTTGCGGCCCTGGATTTTCTTTGCTTCTTCCTCTTCCAGCTCTCATGAAATCACAATGAGATATATTCAGCCTGAGGTGCAGCTCTATTCACAGTGCAGTTTGACACCATGAAGGGCCTGCTCTCCTCTGCTTTCATAATGCACCTGTACAGATGGGCTGCTGACAAGTCGACGTCACTGATAAAGTTGTCCTTGCTGTGGTCGACATAGGAAGCTGTTTAACAATGATGTTGAAGTAAAAGTAGCAGTGTTTGATTTGTTTCCTGTTAACTCCATAGATAAAAATGATGCGAGTGAAGCCTTTGTGGCTAAACTACAGATTATGTTTTGTTGCCAGAATATACACCCACTGACCTATAAACCTATACACACATGCACAGTGTGCCCACCGCTGACAGACGCATAAGCAGATGTAGCCAGAACTGGTAATGGCAGGTGATTATAACTGGCACATGTGCCAAACTAATTAAACCCCTGGGTTGACAGCAGCATTTGGTAGCACCGGCATTCTGGCATGCTGGCATTAGAATAATTGTAGCAGCAGCACATTTCACCTGCGAGACCACAGCTAACAGCATCATTTATTTTGCAGCAGGCGGATGTTATAACAGAGGCTTGAGTTAGTTTGCTTTTGGTTTGACATGTACAGACGTGCTCTGTGAGAACACATTTTGCTTGGGGGTAGTGTTTTCATATTGTAAACACCAATAAAAAGCAAAACTGCGTCATGAAATTCAAATTTCTTTTGTACAACAGCAAAACAGAACAAGGAAATAAAGGGAAAATATGTCCATCACTCATCTTTATGTCAGCTGATATAATTAGAAGCAACTGGAAGATAGAATGGTAGTGTAAGTAGGCTTCAAAAATACAAATAAACACTGCTTTTATATAGCACATCTGAATTCAAGGTATCTTTACTTAAACCCATAAGACTTCTGGAGGAATATATATTTTAATTTGTTCAGCTAGGAAAATAAGTTTTGGAGTTAATATTTTTCTCACAAAATACTGTATATTTTAAATGTGGCTGTTGGCATGAGTAATATCATTGACTATCAAAGTTATCCAGATAAACGTGTTTACATATTATGTGTAATAAAGTGGAATAGCACAGGAAACACATTTTTCACACACTTACTACAGTGTATTCAGTATTTAGTAGAAGAGCCTTTTTTGAAGATTGAGAGAAACTAGGGACCTGCAGGAATTTTGACCCATTCGTCCACACACCGATTCTCCTCAATATGCTTGATTTTCAATCAGTTTCATTTTGGATTGAATTCATGTGACATGAAAGATGGTGTGTGCAGTGACATTCAAAGAGGTACATTTTCCTCTGTATTGACCTGACAATATTCTCCCGGTGCTTCACTGGCTTATTGAAATGTTCTCCGGAAAAGTTTAAATACGCTTCAATGTGCTTCTTCTTTTTCAGCAGTGGAGTCTTGTGTAGTGATTTTACATAGAGGTTATTGCAACTAAGTGCATTACCTTTTGTTTTCATCAAGAACTTCATCCATCAATCCATTTTCTGTACCCGTCCATCCTAATGCAGGGTTGCGGGGGGGCTGGTGCCTATCTCCAGCGGTCAAGGGGCGAGAGGCGGGTACACCCTGGACAGATCGCCAGTCCATCGCAGGGCAACACAGAGACATACAGGACAAACAACCATACACACACACACACTCATACCTAAGGGCAATTTAGAGAGACCAATTCACCTGACAGTCATGTTTTTGGACTGTGGGAGGAAGCCGGAGTCCGGAGAGAACCCACGCATGCACAGAGAGAACATGCAAACTCCATGCAGAAAGACCTCAGGCTGGGATTCGAACCAGTCTCTTGCTGCAAGGCAACAGTTCTACCAATTGCGCCACTGTGCAGCCTCATCAAGTACTTGTACCTGCTAATTCCAAGTCTTCCTAAAAACTCCTTGTGAATGATCTTTGAAACTGCACAACTCTTTTTCTGTCCCTTCTGTCAGAAATCTTCAGATGAGCATCTGGTCCTGGCTGGTTTATGGTCACTCGAACAGTGCTTACTGAAACATGCACAAATTTAGAAATATGCCTGTAACCAAACCCATCCGTATACAGTGGCTTGCAAAAGTATTCGGCCCCCTTGAACTTTTCCACATTTTGTCACATTACAGCCACAAACATGAATCAATTTTATTGGAATTCCATGTGAAAGACCAATACAAAGTGGTGTACACGTGAGAAGTGGAACGAAAATCATACATGATTCCAAACATTTTTTACAAATAAATAACTGAAGAGTGGGGTGTGCGTAATTATTCAGCCCCATTTGGTCTGAGTGCAGTCAGTTGCCCATACAAATTGCCTGATGAGTGCAAATGACTAAATAGAGTGCACCTGTGTGTAATCTAATGTCAGTACAAATACAGCTGCCCTGTGACGCCCTCAGAGATTGTCTAAGGGAATGGTGGGAACAACAACACCATGAAGTCCAAAGAACACACCAGACAGGTCAGGGATAAAGTTATTGAGAAATTCAAAGCAGGCTTAGGCTACAAAAATATTTCCCAAGCCTTGAACATCCCACGGAGCACTGTTCAAGCGATCATTCAGAAATGGAAGGAGTATGGCACAAATGCAGAAATGCAGCCAAGAGGCCCATGGTGACTCTGGATGAGCTGCAGAGATCTACAGCCCAGGTGGGGGAATCTGTCCATAGGACAACTACTAGTCGTGCACTGCACAAAGTTGGCCTTTATGGAAGAGTGGGGAGAAGAAATTCATTGTTAAAGGAAAACCATAAGAAGTCCCGTTTGCAGTTTGCCACAAGCCATGTGGGGGACACAGCAAACATGTGGAAGAAGGTGCTCTGGTCAGATGAGACCAAAATGGAACTTTTTGGCCAAAATGCTAAACGCTATGTGTGGCGGAAAACTAACACTGCACATCACTCTGAATACACCATCCCCACTGTCAAATATGGTGGTGGCAGCATCATGCTCTGGGGGTGCTTCTCTTCAGCAGGGACAGGGAAGCTGGTCAGAGTTGATGGGAAGATGGATGGAGCCAAATACAGGGCAATCTTGGAAGAAAACCTCTTGGAGTCTGTTAAAGACTTGAGACTGGGGCAGAGGTTCACCTTCCAGCAGGACAACGACCCTAAACATAAAGCCAGGGTAACAATGGAATGGTTTAAAACAAAACATATCCATGTGTTAGAATGGCCCAGTCAAAGTCCAGATCTAAATCCAATCGAGAATCTGTGGCAAGATCTGAAAACAGCTGTTCACAAACGCTGTCCATCTAATCTGACTGAGCTGGAGCTGTTTTGCAAAGAAGAATGGGCAAGAATTTCAGTCTCTAGATGTGCAAAGCTGGTAGAGACATACCCTAAAAGACTGGCAGCTGGAATGGCAGCAAAAGGTGGTTCTGCAAAGTATTGACTCAGGGGGCTGAATAATTACGCACACCCCACTTTTCAGTTATTTATTTGCAAAAAATGTTTGGAATCCTGTATGATTTTTGTTCCACTTCTCACGTGTACACCACTTTGTATTGGTCTTGCACGTGGAATTCCAATAAAATTGATTCATGTTTGTGGCTGTAATGTGACAAAATGTGGAAAAGTCCAAGGGGGCCGAATACTTTTGCAAGCCACTGTATTTAATGCTGTTACCAGTCATGACTTGCTTTTAGTGTATCGCCTTTGTAAATACAGAAGTTTTACAGGCCATTAGCGAGGACCAAGCCAAACGATATTAATTTGTAATGATGGGGTGCAGGATTATCTTCTAAATACCAATAGATTTCAGCTGGTTTCTTGGCTTTTTGCTTCTTCTTTTTTGTTATTTGTTCAATACTTTTATATATTCTATAATTTTTAGTGCTTATTATAGACAGTTTTATAGGTTTACTTGTTGTGAGTTCTTTGCATGTGTGGAATTTTTAGGTTGTTACCAGAATATTATGGGAATTCCATGTCAATCACCTTTTAGAAATATGTTTTCCTCAGAAAAGAGCTGTGTTAATTACTTGTTGTATGAAGCACATTGACAAGAATGTTGAACCATCCAGTTAAGTCAAGATTGTTAAAGGACATCAAAAGAGACACCGAACTTTGAAGGCTGACAGCCTGATGTTCCTAGGCAGGTTGACCCGGTTCTGCATGTCCCCCAATCACGACACACTGTAGCAGGTGAACTGAAAGAAGACAAGGACAAAAGGATGGATGTTTTTCTTTTGCGCTGTTCTCAGGTCATCACTTCTCCAGCTGGAGACCTAGAGCTGAGAGTCCTCATCACAGAGGTTAGGGCTTGGAGGCCAGGAGGCCAGAAACTGCAACAGGAGGCCCACCTGCACACATTTTGCGTATACCCTCGCATACCCGTTCTCGCACACGCACACACACGCTCTTACACATAGCTGGTGTGTTGAGTAAGCTTTCAACTGTGGTTGCAGTTCTACAGAAACTGGTGTGTCTGTACCTGACTTGCCTGATTTATGTGGACACCTTGTGTAATGCGGCAGGTGTGGCTAGCCCAGGTGTACAATGTGTTCCATCAAAAGGTATGTGTGCGTGGGTGGGTGTGGGTGAAGGTGAAGGGTAAATCTGATACATTTTATTAGTGTAGTATGGATCTTTCCCTGTACTGTCAGATTGATGAAGTGAGACGTGTCATGTGATACCCTTTTATCTGATCTCCAAAAAGAGCAAGACAGCTATGCCTCAGTATTCCCATGATGTAAATCACAGTGCTGACAAATGACTTGCACACATTTTCCCAAGAGACTACACCATCTTGTCCACCTTAACTTAACTGCCTCTTTCCTTCATTGTAGAGTGTACATCACTTATTCCCTTCACTCCCTTTTTCCTGGTTTTACTTTTTTTTTCTTTTTACACATACTCTGACTGTGTTCGCTCGTGATAGCTACTGTGTTAAGCTTGTTGTAGAAGAAGTGAAAAATCAGCTCTTTGAAGGCACAACTAAGTGGCCGATGGCAGCTGATAGCTGAGGCTTAGAGGATCCTCATTATGTGCTGTAGCAAGCTGATTAAAACATTTGATTCCTTCCTAGCGTGTGTGTGACGGTACCGACAGGGGCCTGTGTGCCTCCTGTGCGCGTGGAGGCTTATGTGTGCATATGCATGTGTGAAAGCGCGGGGCTTTGGGCTGTTGCTGTGTCTTATCTCCTCTTTCAACCTTGTCATACTAATTACAGTCCGTATTTACTTACATTCTCTTTTTGTTTTCTGTCCTCGATAGGCATCTGTAAGCGCCTCTGTTTAGGCTGTTCTCATTAACAAACTGATGATGTGTGATAGGTCTATCTTGTGGTGATACGGGGGAGCTTTTCCAGAAAAAGAGGTTACGATAGAAATGTCAGCTTTTCGCAGCTGCAAAGTATTATGCTCTTGGTATCGGGGATGCTGTGATTGCATTCTGTCATTCAGTAGTGCTGGAGACTTGAAAACTTAATAAATAAAAAATGGTTCCAATAGCTTTTATCAGACCTTTGTTAATATTGTCTTATTATTGTATCATAGTCTGTGATTTCTAGTTAGGGATGTCAGAAAATTGAAAAAGAACAAATCTGAGCCAAAATGTCATCGATATTTTAGGTATTTTCTTGTGTCATGAAAACAAAAACAAAAATCTCTCTTCATTAATCTTATATGGCCTCAACTGATAAGCAAGAGCTTCTGGCCTAATGCTGCTTCTGATGCACATTATTCAGACTGGGTTTCAGTAATCCACATCACACAAATCAGAGGCACGATATTAGCCTTACAGCTGAATTAATAGAAAAAGGAAAAGAAAAAAACACAGAACACACACACACACATGTTTTAATGAGATTGTTCTTTGATAGACCAAGATGAAATGAGAACATTTCTACAAATAAAACTTTAAATGGGATGGTGTACATTTGTATTAAGCCTGCTGAGTTGATACTTTGTAGATCTACTTTTGCTGCAATTGTCTCAAATCTTTAGCTGGTTTTCTTACAGGATTGCATGTCTGCTCTGACCAAATTCCCTGTCACTGCTGAAGAAGAGCACCCCAACAGCACGTTATTGCTGACTAGAAGTCCATGCCGCACTTTTGAGATTTGTATTTGTCAGAAAAGTTGAATACCTTCCACTTCACAACGATCCACTACTTTGCATTGTTTAGTCAGATAAAATCCAAATGAAACACTTTGAAGATTGTGGTTAAAATGTGGCAAAATGTGAAAAAGTTGAAGGGATATGAATATGTTTGCAAGGTGCTGTAATAGCAGTTACTACATTGATTCTGTTACTGGTCATGTCCATGGTGGTTCACCGCTGACTGCTAAGGAAAAGACGGATGGACCTCAGCACACCCTGAAATGGGTTTGTCTTTTTCTAAGCACTGTTTTCTATTAACCACGCTCTTTATTCAGCTTATATGGTTAAAGCATAGTCGCCGAAATCATTATTCTACTCTGGATCTGTTACCTAGACTCTCATAATGGGTTTTGTAAATAGTTAAACCAGACAGGAAGCTGTGTGAGTCCACATGCCGGGAAAAGCAGAGTGGTAGTTGGGTGGTAGGGCTTTGTTTTTGGTGGGTTGAATGGTTTTATGAGAGTGTGAGTGACTGATTCCCGGACACAGAGTGCAGCGCATCCTGGATGGTTAAATGGCATTTATTCAGCCGGTTAGTCTGGGAAAACATATGGTGCCATTTGGAGGCCCAGACTGGTGCACACTGTTCTCCTGTAATTAGACTGGCCCAGCAGAGCAGCTACATAACTGCTTCATGATAAGCAGCCTACTGTAGCCTACCATGCTGCTGCCACCCAGTCCTGGCTGCGGCACAGCACCAGCACACCACATTACACATCCTGTTAACACACTGTTCGACACCAGTGAACAGCAGTGACACCGCAGCCTTGGCAGCTGCACCTTTGTGCTGAGAGGGCCAGATTTACTGTACGTATGTGATGGGACAAACCAACAAAGTGTACCATACATTTTAATTTGTGCTTGTACTGATGGAGGAAAACTGTGAGTCAAGTTAGTGATTGAGATAACTGTTTAAACATGTTCTGGATGGTGTGAGAAATTCAGTTTAGCTGTGCATTTTAAAATTCATTTTGTAAAATAAAAATTGGAATACTCATTTTTAGTAATATTTCAGATATGAAGCTAAAGGTTATTGGTCAGCAGTGTTTCTAATCTTTTTGTTTACTTTGCATATTTGAGCTTTAAACACAACTACACTCTTCTGGTTCTTGCTAATATGGGGTTTACATGCTCTAACCAATGCCAGGTATCCTCATTAACATTTATTCTACTAGAATGGACAGTTTTCATTTAATCCCTTTAAGGAATGTTTTAGTTAATTCACCTTTAATTTTACCTTTTTCCACAGCACATCTGATTGTAAGGCCCCCTCTTTTCTTTTTCCTTTTTTATGCTTTTTGTGTTTGCCCCACCTTCCCTCTACCAGGATCAAGGAAGCAGATTGTGGGTCAAACACATAGGTTTTTTGGCAAAGCCACTGGGGTGTCAGCTGGGCTGTCGTCCCATCAGAGGTAGAAGTGGGTGGGTGGGGGGTCTGGACAGCCTGGCAGCCCTGCGGGAAGGCCCTGTTAAAGATACACTGCTGGGAATCTGACTGAGACTTGCCCAAACTATGAACATGTGCACAAACACACACACGCATGCACACGCCCACACCCACACCCACACATGCACACACACAAACGCACACACACACAGAATTGCTCAAGAGAGCAGAGGGGGGTGTCCAACTGTGGATAAAGATGTTTCCTCCCTCATTTATAAAAGCTGACACCAGCGATCTGCCCTCTCCTCCTCTCCAATCAACATCCCTACTCAAAGACATGCACACATACACACGCAAAACGGTGGTCCTCTAAACTGCAGTTCTCCCGAAGACCAATAGATGCTTGCACAGAAAATAGAGCATCACAGTAAACATACACCTATCAAGTCTGTTTAGACGTCTGCTTGTATTTTCAATTAATGCTACTAGGCATTGAATACTGTCTAATAATTATATATATATATATATATATATATATATATATATATATATATATATATATATATATATATAAATACCTGCTAATAATTGCTTTTATTTCCAACAGCTTACCAACTAGTTTGTAAAGTGTAGTTTTAAAAGATTGTTACTTTAGTAAGTATGACGGGTGGGGTTCTTGGGATTCCAGACCTTCAATATCCCATGTTTTTTTGCATGCAAATTATGTTATTTCCACTCAGCTGGATTTGTATTTAGTGAATGAGATAAACAGTATCCATCTTTCAGTCAGCTGCCCCTCTAGTGCACAGCAACTGAATAAAACTTTCAAAACTGTAACTCAACAGTCTTTGAATACCTTGATAAAGATGCCTAAATGCAACAATCAATAAGCCCACATCTAAAAAGGAACCCTCTGTATTTACCCATAAGGGGACGTTCATGGATATAGCAAGAGGCGTTACAACTTCCTTTTCATCAGGAGCCACAGTAATATGTGCAGCTAACAACCCACAACATACAGACATTGCAGCTGCTAAATGTCCGTGGCCCAAAGGTGCTGTCTACATGCCATGCTGCTTTCTTGTTGTCTGTTTAGCAAGTACAGCATGTGGGAGCACTACCAAATTTGCATAACCAACCATGTATATTTCACTAACATTTAAAACACACTTCACTGGCCGTGAATTATGCATGGGGCTTGGTACAGTCAAGGTGCTTGTTTAATGCTCATGTGAGGGGAAATTGCACTGTGTTTTCCTTTGCTCATGACACTCGAAGCCCAGGGCCCCTTAAAAGTACACAGAGCATGCAGCCTGTAAATGGACCGGTGGTGTACACAGTATTCCCCTCTTACAGGCGTCTGACAGGTTCTGACGGTTCAGTAATAGGATTCCCCCATCTCCAAAGGGACTGACTGAGGTGTTGCTGTAGTATCCTTGTAGACCCCTCTGTCTTTTTCTATGCAAACGCTCACTTGTGTTTGTTAAATGCGGTGCTGTGGCAAAGACGAGTGGCTGAATAATTCACAACTGGCATGTCTCACAAAATGATGCAAACCCGTGCATGGATTGTTAGTAGGAGAAATAGAGTGTTGCAGTAAACACCGCCTAAAAGGCTCTTATGCATTATAGACAAGCCTTTTCAAAATTGTTTTCTCATATGCAAATTGAATACGCTCAAATGCAAAGATTTAATAAGAGTTCCGCCGCATTCACTGCAAGTCTAAATTAGGGACACACTTGTGGATGTTTATATTGTGCACCCGACTAACAGAAGAGAATGGTCGAAGTGCACTCAAGGTGCAGTAACACAGTTCTGCTGATATCAGTGTTTACTTTCCGGCAGTCAGAGCTGTGGCTTTCCCATGGCACCACAACTGTGTTCTCATAACCCTTTTCCGCTCTGTGAAAATAGACTGCAGAGGATGAGCATCATTAGATATGTCATTTAAGACACCTATGCTGTCCCGCTGCTCTATATTTATCCTCTTGCAAGTGTGTAATAGGCCCTCAGGTCAACACATTGTGTCCCTGGCTGTCAGCTCTGCAGTGGACCAGACATATGTGGTGGATAGACGAAATATGAAGCCACCTGCTTGTCACCCTGCCCTCTTTTTTTACCACTTTCTTCTCAGCTCTCCTCTTCTCTTCTACTCCACTCACCTTGCCACTCGATGCCTGTATTTGCTTCATGATATAAAGGTTAATATATCTGTTGTAGTCTGACGTTTGACCAGTGAAACACCTATTTATAGAGTTTGTTTTAGCCAACTATTTTGTGCAAAATGAAGATAAGCTGAGCCTGTAATAAACAATCTCGTAAACAGCTCTGCAGCTCACCCCCAATGGCCTAAGGGGCTTGTAAGAGCTTTATAACACATTTATTACCCTTTTAATGGCCTGGGAGCTTTGAGTCATAAAATAAGCCATCACTAATTTAATTTGCTGACATATATTGAGTTTATGGTATCTTTAGGTCTTTAGGCCTTCCTTAACACATTGTGACACCAAAGACAGCTACAGTATATTCAACACGTGCCTCAATTATATTGCCATTTATTATTCTGAGTCTTGGAGGAAAAGAAGAAAATGTATTACTTTGTTACCCAAAAGCACACTTCCACTGAGAACAGACGAAAGGGCCAATGTGGGGAATAGAGATATTTGATGTTGAATCTACCCCCTATTTACTGTAGGATGCCTGAATAAACGTGTTCAGAAGCTGGAAAGTGCATTATGACCCATAACCCCAAGGTATTTGAAATGGAACAGCAGGACTTACTTTGAAAAAGAATAGGAGATGTGCTCCGGGCTCCCTGTTTATACCTTGATGTGATTTGAACTGAAATACCTTTAAAAAAGAGGGCTGTTTATCTGTTCTTTCCATTTTGTGGCTGAAAATTGCAGGGTTTAAAAGAAGGCGGTGGGGAGGGGGGTTGCAGATAGACCGCTCTGCTAGCAGCAGTTAGGAAAAAAAAGAAAGCCTGCTTTTGTTTTACTATTTTAAATCAAGTAGAAAAAGCAGTCAGTGAGCAGAACTGTTTCAAAAACTCTTACAGAAGTCACTGTAACACTCCCTATGGTAATATAGTATTCAAAGAATGCAATATATCAGAATCTTTACTCAAAATTTTCAAAATAGAATTGGCCTCTGTTGCAGTTATCAATTATAGTTTATTAAACTAACTCTAGGACCTTGATATTTAGCTCTGGTTTCTGTGCTTCTATCTCTAAATACCCTCTTCAGCATTTCCTCCAGTTTCCTTCAGTTGGAAAAGAAGTAAAGTATTAATCGTTCATGCTTTGGAAAAATCTGGTGAGTGCTATTTTCCCAGTCTTCCTGCTCAACAGAAACTGTAAAGCTTGTGTGGGGAGAGAGAAACACAAAATTGCAGAGTAAATCAATACTGGGCCTGCATTCTAAGGGGGGTGATCCCTTTTCAAAGGGCAGTTGAATTTGTAAGCCTTATGGTTTTGATCTTTTACTGTACTGATTCCATTCCAGGCACAGTTGTTATCATAGTTGCTCTTGTTTGTATGTTATTTTAGCTTCTTTTCCAAGTAGCTATTTTGCAATTTGAACAAAAACACAATTGAAGGTCCATCTGTTTCCAATAGTCCTAACGTCGGACAGATGGGGCCGTATATCGAAGCCATACTGGGATCCTGGCAGGTCAGATGATTTGGTAATGAACACGCTGAATTTGCGTCCAGGCTGATTTCATCCTAACAAGGTCCGCATGAGCTAAAATGTCTAAAAAATATTTTATGTTAAGTTATAGTTGAGCTAAGCAGTTGCACTTAAGTCTTGGCAATACTTTTAAACGATACTGGATATATGTTTATAGATGTTTGCCTAAGTGGTACAATACTTTAGAGACTGGTTTTACTGACATAACACAATCTGGACATGAATAAGAGAAAATGATGTGCAGAAATTTGAGGTTCAACATGCATTCATGTGCAGTATCTGAGTTTTTTGGCACTAGGGTTCTTTTAAACAATCAAAGCTAATTTCTTCTTTTCCTTTTGTTTTCATCTGTTTTGTTTTTAGACTACTTACTGTCGCATGACGGCACGTGTCATCAGCATGAGAGGCCCCAGTCCTAATTGAGCCCCTAACCACCAAACCCGCTCAGTATTTCTTAGCGCATGCCATCCTCATTCTGGTTGAGCTTCGCTGGGCTTCTGGAAAGCGGCACAGCGTTTTGCAGAAACCACTGTGACTTTTTGAGGAGTCATGGGATTTGTCACATGCCTTTACTTTCAAAGTCTTCAAATTAGACTTCAAACCAAAGGCCTTATGCTTGTCTAATTATAAATGTCAAAGGAAATCTTCATACTTACCAGTTATACATTGCATATGTGTGTAGATAGCTTGGCCACTGTCCTGGATGCTGTAACAGAATAGTTTTCCGTTTTGTTTTGTGATGCTACTATCCTGCTGTCCTACAGTTAACATATAAGTAACAGATTGCAGAGTACTTTCTGCTGTCCTGATGTCTTAAAGTAATTGTAACAAACACTCCACCCCCATCCCCAACTTATCCCTGTCCTGTCTTTTTTGACAGTTGTTTGTTGTATCTAGTCTTTTGAGGACAGAGCTTGGTTCTGATTATGACCAATGAACCCGTTTATAGTTGCATGGACTGAAACTCTTACAACTGCCAACCTTTTCAGTCTCACAAGCACGCACACAGCAACATTTCTAACTGTGTTCTTTAAACCAGAGACACGCCTGGGGGCTCTGACCAAAACACTTCTACTATAGGAAAATTGAGTTGCTTTGAACTTTTGTATTTTTGATAACTACTTGGTATGCTTCCTGGAGGATAACCTGAGTTTCGCTTCCCAGTTCTTAATCCCTTTGATTAAGTGCCAGCGCAAGATAGCTTGGCGTCTTTACCTTCCTAATATCCTAACTGTCCTGGGCTTGAAAGTACTGGAGCCTTGACATTTTATGAGATTATTTTATTCCTTTTTATTCCAAAGACTCCTCTGCTGATAGTTGCTATCAAAGTTTGGGCCAATAAGCTTCTTCCTGTTCCTTTGCAGTCTCTTGTCCTGTTTCAGGTCAAGATGTCCTCTGTTTTTCTTACTCGGTTTGCCCATTATGATTCATATAAGCAAGAGTGTATGTGATACTGAACTGTACTTCCTCATCCTCCCTCCCTTTATCCTTATTATTAAGGATATTATTACTAGTTATTATGCATATGCTTGTAGGTTTCCTGGTCTGTGCTCAAGGTTGAAGAATTAACAGGGTTCTTATAGTTCATTGTAAAATAATTTACATCTCTATAGTTTTCACATTTCTTGTTATGTCCATCCCAAAGGACATCAGAACACCAGTGGGTTAGGTTTGGGACCTGCAATGATTTACACATCCCTTTCCGACAAAAAAAAATAGATTATGTTTTTAGTTAAAATATAACATTACACATTTTGACCCACGTTACAAAAAATGTGTATGGCACTTGTTTAGATCAAATTATATGCAAGTCCTGACCGAAGTACAATTCAAAATCTATAAAATGTTGTCCACAGGCACTCGCTGTTCAGTTTTGTAAAAAAGAATTGCAAAACTGGTAGATACATACACCCATGACTCGCTGCTGTGAGCGCAGCTGATAGTGGTTTTACAAAGTATTAACTCAGGTGGGCTGAAAGAAATATGTGTTACATTATTCAGATTTCATTTATAAAACAAAACTTCGAAAACTTTTAAGCACTTTTTTCTCATCTCCAAATTAGTTGCTACTCTTTGTTGGTCTAATGCAAAAAACTGTGTCAAAATAAATTGAAGCTTGTGTAAACAATTGTTTCAGCAGCAATTTTTTTGCTTTTGTTTTAAATTATGTCTGTGCTTGAAAACAGTGAATCCTTTTGCTTTATGGGAGAAAACCTCAGGATTCAAATAAACAGATCATATTTACTGCATCTCCTTCCTGATGCTTTCTTTGATTAGCTCAGTGTTTCCAAAGAAGAGCTTTGTTATGTATTTCAGCTGCAGCCATCCAAAGGCAACTACCGGTTTTAGATAGAGATAGAAAACAAGACAATCTGAAGAATTGGCTGACCCTCCCCAGTACTCTACCGTCTCTGCCCACACCGCAAAGATACGAGGGCACTCTGACACACTTCTGAGGCATATTTGGTTATTTTGTGTAGATAAACACCACCACCCCCACTAAAGGCACACACACGCACTTATAGATAATGTTTCAGTCCTTTTTTCTTTTTTTACACACATGGAATAAAGTTGAAAAACTAGATCTTTAAAGTGGTAAACCGAAAAGGTTTGTTTTTATTTTAAAGCAAACTACTTTACAGTCTTTGGTCTCTCAGTTTAGATATTTAGGTTATTATGATGAGGATAAGAGAAAGATGAATGTTTCTATAGTTATAGCAAAACTACTGTTGTATATTTGTGTGATAACCTGTTCTGTAGGGGTGCACAAATATACCATTCAGTAAATACCCAAGTATCTCCAACTGTGGTACAAATATCACTCATAGCACCGCCGCTGTGTTTCTCATTGAGGTGAAAAAGCTAACAAGCTACTGCTGCTATTAAGCAATCCTGAACCAGTTATCCATATATTCAAATGAGTCTCAGATTTTGAACTGAACTTCTGAAATAGATTAACTTTTTAATGGTATTCTAATTAAATTGGATGCACCAGTGTTTTATCTTAGATTTGGTTTAACTGATTGTGGCTCATTTTCGGGGGATTTTTGGTTTACAGAAACATTCATTGACAGCAGTTGAAGTTTAAAATTACAGCATGTTAACACACCTAATGAAAATGTATAAAAAAGGTAACCTTGGATGTATATCAACATTTTATATGCCCCCATCTTGCTATTTTAACCATTTTATAATTTTATAGGCTTGTAAATTGCACCTTGCAGAGTAATCAGTGGATTGTGGGTTCCATTCCAGCACCTGTCGATGTGCCCCTGGGCAAGGCACTTAAGTTGCCTACTGAATTGCATTTCGGTATGTGAACTTGTGGATGTTTGTGAGTGTGATTGTGTGAATTTGAATATAGTGTAAAGCGCTTTGAGAGATCAGTATGATTAGGAAAGTGGGAAGTAAATAACAGTATATTACACATCTGACTGCAGCTTTCCACCTATTGCCAGTTAATGGTTGCTTGATCAATAGCTAAGGTATGAAAGTAATTAGTACAGCTTGAGAAGCTCCTGCAGATTTTTCTGTTGTGTTCACAAGCTTATCAACAGCTGATTAATTCCCAACTTTGCTACTGATTATCAGCTCTTCTTTAGAGCTTCCACAACACCAAAGTAATGTCCTATGGCAGCTAGATCATGATTTAGAAGGTTGAATTCTTCACCGTGGTGGATCACGGTGCTTAATGCATTCGTGTATGAAAGCTCTTTTGCATACTTTGACTCTGCGCATCAATATGTGCAAAACTCAAGACGGGCTCTATTACTTCTGTTGCAGGGTATCGCCTCACCCCTATCGTTTTAAATTATTTATTTCATGAACAGCATATATGTATTTTGTTGGGGGGTTATTGGGGCATGAATAAGCGTGTGTCACGGCCTTTTTCACAATCCCTTCTGAGCAAATCCCACCTCCCGTCCCTGCCTTGCCCCCAGCAGGCCCAGCTCAGAGTTCTTCTGATAGCCATGAAGGGATTTGGGCTGGATGGGCAGATCCTGACTGGGCTGATTGCTTTGAATGGCACTGGCTAAAGCTGCCTTTGAAAGCAGGGGCGTTGATGAGCGCCTCCTTGGAAGAGCCTGTGTAGTCACTGCCTCTGGGAGGGACCCTCAC
Source organism: Valencia hispanica (assembly GCA_963556495.2). Taxonomy (NCBI): domain Eukaryota; kingdom Metazoa; phylum Chordata; class Actinopteri; order Cyprinodontiformes; family Valenciidae; genus Valencia; species Valencia hispanica. Next base: position 47,632,362 of record OY747701.1, read on the forward strand.
TAATACCCCAGCATAAAATACAGAGCGGGAGGCAGGGATCACCATTTACCCGCAGCCATACGCGTACAAACACTCACACACATATACATGCACAGAACCAATTACTTAGGCAACAACAGAAAAGTAGTTTGAGTAAACTTTTGGACTTTTGGTTATGTTCCTTCCCTGTTCATGTGTCTGTCATTCAAACTATGCACTGATAAATGCAGTCCTTTGGAAAACTGTAAAGTTCTTTACGGTCCTGTAAGTCATCATTCAGTTGAAGAACAACATGTCAGACATCTTTATATTTGTGCTGAAGGTAAGTAGATAATAAGCTCTGTGCAGCTTGCAAAGGTAGGGAACGAGGATCTCCGGAAGGTTTGTGTGGGCCCATTTGTTTGCTTGCTGTTTCACCCTGTCCTTTTGCTCCCATAAAACACCTTGAACATGAGAGAAGACAAATTACTGCTCCAGACACAGGTGTCTTTATGCATTTTTCCCTCAGCAGGTCCCCAGGCTGAGATTCATACTGCTCCTCTGAGCAGGGTGCCCTGTCCCACTGAGCAAGTGGAACTGAACTCAGGACAGGTCTGCACCCAGCTCTCCTGACCTCTGGCCCAAAACTCGGTTACTCCTTGAATTTTCTATTACTTCGGTCATGGGAAAACGCACCATCAGCGTCCTTGGTGATTAACATGAAAGCAGAGCCTGTACAGCTTCAAGCTCATTACGATGATTTGTGCAAGTTAAAGCATGACTACCTGTCTTTACTGTGTTCGTACATAAGGAAGGATTCCTTTGTAACTGTTTCTGAAGTCAGCAAACCTTGTGGCGGCATCAGAGACTTTTGGAAATGTTCTTGTCTTTCACAGCAAATTGAACGGCCGCAGGCGAAACAAACGCAATTTGTGTAAAAGAAAGAAAACAAGAAGAGGAAAAGAAGTAGCAGTAAATTACAGAGAAGTGACTGATAGAGCACAGCTTATCTTGTGACACCATCCGTATGGAATGAAGGCCTGTTGTGTATAAGGTAACCTTCTGACAGATCTCATGATGAGGCTAAAGGTGAGTGAAACCCAGACTCACAGATGAACCTCCATGGAGGAAAAGGGTGCAGTACCAAAAGGATTCTAATTGCTGAGAAGCTTCAGCGTGAAGTCTGCTTAGCTTTTTTTTTTTCAACTGCAGTTTATGATTTTTCATGGTCATGTCTCCCATGCCTCCTTTTTAAAATAAATCCCTCGTTGGTTTTTGCAGCTCTGGCCTTCTTTCATTTCAGAGGTTTGTTTTTGAAAAGGCCGCTATTACAGCCAAATGGTTTCTACGCTTTTCTAAACACGGCAAGGCATTAGACTGAGCTCAGGTTTCAGGGCCTGGCTCTTAATGAGAGACCCAATCAAACAGAAGGAAAACACAGATCAGCCCTGCTACACCAGACCCAACTGGTGGTTTACCTCTTTAAAACATAACCGCACTCCTCCTAAAGTGCATTCTCTCTCTTTCCCCTTCTTTTCTTATTCCCTTTCCCCTCCCTCGACCTCCCGCCACGACTTTCTTTTCGTTTACAACTCAACTTGATCAAAGTTGACTGTGCAGCTGCTCCGTTCCATGCTGATCTGAAAGTAAATAGATTAACACTGGGGCCAAAATTTGGGCTGATGGTTTGTGTGGTTTACACGCATAGTGCTAGAATGCTCAGTTTCCCTTTGTATTAGTTGAAATTTTCTCTGTAGTCCTAAAAACAGATCATAAATAGCAGCATAGTAAACCTATGATGTCATGTAAGTTAAGGAGGGATTAGTAGATAATACAGATAATTACACAATATTTTAACACACGGAAATGTTAGGATTGCAATGTTTCCTGCTTTGTCATTAAGTGGTTATTATTACCTGTCTTCACCTGTCAGAAACTACAATATAAACTGACTTGTGTAGCTGTAAGGAGAAGGTGTACCACAACAGATTTGCAGTTGTTTTATAACAAAATACCCTTATTCCAGTAAAGGAAAAGTGATAAAAGTATAAATAGGGAAGTGAGACAGCGTCCTGGTTCCCTTAACGTCTGTTAACTAGGCTAGTTTTTAAAACAGAGACTGAGCTTTTCTCCAACAAACGCTCAAGCTGGTGTGAACCTAAGGGTGGATGTGGATGAAAAGCGTCTCATGTCCACTTTTAGGTATGGTGGAGGATCTGTAACGCTTACTTTCAAAAAGGCCCAGGTAATCTTGGTAGTGAATGGCATTGTTTGAAATACTAAGAGATTTTAAATTAAGACTACGTGGTATCTGCAAAATATGATTGACAAGATTGATTTTATACATATGAACACATCCACACAGTAAAGCGCATCAGAGAGAGAATCAGGACTCTGGGCAATCTAGAGAGATTTTATAAAGACGAATGGGGAGTAATCCCTCTCACTTTATGCTCCAACCTAGTGAAATGCTATAAATGAACCTCGTGTGCTCTCCTCACGGCAGAAGGAAGTCTTGCAGACAACACCAAGGTGCCAAAAGTGTGGCACTGGTAATTTCTTTGTGGGGGAAAAAAAATCTTTCTCTACTGAATAAAATGTACTCAAATTAAAGCTCGGATTCCCCAGAGTGGTACTGTGTGACTGCAACAAAACCTGAATCATTTTTTAAGATATTAAACTCATCTTTACCAGGAATTCTACGTTAACTGTGTGAATACTGTCAAACTATAACTTATGCTTGGTTAACAAAGGCAGCTATGACTTTTCTTGTAAAGTGCCTTGAGATGGCATCTGTTGTGAATCGGCGCTATATAAATAAACTAAATTGAAATTGAATTGAACAGATATGCTGGGGAAGCATATGGCTACACCACCTTAAGATGACTGATCTGAATTTCATTAAATGAACCACACTAATCTTGCATGGATAGAACTTACCATGGTGCCTCTGCAAAATATTCTTGGAGTTCCACTTACTTTAGTGGAACTAGTTGGCGTGCAAGATGCCAGGCTTTAAACTTTTGCGGTGGTATACCATGAAAAAAAAATGGCCTGACTTTAAAACTCCATCAAAGCTGTCATCTTTGGGGTGTAGGCTGCCAGGTGGTTGTTTTTTTCTGTTTTAAAGGAAAACTTTAAAGAGTTTAACAATGAGCAGAAAATCTGCAGAATATGTAGTCAACATTCGGTAAGCTAAGACTAAACTTCAGCTGACCCCTTGGCTCTCCACAACTCTTTCTCCAGTGTGCACAGAAAACTATTGTGTTTGTTGTGGTGCTCGCCTGCTCTGCATTACCGAGCCAGAACGGCTATCAATATGACAGTGGATTGGACTCCAGCAAAGCTGTAGTGGAAGACGGAGAGGAGGCAGAAAGCAGTATGCACAGTGTCATCTGTCACTCTGACATTCATCAGTCTTCTTGCAGAGGGGACCATGATTTATGTAGGAGGCTCCATGTTGAACCTTGAGGAAAGGAGGTGGGGAAGCACAGCCTACTCTGTCCCTCGTGTTTCTCCTGCACACCTATCTGAGCTCTTCTTATTTCAATTTCTGTTTATAGTTTTGACGGATTATAAAAAGGCAATGCCGGATGGATACCTAAGTCCCCCCCCCACATTCTGTTCTGTTCCCTTTTTTTTTTCAAAGTGAGTGATTGTTAAACAGTTTATGTATTCTCTTTCTGCCTGTGTGTTTATTGGAGGTAGTGAATTAGGTTTGAAACCATCACCGGAGGTTGTGTTTGAAACTTGAAAGGAAGCCCCCACAGCACAGCAGAGGCCCCCCTACCCTCTCTCTCATCTCCCCCATCCCCTCTCTTTGCTTTCCTCTTTCTTTCTTTCTCTCCCTCCCTGTCGTTCACTCAGTCACACAGTCTCTCACAGCACAGTTGTCACACAGTGGCGCTGCTATCTACACATTATTAGTTATTACTTTATCGGCTCCCAAAGCTGTCAGAAGACACCCTCCTGGAATATACAGCAGGCATAAGCCATCAGTCCTCATTACGTTAGACCCGTTTGCAATTTATACCCAGCTGCCACTCACACAACCATGACAACATGCTAATATGAATGTGTTTTTTGGTGTGTGTGCACGCCCCTCTATGCAGATGACAGGGCTGCACACATATGATACGAGCACACCTTTGAGGGAACACAGTCCCATGCATGAACGGAGCATGGCTAATGTGCAGCATGATAAAAGCATCCGCAGAGGCCTTTATGTATGTGTTTGAAGATGGCTCAGGCTTATGTTTTTTCATGATCTGTGCTTCCGCTCTCAAGCCACAAGGAGGCAAGGACACTGCTGGTAAAAAAAAAAAAAAAAAAAAAAGCAGCTCAGGACAACTCGAGTCCTGTTTGACACACAGGTGTGCTTTAAAACCCCCTACAGGCCCGCTGGACAGGAACAGGGCCCAGCAAGTTGGGCTAGAAGAGTTACCACATATCCCAAAGATATATGGTGAGATCTAGATAAACTTGATATTCCCTGAACAGAGAGCTGCTTGTGTCTCTCTGTGAGTGCAGGATAGAGGTGGTGAGTGGGTAAAAAAATAAAAGAGAAAGAAAGCATTACATCAACATAATGAATTATGTTTGATTCAACCCTTTCACACTTTGCCTGAGGTGGCTGTCATGAACAGATGTACAAGTCAGGTTTTCATCATTACTGTTAGTGTTTGACTAAGGAAAAATTTTGCAAATTAGACCTCCTGCTCCAACATGTCGTTGGATGCTTATTACACAGTCCTGCTGCCAGTGACTAACCCTTTTAATGTTTGATCTTGCAAAGTGGTCACATTAGCAATGACTAATTCCCTGACTGGTGATCTAGAAGCAGAAAGTGTTCCTGAGGCCTGCTGTCACACTGTCATTGTAAGAGCTGAGTTTATGAATAACTTTTTTTCTCCCCAATCGGTATTTTTCTAAGAAAGATTAGGTGAACACATACTTTGACAGGACTGTCATCCATGTTTGGCATGAGGAGGATAGACATCACTATTTCTAAGCTGTTAACATTTGAAGCTTGGGAATACTTGAGTGTTGTTACAAATGCCAAGTAGGAGGTAAATTTGCTTCTACTACAATATTTCAGTGGATGAAAACCCTGGATTATTAGCTTGGCAAGTGAAAGTATGAGGACACTGACCCATCCTTTTTTCTGTCAAAATTGGTGTAGGTTCATTATGTCCGATTAATCAGTAGTATGCTTTTAAACATACAAGTGCATGTTAATAAATAAGAATATCATCAAACACTTATTTTAGTAATCTGATTTTAAAAAGTTAAATCCACATGTTCTATTGTTTCACCAACCACAGGTATATTCTAAGCATTATAACACATTCTGTTTATCAGACAATTTGAATATTACATAAGACTAATAAAGAAGGATTTTAAAACAGAAATGTTAGTTTAAGCAATCATAGGAGATATTGCTGAAATAACGGATGTGAAGCATAGATTCCCTCCACAGGGATGGTAAGCCACTAGGTCATTACTAAAGAAAATGGCTGTGTGCAGAGTGTTGTTTCCAGACATACTAATGGAGAGTTGAATGGAAGGAAATAGTGTGTCAAAGCAAAAGGGACAACCACAGCCATGAGAGAATTTAGAAGCAAACTCATAATACCAAAAGTACCCAGGCCCAGTTTCTCAAGAGAAAGATGAGAGAAGAGACACCAGACCCAACAATGCAGACGAGCTAAAGGCCACTTTGAAGCTAACCTCTGGATTCGGTCGTGGCAGATGGCCGCTCCTACTGAGCCTGGTTCTGTTGGAGGTTTCTTCCTGTTAAAGGGAAGTTTTTCCTCTCCACCGTCGCTACATGCTTGCTCAGTATGAGGGATTGCTGAAGGATTGCTGTGGTTGGAAAGTCTGCATCAACGGGGCCCAACCTCACGCCAATGACTGACGCAATCTGCTGGGATTCCTTAAATAGGAAACTTTTTAACTGATTGGAATGTTTGTATAAATGTATCGAAATGACTTCTTGTTAAGTGCCTTGAGATGACATCTGTTGTGAATTGGCGCTATATAAATAAACTGAATTGAAATTGAATTGAAATTAAAACCTTGCCTGTGTCCCAGCCTGAATGTCTCCACAGCATGTCAAATTAATGTAGCAATTTATGGATAGACTCTATATTCAAAGTACATTTCTGTATAACAAGTCATGTTGTTTATCTTTTAATATTTTAATTTTCTAAGAAACTTAGTTGTGGTATTTTATTACCTGTGTGCCATAATCATCAATATTTACAGAAAAACAACAATGGAAATATATCACACTGCATGTAATCTCTTTGTTTTTCACCCTTTGTAGTGGATTGCTGAGATAAGTAAATGTTTTGATATTTAAATTCACTGAACTGCACCTGCATAAGAGTGGAGTAGAGAACAACAAAACAAAAACAAACCTAACAAAACAAAAACTTTTAGAAAATTGATGCTCAAAGAAAGTAACATTTAGACACTTATTGAAAGATTGAAATGAGTAAATTTTTTTATTTCTCATAATGTCTTTCCGCAGTTCAACTTACACAAGTACAATTTGGAGAGCCGTTGAGTTATTCTTCAGGCTTTAATATTTTACTTCCAGAACAGCCAGCTTTTCTTTGCAGGTGGTTTATAGTTTTGGGGGATTGTGCATGTTCTCTAGAACCAGACCGATTACAGAAGAGTGTTCTTGTTTCTTTGCCTTAGTAAGCCATTTAACTCTGATCTGGTAATCATTCAAACATGAAAAAGCACTAAACTTAGTTGTTGTGCCGGTGTTGAGTCTATACCTAATAGACAAAGTAGCAATGATCTATTGTCAAATAAAATTTTAAGACACTCTGTAACCAGCCGTCTGTCACCACCAACGACACAATTGTTCCTATATCTTCAGTTTACTTTGTGATAAATACCAAAGGTAATGCAGTTAGACAGACTTAGATTAGTATTTTATCACCAACATGGGAATTTCCAAAGACTTTTTAGTTGAAAATGTGGCATACTGTGGATCCGACATGTCAAGCTCAAGGCCTGCGGGCCACATCAAGATTTCTTGAACATCTGGCTCGTTATGAAAGAAAGTATAAAGTAATTATAAAATGTTTCTACAGAACTCTTCTTTAATATGCATCTTTACTGAAAATGTTTTCTTTGGTACTTAATAGATACCAAAATACTAGTGAATTCAAAGCCAACTTTAGTTAAAACCAACTTGGATCCTGGTATTCCCAGAGCAAAATCAAAATATAGCCAATTAAGGTGTTTGAAGAGCACCACAGCTAATTGAAAATGTGCAAAAAATATTTGATGAAATTCATGTTTTACATTGTTAAAAATCACAGCAAATTTCTCAAGCCCCTTTTCAAAGACAAACATGCCAAATCCATATCCAATGATAAAGGAATATATTACTTAATTAGTCTAATACAAATTAATCTTATAAAGAGATTCAAATTCAGTCAAATTCCTTTTTTTATGCCGATTTGTTGTAAAATTATATAAAGAAGCCCAGCTAATGGCTTTGAACATGTGGTGACACTGGAAAGAAAGGGCTCCTTTTAACCAAGAAGAAACCCCCAGCAGAATCAGTTGAGCCATCATCTACCATGACCACCTTGGGGTTTAGACAATAGAAAGCAGTTAGGAAAAACATAAAAACACTGGTCAAGAAGAAGCTTTTGTGTTAAAGAAAAAGTACAGAGATAATAGCAGCAACAGCTTGATTAGGCGCTTAATTTAGGAAAGAAATAGCTAAACAGAGAAGACCTGAGACAGTAAGACTATCTATGAGTTGAAAACACATATTAGACATACCTAGTTACAACATAACTTACTTCAATGGCTCTTTCCAGAGAAGGGACAAAGATAAACAGAATGACAGAGCCAAGTGTATCATCTACAGAGAGAGAACATGAAGTTATTGGCCTGCAGTAGCTTGATTGATGTCACCTTCCAGGGAGGAGATGCTGCTGGATTAGGTGTAGCTTCTTTGGAAAGAAAAAATAGAAAATAAATTTTTTGACTGCAGTAACTGCAAATGATGCATAAATGGAGAGCAGTAGGAAAATATAGCAGAGGAAAGGAAAAGTGGCCGATATGTCCTCTAGCAGCCCAAGCTTGTAGCAACATATCTACATACATATATATAGGAAGAAGTGTAAATTAAATTCCCAATTTAACAGAGACAATGAAGACGGGCAGAAATTGGAGAATTATCATCTCTCTTTTTGATTCTCAACACAACTCTCGCGGCAACATTTGAGATCAGCTGAAGGCTCTCAAGATTTTGGGGTCTTTTTTAGATAATAAAGGATTGCAATCTTTCAGCTTTAAGGTAAAAATGTATGGACTAGTTTTTCTGGACACCTTTAAGACAGTATTTATTTTTTGCAATTTTGTACTGTTTCTCAATTTAGTATATTATGTTGGATACCACTACTAGTGATGGGCATTTGATTTAACTGTCTTCATCGATCATCGGGAGAATTAACGATCGATTTTCGATTCATCATTGATATTTTTATATTAAAATTCAGTGTTCAAAGGCTGTAATAAAATGCAGTGAGAATAGAAAAATAGCGTGTTTCCTCATTGAGATCTTCATTACAGGTGGGACAGCTCTTGTGGCAGTTAAACAGAATTAATTCACAGTAGTTGCACAAAGAAAATATGCGCTATAAGCAGCGGAGCCAACAGCTAAAAGACAGTAGGCCTACTCATTAACACAACTGACGCTCATATTTTTTTTTCTTCTCCAACAAAGTAAAAACAAAAAAGTCATGTTAAACAATAACTTAATTAAAAAAATATTTAATACTTATAGGTCTGATAGTTTTGTGTTACATTTGGCAAAAAGAGTCGAGGAAAAGGATGAGAGAGATCAGCGTACCTAACAATGAATTAGGCTCATTAACAGAGTAAAAAAGACAAAAACAAAAGAAACCGTAACTTATATACCACTGTAGCAGCAGTCTACAGATTTTTCTTGAAAAAGATGAGCATGTTAACATGCGCTGGGGTCAGAAGCGAAAGCAGCCTGGTTACCAGACTGACGGTCCAGGCTGCTGTCACGTCTGACCTGCAGCACCAAGATCACCTGCTGTAAGGGGACAGACGTCGCTGTGATACACATACCTCCATGCTAAGTTGGCAAGCCTCTGGAATCTTGTTAAATTCATTTTCCACCAGTCTGTAGGGATGCAATCCAGGGGTGGCGGAGCCTCCCTCAGAAAGTAATCGGTGAGTAAGTTTCTCTGCTCGTTCTGCATCTCGGCTCCGCCGTGCTAACACCGACTTTATGCTAGGTTGAGACCAAGAGCAGGATGCTCCGCTTCTAACCAGGGTTGGAGGTGCGTTCAAGTACTTATAGACAGCTTCGCAGTGTTGGCAGTGAACCGAGACTTTTTTTTGTCTGTTTTTTTCGTCAAAGTGTTCCCACGCCACACTTTGCTGCAACCTCTTCATGACAATGCTACTTTTGAAATACACTGAAACTCGCAAGAAACTGAGTCGGCCTGTGGGTTTTATTTTTAGTCATCATCCTCGTGTGGTAAAGTGTTTAATTACTGCCACATAGCAAAATTAATTGCATTCCTTCAAAACTCACACTGCGCAACAGAACATGCATTAATTGATTGGTAAAATAAAATGTCTTAATGATCAATTAATCGATCGTCGATTAATTATGCCCATCCCGAACCACTACACAATAAAGATGTGAACTGCACTTTATCCCACGTCATTATTTTACTCCAATGAACTCTTTTTGTTTTTCATTTCTTCCTACAATCATCAGTTCATGTTCATGTTCCATTTCCACAGAGTAGTTTATGAGTTGGTAAAGCTTTATAATTAGCTGCTTTAGTGATATTGTAGAGCAGTGGTCCCCAACCCCCGGGCCGTGGGTCACGTGGTACCGGGCCGCGAGCCACACATAAAGAATAAATAACTTCCAGTGTTTCCGTTTTATTTATTATCTGAGGGTGACCGCTGTTTTATTTTGAAAAATAACCGGATATCCTCGTTACATAGCTCAGTCTTGACACGTAATCCCACAAGGTAGCAAGATGGATAGAAAACAAACGTTTCTTTGGCTCTCATTGATTCAGCGTTGTGGTGAGTTAGATTTTTTTATGCACTTTGTATTTGTTCTTTTGTATTTGTTCACTTTGTAAATCTTGAATTATTAAAGGTATGTTTACATGTTACCATGGTGACCAGAGATAGGGGGGCTGAGTGTTACTCGTGTTATGTTGTGTGCTCGATGTTAGGAGGACGCTGTTAATAAAGCTGCGAATACACATTGGATTTACGTCTATTGTCATAATTTTAAAAATAACCCGTTTTATACTGGTTTCATTTATCCGCCACACCTTAAAGACCGGTCCGTGAAAATATTGTCTTATATTAAATCGGTCCGTGGCGAAAAAAAGGTTGGAGACCACTGTTGTAGAGGACATAGTCTGAGGAAGGTCATAAATACTTATATTGCTGAATGTGAGCCTTTGAAGCAACAATGTCGCTATATTGATTATTGAAAGACAGAGAGAGCCAAGTCCCTATTTGTCTACTAACAGCATTATCAAGAGAACGCAGGACCGTTGATGGCCAGCAGCAACAGGAGGGATTTGAAGTTGCTTGTGGATAGTCAGTCTCCGTCCCACGTAATGCTAAATGCAATTATGCAAACTTTTTGCTGTGAGAACAACACAAAATAATGGCTTTAATATATGCCCTTACCTCCAGCTAGTGTTTTGTATGCAAATTAGGTTTGATTCCAGGGACGAAGAGGCGGAGTGTCTCTTGCATCCATCCATCTTTTGTTGCCGGGCGGATTAAGGGAGATCTGTTATGGTTTGTTAACATGAGAGCTTTTGATTCGAATTGAAACGAAACCATGTGTAGAATTAGATTAAAGACAATGTGTGATGAGTGGAGGCCCAGGCATGTTGCTGGACTTCACCCACCCGTATAGCAGCACTTGCCACTGTGCTCCCATTGTTTGGGCGGTTTCTGTTGTGAAGTGGGGTTTTTGTCCTGATTTTTTTGTTCTGTAATGGGCTATAATAACTTATATAAATCACAGTGACTGAGCCGAAGCTCTTCTGTTTGGGCTTGGCATTGATGGAAGGCACGGCTCTCTGGGGGACCTGTAAGCAGAAAGTCTTGTGTACGGCGAAGGAAAGTTTGAAAGTCAGCGGGCTTTAGGTTTGACAGTGTTGTTTTGTTGTGAAGAGAATCAACCTGGGGTTTACTTCTGGGGAGGAAGGTCAAATAAAGAGAGAGGAAAGCTTTGATAGTGATCTACAAACAGTGTGTTAAACCAGTGCAGGTGAAGATGTGAAAAAATAAAAAAAAGGATCTGTGCTGGGGTGAATTCCTTTTCTCTCTTTTACCTTGCCTGAAGGCTTTTTTTGGACGTAAAAAAGAAATTGGGAAAAATGATGACTATAAAATCAGGCTGCTCTTATTAAAAGAAGTACGCTAACATCAACAGAAAAAGAGAACATAAATAATGTGCTCCTGGAAAGTGTGCTGTGTTTTTCTAATCTTAACTGACCTAAGTGAAGGTATGCATTTGTGATAGTGTGCGGGGATGATATATGAAGGAATCAGGAATTAGTCTCAGCCCTCACTGTGTTCATTACTAGTTAGTGATGTTTTGTCAATAGTGGCACCCACATCGTCTTGTAAGCTTTGGGCGGTGTGTTTCGTCTGCGCTGCTGGGAATTGTCCGTAACCCTGTTTTACATTGAAAATAGCCCAGAGGAAAAGTGGTGGGGGGAGGGTGCAAAGAGTAACCACTGATTAATTATGCACATCCTTGATTGTGACATGCTATCTGCTGCTATTAATGGGCAAGGATAATCACTCCGGATTGTAATTGCAGCCTCTGACTTCGGAAGTGCGCTGTGTCCAACATTAATCTTCATACGAAACCCCACAATGGTGGCGAAGAACTTCATCCACGACTGTCATTGAGTCTCCAACTCAGTTTTGGGAGAGAACAGAAGAATTGAGGAGACGTGGGGGCAGGAAGGGTGGATGTTGCTCTATATTGTGTCAGCCGTAGAAAAGGCAAGTCAGAACTGGGAACTGGGATATTACCGTACACTGCTTGAGGTGATGAAAAATAATTAGAGATGTGTGTGAAAGAAAAAAAAATAGATGTGTTTTGAGGTGTATGAAAGTTTTTGCAGCTTTCATTGTTTGGAATTTTAATTCAGCTCAAAATGAGCGTCATTACTCTCACTCATACATGGTAATATTGTGGGAGAAAATGTACATGAACTTGGGAGAGAAATATCACATTAAAATGTTAAATGAAGGGCTAATAAGAAAATAACACTATTTTAAAGAATCTTTAGAACTGCCAAAGAGTTGTTTGAGGAGCTTTATTTGCTATGAAATGTGTCTTTGGAAATGTAGATGTCTGTCTTATGCCATAGCTGCAATAACTCTGCCTAATAAAGAAAAATATAAAGATGATGAATGGATAGTTTATTCCCCATATAATTTAATTTCATCTCATTTTTTTTCATTAAAAGCTCAAACCTTATAAAAAGTAACACAGTGAATCTGAGCCCAGATCTCAATTATCTTTTTCCCCTTAAAAGTAACCCGTCTGCATGTTTAAAAGCTTAAATGAAAAGAATATAATTAGAGGGCAGGAAAACTTTTACAGGAGAATTTCAGTAAGCAGAACAATCAAAGCTTTAAAAGTAGCATTTGGTTCCTTGTCAGTGTCTCCTGACCAGCCAGATGGTGTCAGTATAATAGGCGCCCTTTCTGCAGAGACGTTTAACACACATCTCTTTATTCTACCTTCTGTGAGTATGCCTTGCTGTTGTCACCCTTTGCAGCTATATGTGGCTTAGATAACTTGTTGAAAAGCGCAGTATAGTTATATATATATAGTTATATATATATAACTGGTGTGAGAGTAAAGGCAGCTCTGAGGTATGGCATTTGCCTGATAGGTGGTGGGCCGGAAATAAGAAAGCATAGGAGGGAAAAACAGGTGTGAGAATTGAGGAGAAATCTTTTATTTTTTTGGGGGGGGGTTCTTCCAGGCCCATTGGTGAGGCAAAACAAACTGCGACTGCTTCAGAGAGACACATTAACTGTAACTGCCCTTGATCTGGCAGTGCTTAGAATGCTGTCGGCATGGCTAATAAACACTTCATTTAGTTTTAATGGTGCCGGCGCCTCTCGGCAGCCTTCAAAAGTACCCTTTATTTGGGTCATTTACGGCTCTTCCTCGAGGAGCACCCAAGGGACGGCAGATCCAGTCCACATCACTGTCTGCCGGAGCACTCCCGGCCTGGGGAAGATTAATAGGGCTATCTGGGAAAAATAAATAAGTGATGGGCTTTACCCCTGCCAAACAGCCCTGAGAGCTTATTAAGGCAAAGTGAGTGAAGACGGGGTGTAAGAGAAAGAGGTTTTAATATGAATTTTTCACCTTTTAATGTGGGGCCAAGCTAGTCCTTTACTCACTTTCATTCATTTTTCCACTCTTTCACTCTGCTCTACCATCTGCCTCCTCTTGTGTCTCTGTGCTCTTCTTCTGCAGTAATTGTAAACAGCACAATTATGGATTGTGTGAGATTTAATTATAGTTTGCGGAGTGCCCTGGGGGAGCTCTGGCGGAATGCTGTGGCTGATAAAAATGCCAGCTCATCAGCAGCCCTCCAATGATGGTGAGCCCCAGCGAGGGTTGACCAAAGGGAACCGTTCCCCCAGGGCCCCATTGGCTGACGGACCAATTAGTATTAGTCGGGAATTAATCTTAACAGGACGCAGTCACTCAAACAGGTCCTCCCAAGGTGAGGAGGAATTAATGGGGTTGCCTTATTGGTCATTGCTGCGGTTGTCTTCTAGGTCGTTCCCCACTCTGTGCTTAGGCTTAAGAGTCTCGAAAGACTATATTACTCTGTAGCATACATTTGTTCCTCTGCATGTGCCTGATCAAGACATTGCTTAGAGGAAGCCCGGAATTTTGAAAAACAATCATACTAAAGAAGATCTCACTGTTTTGTTGGAGTACATTCTAGATCTGCTTGGGATTTTTGGATTTTTTATACGCTTAGCGTCTAAATTGTGGCAGTCGCTTCTTGTATTCACACATTCAAAGAGCCATTGTCATACCCCATCAGCAGTGGCTCATATTGTGATCCTTGTCCAGTTTAAGTATTGATTTTTAAGGAGCATGGCTCCATTAAGGTCCTGCCTGGGGTGTGGAGGGGTCAGCAGGGGAAGTTGTGGGCTTCAGTGACCTCAGCTGCAGTTTACTATCGATTACCTCTGACTGGGAAGGGAGAAAGTCCGAGGGAAGTAAGCACAGAGCCCCACATGCGATTAAGCTACATTAGCCCTCTGGTCAGAGCTGTTCCAGAGGTTGAAGTAAGTTAATTAGCACTTTCTTATGATATCAGTGATGACAGGGGTAGAGCAGCAAGCATTGATTTGGCTTTACTCCATTTCAGCCTTGGAGACCAACAAGAAAAGAACTGGGTATTGCAAACCAGCTGCTTTCTAATCGAGCACAAAGGGCACCTCATTACCTAGAAGTGATAAGTAAACACTAACCTCTCAAGACTAATAATATTTAAACTAGATGTGAGGACATGCAGTTATATTAAAGTACTGAGAAACCATCTTTAGGGAGTAAGATTTTATGTTGTTGAAAATAAACCAGATAAAATAATAATAAAACTAAAGGTGTTCTTTTATGATACCCATGTGGCATCTTTCCAATTTATTCATACCCCTTGGACATTTTCACATCTTGTTATAATACAACCACAACAAACAAACTTTAATGTAATTTTAAAAAATTTGGATTTGGGTCTAGTCTTTGAATGGGCCATTTTAACACATGAATATTCTTGGATCTAAACCTTTCCATTATAGCTCTGGCTGTATATTTAGGATCATTGTCTTGCTGGAAGGTGAACTTCCAGCCCAGTCTCTAGTTTTCCTACAATTTTTCATTGTGTTTCGCTTCATCTATTTTTCAAACAATTGTGAGCAGTTTCTTGCTGCTGAAGAAAAGCTTCTCCACAGCATGATGCTGCAACCACCATGTGGCAATATCGTGGTTGAAGTTGGGGCATACTTTTTTAATTTTTGGATGAAGATTTCAAACAATGTTCTGTGAGCTGTTTTAATCTTCTCAACCCCTCCACCTCTGACCTATCATGTGTTCATTTGTCTTCATGATAATGCTTGTTTACTACTCTTCTCTAATGTTCTGCCTTGGATTTGGGGTGACTGTGACCCAGTGGGTAGAGTAGTTGGCTAGTAATCAGGGTTGAAGGTTATGAGGGTTGAAGGTTCAATTCCAGCTTCGGCCTGTCACATGTCAATGGCACTTAATCTCAAGTTGCCTACCGATCAGCGTATACGCATAAATGTGTGAATGTGGCTCCAGTGTAAAGCACTTTGAGAGGTCAGTATGACTAGAAAAGCACTATAAAAGTTCAGTCCATTCAGTGAATTTACTTGACAGCTGTATCTATAAAATTGGCAGATATAAAATATATTTACTAATTGTAAACTTTTAAGGCAGTTGATTTGATTACATTTTATTTATTGGTATCAGAGCAAAGGGTTGTGTACAAATGTGCTCCACACTTTTTTGAATTCAATAAAATAAATACAAGTTTTAAGATCACATAATGTTAAAACGTTCAAGATATATTAATTATGTTTGCAAGATTTTTGCAAATGGTAAGTCCATGACGATTTTTCTTTCCATTTCATCATGTAGTTGAACATAATGTATGATCTTTGGTTTTTTATTTGTCCTAAGCTTACATCTTCAGTGAGAAATTAAAGGTGTAAAGATGCCAGATCATATTAGTTTAAGTCTCCTATGATTGCCACATCTTGAACACCTCCCTGTTTCATTACTTCTCAGCAGTGATCCCTTTGTTGTTTGGAAGCCATTTTCTTTATTTGGTTTCTTTTGTCATAATCTTAAAGGCTTCATCTTTGTTTTTGTTTTTTACACTGTCTTTTTATCTCACTGCTGGTCTCACAGTGCGCTCTTTGTTAAATAAAAAGCTTTGCCAGCGATCAGTCACACGCTTTGTTCTTCCTCCTTTACAGTACACTGCTCTCAATATTGTTTGTTTTACCAGCAGCTAAACTGTGTTACACCTTCTTTTTCTCTCTGCAATGCTCCATCTCCGCCTGTCTGTTTTTTGCTCGGGGCCTAGCCAGGCAAAGTGAACAGCGACAGATGAAGCACCTTCTCTGTCAGCAATGTTGGAGGGAATTAATCACGATTCAGTAAGTGCTCTGATGAGGATTCCAAGATCCTTGTTAGAGATAGAGCCATCAGGTGTGTCTGATTCATCATTCACTGACAGCAGCCTTGGGCAGAACACCGAGCCAGATATTAAGGCCTGTTTAGGACCAAGTCCTACCCTCAGGTATTAGTGATCATGAGAGCTCAGAACTTGAAGTTATTATCTATATAACCTACCAGATTAGAGTTAAAACTCTGGCATGCTGCATTGTCACAACCAGAGCAAGAGCTCAAGGATCTGCTCAATAATACTTCTAATAATTGAAGTTCATGTAGTGTGTCTGGTTTTAAAGTCAACCTTTGAAGTGTTTCATGCAACTTCATGCACTCACCCAAATAAAAAATACATTTACTCTTCATAATGTTATTGTTCAGCTCTGCTGAGAGACAGGAAAACACTCAACAGACAGATTCCTTTGGATTCCTTAGTGACTATATGTAGCCATGTCTTTACTTGTCAAGGAAGAAGTTAATCTCCTCTGCAAAGACAGGCATTGTGTTATGGACATATAACAAATGTCTGACACTGCATCAGATAAAAGCGTGCGCCCAAGGCCACAGAGGTCCAATAGGACAAGAGAACAAGTTCAAAAACAATAAATATCCCCAAAATGGGACAAATTATAAGTGTTCTGTTATTGAATGAGTCTAGGGGATGTGTGCTTTGTGTCTGCACCGAGTTGCAAATTCCTCAGGGTAATTTACAACACGGCTTCGAGCAGTTTGTTTAATTCTGGAACCCAAATTAAAGCGTTTGCGGCATATTGGCATATTTTTCTTGTTAAGCAATGTTTAAGGTAGAGAGAGACATGGCAGTAATTGCAGGTTTGACTGAGGGTTCGAGTTTAGTTAGCAGACATCAACATTTGCCCCCCAACCCTCCTCCTCTCTCTGGCCTGGGAAGAAAAAGAGGATGAAAAGATAATGTTGCAGATGAAGCATGAGAGAGATATGTCATGCTCTTAACTGTTTTACAGCTGGGGATTCACATGGATACTGCAGAGAAGTTCCAGAGTACAGCAGGAAACATTTGAGAAGAAGATAAACAAGAAAGCAATAAAAAGTAACTGGGACAGAAATTAAGAATGAGGACACATCAGCCTGTAATAGCGGCAGCATAACAAACACAAGCCAGAATTAGGCTCTCACAATAAACTGACAAGGGTATAAAAACAAGCCTGCATGCATGTTGTGAGATTATAATGAGGCATTGATTGTTTGTCCTCAATTTCCATTTTAGTTTCCTCTCAAACTGAAGGCAGACACTTGTAAACATCCCTACCTTTGTCTTTGCTCTTCCCGTTAGCCGTTCTTTTGACTTTCTCCACGTGCTACACAGATGGATTTAGACCATCTAGATCCGAAGACCTGTGTCACTTCCTGTTTGCAGGAGGGTTTCCTGTTTACCTGACCAGGTTTTACTGGTTTGCAACCATCTGAGTGTTGCAGTCTTCAGGGATGTTTGTTTGTGCTGCCTTTTACTGGGCATTTTCTTAACTGCCAATGTGGCAAGACAGGAATGTGCTATCGCTTGTTTTTGGTTTGTGGAGTGAGAAAGCCCAATTACCAGGGGTCCCTGTGCCTGCTTGCCATAGCAGTTGAGCTGCACGTGTGTGTTGAGGTTGTTCTGGTGAGCAGCTGTCCCAGGCCCGACTGGCAGTGATGGCAGGGGATGGTTACAGCTACGGCGCTGACAGCGAGGAGAGAGGGAAAAAAAGGCAGACAGGCTCATAAGGGACACCTCATGTGCTGTGTGCTGCCACCCTGGTACCGCTCAGCAGCCAGCAGCCACTGTCTGTCTCCTCACCACTTTTAACTGCTGTCTAATGTTGTAAAATCCTGAATGTGACGCTGCAATTGAAATTCTCAGAGTTTACACAATATGTGTGGCCAATTAGGGCTTGGGTTATTACACTGATGTATAAATTATAGTCTATTATTCCCTTTTCCCTCATGTTGACCGTTAAATACTGTGCCATTAGCTACTTTACCAGCTGTAATGGTGGCCCATGAGGTCACACAGTCTGTCAGGGTGTTTTGGTAACCAGCAGTGGGACACATGAAAGTGCCTGTGAAATGTTGACAGTTTTCTGGGAAATTTAAGAGACCCACATGTAATGCCTACTAAAAGTAAAAGAATAGACACCAAATAGATGAGTGTTTGTCCTGAACTGGCTATATACATTGTTGATGAGTTCAAAATCACTGGAGGGTTGTAAAGACAGTGCTTGACTGAAACTAAAGAAATACAGTGCCTGAGTAAAGTGTTCACACCGTCTGAACTTTTTCACATTTTGTCATGTTGCAAACCAAAACTTGAATGTTATTCTTTGGGGTTTATGTGATTCATCAATACAAATTAGTGAATAACTGTAAAGTTGAAAGAAAATGCATTTTTTTTAAAGTTTATGCCAATTTAAATCTGAAAAGTGACACTCCTAAATAAAATCCAATGTGAAGCACTTCAATCTGTTTTCCTAAAAAGGAAAGAGGTGTCCAAAACTTTTGCCACATGAGCCAGATTTTTATGTCTGCAAACTTTCAGGGGGAAAAAGCAGACACAAAAAATAAGTTATTTTTTAGTTGTTTACTTGTTGTAGCAGTATAAAAAAGAGATCTGGAATTCACTGTTGAAAGAAAACACTGTTGAAAGAAGAAGAAATATTTGCCTTAATTAAATTTTTTTATATTTTAGGGGTTAATTGAGGGTCTCTTTTTACTCTATGCACTGCAACACAAATAGAATATGGGTCACTGTAATTTTACAAGTTTAATGAATGGGTGCAGTAAGAGTAAAAACCACTGGGTGTTGTGGTTCTGTTTACCATGAAATTAAAATGAAAACAAAATGTGACTGATAAGAGATGAATACTCAATGCTGTCAAACAAAATGTAACCGTTTACAAATGGCTCCCAGGGTGCACTTTAGACACTCCTGATATAAACTGACAAGCCAAGCAAAAAAAGCGTTACATAAGAAAAGCAGCAACGAGGCTCAATTTACCTTTGGAGGAGTTGGAGACATCCAAAGCTCAGATGGGGGAGTCTGTTGACAGAATACTTATTAATCACACACTCCACAAATGTATTCTTTGTGGAAGAAAGCTACTGTTAAAAGAAAGTTTGAAGAAGTTTAATGCACTCTGGTCAGATGAGACCGAACGTTTTTGGCTTCCAAGCAAAAGGTTATGTTTATTGAAAAACTTAAAATACACCCTGAATACTTTGTCTCCAAATTGACCGACCTTGCACAGTGGTGGCATCATCATGCTGTGGGAAAGCTTTTCTTCAGGAGAAACAGGGAAGGGTTTATTGCTGCTAGAGGTGCTTCTACAGAGCATTGATTGAGTCAGAGGTGCTAAATACAAATGTGTGCAACAGTTTAGGATCTTTATTTGGAATGTTGACAAGGATACATTAATTCCCTTCCACTCCACAATTGTGAACTATCTGTGTTGGTGTATTGTAGAAAGATTCACTAAAATGTATAGACGCTTTTGGGTGTACTCTGACAAAACCTGGAGAATTTAAAGACAAATGAATACCTTCTGTTTATTTAAAAAAATTATTTCAGACTCATAGCTAAAAAGTAAGCATACATTTGCATTCAGTTTAACAAGCCTCAAATTAATACAGTAAAACCGAATAAACATATTTCTATCCGAGACGCCTCTCCGTATGTATGATTTGTCTTTGGTGCTCTTGCGCTTTGGGCAGTGTTGTGTGTGACGCTGCATTGACTCCCCGCCTCATATCCAGCGTGGCAGCGTAGTGAGCGGTGTCTAATGGAGCCTCTGATGAATAATGAGTCCATACACTGGTAATGTTCTGTGCCGAGTAACGGCTGCATTGGTTTCTGTCCTGTTAACTCCGCTGCTGTAAGATTGATTGTGGTGTGCACCCCAGTCATACAAAGACACTTCATTGCTTGGCAATGAAAATAAAGCTTCTCCCGCGGAAATGAAGAGCAATGCCACCATGGTACGGCAGACCCACGGCAGGCCTGGAAACAACCACATCCCTCAGCGTCGCTATGAGTGAGTGACACACCATGAAATATGCACTGCTTCTGTAAGACTTGTTTGTTTACACACTGCTGTGTGCTAATTGAGGTGTGGCACAGTTTATTTTTGCTGCAGTTGAAACGAACTTAAGTCCCCCCGATTAAGGCCCTCACCTTACTTCAGAGATCCTCCACCAAGACTCTCCTTCAAATTACACATGACACTGTGAAGAAACATCTAATAGAACTGTGTAATGGGCTCTGATGACAAACTACACGGTTGGAAGACCATGTAATCTCCCCGCAATTAATTAAAGTGTGTCCTGTGGATGTGTGTGTGCGTGTGTGTGTTTTCTGTTTTTCTTCTCCTCTCATTCCCTTTCTCTCCTGACTAGCCTAACCAGATGCCACCAAATAACTGAAATAACATTGCCTGTCAACAGTAAAAAATGAAGACCCATACCCTGACAAAGAGAGGTACTTAGAGCTGGCAGAGAGAAGCAGATGCAGGGTTGTTTGTGCTCCAGTGCTTCTCAGTGTCCCGGCTAGGGTCCTCCACAGCTCAACATCTGTACCTCCACCCGCCTAATTACCCACAGCCCCCTACACCCCCCACCCTGCCAAACGAGTGTGTCACTAACTCAAAGCTTGCTGAGGAGACTTAAAAGGCAAAGATGATTATGAGGAGAGCTTGTCCTGCTGTTCTTTTTGATGGATTTTCCCTGTTCGGTATTTTGTTTTTGCCACGTCTAATTGTTCCTGCTTCCGAGACAGTAACATTGCCCAACCGGTGATTTACACACCTGTGAATATTTATTTGCATGTACAGTGCATTGTACATGAATTCATATAACCTGAGGACTTTGCATTTTAGAACTTTAGTATCACAAACTTTTATGTATTTGATTCAGGTTTATTGTAATAGACCAACTAAAGATGGTGCAAAATTGTGAAGTGGAAGGGTATGATATGTAGTTTTCAACATTTTTTTTACAAGTACAAATCTGAAAGACGTTGGATGCATTTGTACTTAGCCCCCGTGAGTCAATAATTTCTCAAAACCCCTTTTACTGTAATCCCAAATTTAAGTCTTTTGGGGTTTGTCTCTACTAGTTTTGCACATCAAGTAAGTAAGTAAAATGTATTTATTGCATTGGTAAATGCAATAGAATATTAAAGAAAGTGCAATGCAATTAGTTGGGATTTAGCGCTCCCTGTAAAACAGAAATCTTTTAAGCTGTCGCTTAAAAAATGCTGAAGTTGAATCTGTGGAAGCACTTTCCACCACTTCGGTGCCAATTGTTCAAAGGCTGTATCCTCTTTAGTTTTAAATGTGGTATGAGAGAAAAGGTGATCAGCTGACTTCAGGTAAATAGCAGGAGCTAGTCAGACATCTCCTCTATGTGCAATGAGGAAATCTTCATACCAGATCTTGAAACTAACTGGAACCCAGTGTAAGAATGCCAAGAGACATAATTTACCAGATCTTGTTAGTAGCCTGGGTGCAGTATTATGGACTTGCTGAAGACAGTCTGTAGATACTTTAAGGCATCAAGAGACTGAACTTTATCTTCATTCTTCTCTGCAACATAACTCTAAACAGCTCCCTTGTCTATGCTGAAGAAAAGCCTCCAGGCACAATGATCCTACCACCACCATGTTTCACGGTGTGATGGTATTATCAGGGTTATATTTTTAGTTAGCAAATTGAACAAAATGTTCATTTTTCTCCTCTTCTTCCAAATATTTGCTTTGCCTTCCATAAACATTCGATTTATGGACTGCATGATTTATAGTTGTCAGCTCAACAGTTTCTTACACCTGCGTAGTGAATCTTTATTTGCTAATCACGTGACTTCTAGTGGCTTCATCTTGATCATGATATATCATTAGAACAACTGGAGAGCTGGGTTGGACTCTCTGGTACAGTACTTGGCTGGTTCGAGTCTTCCCTAAAGAACAGGGACTTCTTTGTTTCAATAGGAATCTTTTCATCTGAACAAACAGAAATCACATGAGTGGTGCCCCAGGGCTCCATCCTGGGGCCCCTCCTATTTAATATCTAAATGCTCCCACTAGCCCAGATTATAACCAACAAGATTAGCTACCATACTCAGCTTTACATTATGATGTCACCAGGTGACTTTGAATCCATCCAAACCCCTAAGTACATGCATTGAGCAAATCAATGGATGGATGTGTCATAACTCCCTCCAGCTGAACAGGAACGATCAAGAGTCAACACACAGCTCTGGTTAATACAGCTAGAAAACATTAATCAGGCCCGAAATCTAGGTGTAGTTATGGACTCAGACCTGAACCTCCAGGGTCACATAAAGTCAATAAAAAGGTCAGCCTTCTATCACCCGAAGAACATTTCTAGGATTAAAGGACTGATGTCACAACAAGACATCGAAAAACTCATCCATGCGTTTATCTTTAGTCGGATTAATTACTGCAACAGCGTCTTCACAGGTCTGCCTAAAAAGTAAATTAGACAGCTGCAGCTGATTCAGAACGCTGCTGCTTGTGTCCTCACTAGAACCAGGAAAGCAGACCACATCACCCCAGTTCTAATGTCCTTACACTGGTTCCCTGTAGCTCAGAAAATAGACTTCAAAATACTTTTACTAGTTTATAAATCATTGAATGGCTTAGCACCAAAGTATGTTGAAGATCTGCTGTTACTATACCAACCCACCAGAACACGCAGGTCCTCTAATTCCAGTCTACTCACCATCCCTAGAATTAGATCTAAATATGGAGAAGCAACTTTCAGTTTCTATGCTCCTCTAATTTGGAACAAACTTCCAGACAACTGCAAGGCTGCTGAAACACAGAGTTCGTTTAAATCACAGCTAAAAACGTATCTGTTTAGAGCTGCCTTTGAGTAATGCTTTGATGTATCTTGTTTTGTGTATGCTTCTTGCTTTACTGCTGTTTTTACATTATATGCTTTGTAATGCTTTGATGTATCTGTGTATGCTTCATGCTTTATTGCTGGTTTGACTTTATATGCTTTGTCTGTGTTTTACTGCTATTTTTATTTTACTACTTAATCATGTAAAGCATGTTGAATTGTCTTGTTGTTGAAAGTGTGCTATACAAATAAAATTGCCTTGCCTTGGGCAATCGGTTGAACTTGATTTTATTTTGGGGTATCAGATTAAAGGGGTTAAATGCATAAGCATGCCTCCTTGTAACCATTCCTATTTGTAATAAAATGTAAACAATCCAACACATTAAAAATCCCAAAAACATACATTGAATTTTGTGCTTTTGATCTTGTAAAATGTGAAAAGTTCAAGAAATTATAATTTTTCAAGGCTATAACAGTCCCCCTTATCTTTTAGGTCAGATTTATCATCTTACTGGGAAAAAGTGTTTAATTTTAAAGAAGACACCCTTTCTGTCTTCTTCACTCTTCTTTGTGCGTAGTTCTAAATTTTAACTTTTCTCATTTATTGTTTTTCTTATTAATTTCTTACCATGGTATCGATCTGAAGACATAGAACAATTAGGTCCATTTTGAGGATAATTCCTCAGCCATCACTTATTTTTATCATTGAATGAGAAATTTGCCATGGTTTATGTAAGTTTTGATGGGAGCTATCAGTTTAGAGTTGCTTCTGCCATTGATTTGATTAAAGGCATTACGCATTGTCTAATGAGTTTTACACATGGCTGAGTGGTGAAGCCAGTGATTTCTGACCCAGAACTCCTCTTCACACCCCCTTCTCCCTACTTTCTCCCTTTCTTGCACGCTTCAAGCCGAGGACCAGACACTTAGTTTAGGGAAGAGGTAACGGAAATCGATTGAGACTGGGGTTTGAAGTTTTTTTTTTTTTCCTCTTTCCCTTTTCCTACTTTTTCTCAAGTTAAATTGATTCCCAGGCTTGTTTTGCTTTAATATTCACTTTAGCTAAGTGTTGAGTAAATGTGGAGAGTATGTGAATATTAGATGTCGAGCCTCTTTGCATTAGATCAGTTTGGAGAACTATACATTTCATCCAGCCGAGAACTGTCTTGCAATTAAAGCGTATTGTAATAAGCGTCGTCTGTCGGGTGTTCAGTTTTATCGAGCCTGTCTGAAAATAGAACTCATACCTGCTGCTCTGTGAATTGCAGCCCATAAAAGATGGACTGAATATGTTCTCAGGGAATATTGCCCTCTCCAAAAGACCAATCCGTCTTGCTTAGGGAGGCAATCTTAGGTGCGGTAGATAAACTAATATTTGTGTATAACCTCAGTCAGACAATACAAATGATCGGATGATTTTTCATCTCCTTATGCATACAGGGAAATATGAAAAATTGAGGTTTAGGAATATTTGCAGGGTCTGCGAGGCGCACTGGCTGGGCCGCCGAGTGCCCTGGGCCACGCTCCTCACCAGCGACTGCGGAGTGAAGAGTGATGAGAATATTACACCCGTCTGTTTCCCGTCACTCCCCGTCCTCCCCTCCCACCTTCTTCATTCTCTCCTCACACAACACTAATTCATATGGCCACAAGATGGAGAGAAAGCCAGCAAGCAAGGTAAAATGAGAGACTGAGCAATTTGCGGGCCGTCTTTCTGATTTGCCGGTTTGACTTTCGCCATCAGTGATTGACAGTCAGGCTGGCATAAATCTCCTGGTCTCTTCCCATTTTATTGTCCCCATCACCCCAAACCAATGCTCTCACTGCCACTGCCAACTCCCGTCACTGAGACAAGCCCCCGTCTCATCCTCTAGCCATCACTGGGTTCATATACTGATAGCAGGCCAACCAGTTTCTCACATTTGGGTGCCGGTGGGCAGATGGGGGCAAAGACTCATTCATAGCACCAAAGTTTTGTCCTTGTGTTTGCGGAAGCTGAGAGAGGATACTGAAAAGGCTGTGAATTCTAATACTCCATCTGTTCAACTGATTGCATAACATGGTGTCAATCACCCCTAATCTCAAACAGCACAACTGAACTTTGTTTCCTGCAGTAAGTGTAGTAGATTCAATGTGTATTTAAAAGTTTCAGAAGAATCTTCACTTTATTTTGTTTTTTACAATGAGTAGCCCCGGAGAGCATGACACAGAATGTGTTTTACCATCGTCAGCCCTAAGAAGGGCATGTTTCGCTATAGGACAGAGTCTGTTTGGTTCCGTTTGAATATAACAGCTCAGTTTTACTATTCTATCTGCCTTTTAAAAAAAATCTGCTGAATCCCAAAGAATCTAGCCGTCAAGTGCAATTCCCCTCACCGCAGCTCTATGACATGGAGATGGTGACATTTACCCCCGAGCTTTCCTCTTCTACCCCTCAGGTTAGGCGGTTTTTATTTTTAGATTATTGCATTGCCTCACGCCAAAGCCTCCATGTTTTTCCTTGAAAACCTTTCTGTTTGCTCTCTATATTTCTGCATTATTTGCCTTTGCCCTCTGCTTTTCAATATGTCTTTTTTCCCTCCCCCTTTTTATTTCATTTTCTCCCACCCTTCCACCCTCTTCCCCTCTATTTTAGCTTTGCCGTGGTGAGGAACTTCTCCCCTCCCATGTTTGTGATAAATCAGGGGTGTGAGCAGCGGCACTCGGTCGGAGGCATCAGTCGTGGGCTGATGAGATAAGCGGTGCTCATCTCGTGGCCCTGTATGGAGATTTATTGGGCTGGGATAAGCAACAAGCTAGCCATCACTCTCAGCCAAATAGACTCCCCGCCTGCATGTGTTTATTCTTATTGCACTGCCACGACCACTGGCACTGTCAGGGGTGGAGTAGCCCCCGGAGGCCTGCTCTGTGGTGGTGGAAGCCTAGCCCTGCTCTCTGGATCATTACCTTCTATTAGATCAAGAAAACAAGGCTCCACAGTGGGACTTTGAGTGACACTGATGGCCCAATTTTTCTCTATCTCTGAGGACCACATAGGCATATATCTAAAATAAGGTTATAGAATATATTGGCTCATCACACCTGATGGTGTTGTCTTCCTGTTTTTGAATTTCCACACTCTTCTTTTTGCACATAAAGAAGCTGTCTCAGATAAACACAACCTATATTTCATTGGTGAGGTGAGATGTCAAAGGACATTCAAGAGAAAGGTTAGAATGAGTGCACATGCTGAATTTGATCATGAATACCCCTCCCTACTCTGGTATTGGTACTCCTGGTAAAGATGTGTAGAAAAAGATTCAAATGAGAGATTATAGTGGTGCCTTAGACCTTGAAAAGACTTTTAGGTCACAATTTTAGTTGTTTTTCATTAATGCTCTAAATATGGATGTGAGCACATTGAGGTGACATATGACTGCTATCTACCTTAATTGAATGGCATGTTCTCTATTCTGTTCCATTTTGATAAGTTCATAGCTTAGAAAGGTGGGTCTGTTTGTTTTGTATTTATACCCCAGAGAATCAGTAAATCAGGGATTGTAAATTTGAAGTTCCTAAGCACTGACTAACTTAATTTTTTTAATGAAATGCAAATAGATGAGTTGTTAGATTAAATTCTTCATCTTTGTGGCTCAACATTTTGTTTCATAATGCTAACCCTAGCAACCTAAGATAAACTGAACTGGGAGATGCTATAATCAGATTCTTGCTTTTAATCTCTTTTAAAAACTAAATAAATAGTTCTTACCAAAACAGGAACTTTAAAAAATACCTTCACTAAGCATATATGTGTGTGTGTGTGTATATATATATATATATATATATATATATATATATATATATATATATATATATATATATATATATATATATATATATATATATATATGAGGGTCCTGCACAGTATCTTTGCTGTAAGCTCCCAGGCCTCTGGTAGAGGAACCGAGTTTGGAATGGATGGGATAAACACCGCCCGCAGTGGGCGAGAGGGGAATATATATATATATATATATACCAATGTTGCTTGTCGATTTAACCAGATCCGCTACAAACTTGTTTATCGGGAGGCTTCATAGATGAGTTGCTTTTTTGTTAATTTTGGAAGGATACTGGCACAGTTTTTGCCCACTTTATTGTTAAAATCAAAAGAATGGTCAAACATATGCTGTATAAATAGTTTCCATAACAGGATATTCTATTGTAGCTTACATGTTGGTGAATTGTAAAAATAATTAAAATTAATAAACTCAACATCATGTCAAGCTGTGATGCTTTTAGAGTAATTGCCACTTGACACCTGAATGCCATTATTCTCTAATGGCATCATAAGGCCACACCAGCTATTCTTCAGCTAAAGTTACACTGTCTCACTTTAGGTCCAGCTGCTGATGACAGCATTAATTTCAGGAGCACAGAAGTCTAACACATTGAGCGGTGCCCGGCTGGTGTCACAGGGCCATAGGGCACGATGAGCACATCAAGCATCCGCTCCTTCCTCCACTCACCCCTCGATGGCACAAAGACATACACTCCACTCACCCAACAAGATCTCCTCAAATTGCTTTTACCCTCCTCACCCCTAGTGTGTACACAAGAACACGCACGTCCTCACACAAACTTGGACCTGGGCTGGGTAGTGGGGGTTATTTTTCCTGCACTCTGGTTATATTTAATCATGGCTGTTGGATAAGGAGGCTTTTCTCTTTATGAAAGGTATTAGAGCAGCACTGTGTTTTCCCTCTGCTTTACACTCTGCAACCCCCCCCATGCTTCTCTTCACCTGACCTCTGTTACCATGTGCCAGGGAAGAATTTGATAAGGTGACACCATGCTCCCACCATCTCTTCCTCGCTCTCTCTACAGGTTCAATCTCTGTCTCAGATTCTAATCGCATGTCTGGCAGATCTGGACTGCTTCTCATCTCATCAGTGGGGTCACACCTTTGGGGCTGCCCTTGCGCTCTTTTCACCAGCACTCATCTTGTCATATATTTTGCTGCTGAGAAGGCCTGCAAGCCAGCAGGTCTGATTCAATTTCTTCCACCCTGAGGAAGATGTTGTACACAGAGCTTAATGGTGCTTGGAGCAATGGCGATGGTCCAAGTTTTGCCAGAAAAAGATCCAAACTTCGCATCCAGTAACTTCCTGGTTATTATACTTTTCCTTGTTATTCATTGCTAGGGCTATGCTTTCTACCCAACGAAATGCTCACTTTCAGAATAGTTCCTTCACTTCTGCAGTCTGTGATTCACCCCGAACCTACTTGCTCTGTATTTTTTCTATTTTGGAGCCCCATTCTCTTTGATCGAACTAAAGTTTCAGAGGAAAGTGCGAAGCATTGAGGAAGCTCCAGCAGAGGAGAGGTTACACAGCCTTTCAACGCTTTGAGAAATAAGGGGATACTCTTCATTCTGCTTCATGTTGCACCCAGGGATCCACCCCACTTCAGTAGCATGCATCAGCAGACACTTGGTCATTAGGTAGATTGACAGTGATTGTCTTGGCTGCAGAGCTGAGGCAGCCTGTGCTCAGCCTCTGATGCCTGCTTTGAAATGCACATATATAGATTTTGTGTGGGTGAACAGAATGAACAGAAAATGTTACAAGCGAAGGGAATCAATAATGTGTGAAAGATGCAGTGGACAGTGTGGAAATCACATTTTGGACAGGGTGCTACGCCATCATTGATTGCGGGTAGGTTTAAGCAGCTGCTCTTGATTTTCTGACTTAAAGGCTCATGGTCAGTGCATCATTGGTGATCATAGCCTAAGCCCTGTAAAAGTCTTAAAGAGAACAGGTGTGGCTCTAACTTCAAAGTGAGGAGCCCTCAGAGTTGAGAGTGTGCCTTGTCAAAAATGTTCTCCAGCATGTTTGCCACAGCTTTTTAGTTTTTATGCCTTGTCAAAATTTAGTTACTCAAATTAAAATACAAATGTATTAAAAAAATTTGATTGATATATTTCGAAATAGAGCTGCTCAATTTTAGGTCTATTCAATTGTGATACTATTGCTGAAAATTGCAATATCGATTACAATTAGTCAAGTTTATTTGTATGGCACAATTCAGCAACAAGGCAGTTCAAAGTGCTTTACATGATAAAAACACAACACAATGAGCAAACAAAAAAGGACATTACAATGACAAAATAAAGAGAGGTAAAATAAACTGCAATCCAGACTATAATTGATGATGTTCCAGTGATTATTGATCAAAAGCAGCTCTAAAAAAAATTGACTTTTAGCCTTGATTTAAAGGAGCTCAGTGTTTCAGGAGTTTTGCAGTTTTCTGAAAGTTTGCTCCAGATTAGAGGAGCATAAAACCTAAATGCTGCTTCTGCATATTTGGTTCTGATTCTGGGGATGCAGAGTAGACTTGAACCAGTAGACCTGAGTGGTCTGGAAGGTTGAAACGACAACAACAGATCTTTAATGTATTTTGGTGGGGGTTAGGTTTAAGGTAACCCGTTCAGTGATTCATAAACTAAACATGAGCAGCAGCGTTCTGGATCAGCCGTCTGATTGACTTTTTAGGCAGACCTGTGAAGACACTGTTGCATTATTCATTCTGACTATAAACCAATAGCTTTTATTTTCTTATAATTAAGCAATGTCTCTTTCACTTTTTTTTTGAATATTTACAGCTCAGCTGCTAAAAATGTACATCAGGTGAGAGCAGTAAGGGCACTTAGAGTCCACTTACTTGTCGAAATATATTATTAATATTCATTACGTGATTGTCTGGCACTTTAAATATAATATCCTACCCAGTACAAGCAATCCTTTGCTATTGTGGTGATTGTGCTTTGATATAATGTGCTGCTCTATTTTAAAATCACATACTTCACAGGGATATGTTTAAAGTGTTGACCTATGTCAGTGTTGATGATTAAGGCCAAGAGATACATATAAATATATAAGTCGATAATTATTTTTCTCAGAAAATTTTAAAATATTAAAAAAGAACAATAAAAAGGCTTTTTAATGCAGAAATGTTGGCCTGCTGAAAACTAGGTCCATACATTGTACATTATATCTGTAGAACATGGGCAAAGCTCTTTTTGCATGAATTACTGCGTCAATGTGGCTTTGCATGGAGGCCATCAGTCTGTTGCAATGCTGAGGTGTTGAGGAAGCTCAACTTGCTTTAATATTACCCACAGATTGTGGTCAGGCCAGTTTGTTGGATAATCAAGGAGAGAATTCATGGTCAATAAAGTATTAGTACTTTTTCCTTCCACTCAACTTTTTATTGAACTGCTTAAATAAAGCGCTCTGTGAGGAGTACATTTCTTTATCAGTCACTTTTTGGGGACTTAACTTTGTTGTAGATAATTTCTATAACCTCCTGCTAGACAACTTGTTCTCATGTCATTTCATCAAGCTCCATCTTATTTGAAATTGGTCTTATGTAATATTAAAAATAAAATGATAAATTTGTGTTTCCATTTGCTGTAGGCTATCATCAACTAAATTATCTAAATAAACTTGAAATATATAATTCAGTGTGTAAGGCATCTATTTCTCATATGACTTTAGATTTATTACTGTAATTTAACTTTTTAATTATACTGTAGTTTATTGGGATGCACTTGTAACACATTTTGCAGTGTTTGCAGTATTAAACCTATGCCTTGTTCTGACTTTCCTTAATGTGGGTTTTTGTGTGGACATTGTGTGACAGGAATCTTTAGGAGCTTGAGGCTGTCCTCTATTATTCATCAGTGGTAATGATGGAGAGGAGTTTGCAAGATCTGTGGAGTTATCGATCCCATCCTCTGGTTTCATTTCTCACCCCTGTGGGGAAGAAACAAGGGATGCTTGGCTTAGCCCATATGCACACCTCCACTCCTTGCTGAAGAGGATGCTTTGAGCCTCACCTTGCCCATCTCCAAGTTATATAATTACTGGCTATAGATCTGTGTTATTCTGTGCTTAGAGACTGGCTAAAGTGTTTGTCTCATCACCAGGTTTTGGAACATTCAATTGCTTTTGCGTTTCTGTTGCTATTGTTAATTAGATAAAGTTGTTCAAGTTTTTTAGCTTTTTCTATTTATTTCCTACAAAAAATTGCACCATACAGTTAAGCGTTCCCTCAGAGGTAAATGGACTTCTTGATCCTGAAGGTTTTATTTTTCTAGGTGGCTTTGTATATTTCTTTTTCTTTTTAACTTCAAGTTTGGGCACTTTTAATCTGTTTCACTCTGAAAGGACGTATTAAGACTTCTGGGTAATTGCCCTCATATGGCCTGTTGACCATTCAGTATATAGCAGAGGCTTCCCTTTCACATTCTGTACCTACGTAATCCCCCACTCCACCCTTTTTACTGCCTTGGTGCACAAATGCAAGCAGGTCAAATTAGGCCTGCCCCTCTTTAATACCACAGAGAGGGGAGAAGCAGCCATTATGAATTATTCTTAATTACAGCCATTTCCTAAACTAATAAAGCAGCAAAATCTTTACTGCAAAGGTTAGTTTACCCAGGATGCATAAAAACCACTGCACATGTGCCGCCCCATGTCTGTGTGCGCTCTCGCACATGCTTGTGTAGGGTGTGTGAGCTCATGCATTCAAGCATACACACTGGTGATTGCTGTGTGTGTGGGCACAGGAGAGCTGCCTGGCTGGCTGGCAGCACCCATGGTCCCATTAATTTCACGTGGGCTCCCTATCACCAGCCACAGATGCCTATAGACACGTAAATGAGTCTCCTGCGAGCAGTGGGCCGCCTCAGCCAGCCAGCTCGGGCCTAATGGTCTGGAAAGCCAGCGTATGTGACGGCAGAGATGTGGGCCTTATTTACACTGGCATACATTAGTGGATGGACGCTGATTCCCTGATTAACACGTCAGCCTTGCTCACATCCTTTCCTCTCATGCCTCCACTGGCTTTCTTCGTTTCTTTGTACATGCAAGACTCTACATCCACATAAAACACACTCACAAAGGAAATATCGTGCGCGCAAACATTTCTTTCCTTCTCCTCTGAATAATTTTTTTCTCACATTGCCGTACCAATAGACGTACATGCAGTGAAAGAGAAAGAGAAAGACACAAACAGGCACACATACTAAACAGTCTGTGTTGGAAATGTGCGGTGGCGGACTGCTGAGAAGGGGGGAAGCCATCTGTGAATGATGGCTCCTGCGGAAAGATAATGTTTCTCACGCAGAGCCGAGCGAGGCGCTGATGGAAGAAGATGACTCTTTGAATGGTTAAGTGGGTAAACGTTAGATCATGGCCGCAGCGCTCCCATTCGCCTCGCCTGCCATCAATCCCTTCCACTCTTCCTCGTTGTGCCTTTTCTCTCCTCTTCTTTTCCGTCTACCAGATTGTTTATTGAAAAGGCGCGAGGAGGCCGCTGATAAGAGAGGCAAAGCTAATGCCGTGATTTGTGTCAGTCACGCTGTACAATTTGTAACAATCGCAACACTTATCACAATATAATATGTTTATTCTGGTCAATTAAGTGGCGCAGGAAGGCTCCTGCTTTTGAAGTGTCACATGCAAGATGGGACAGGGCGCGGGCGATCAAAGGAAATGGAACTAATCAATTGTACAGCATCACACACAGCTTCCACCGCCATTGCTATCACCAGAAGACTTATGAAGTGATTGCATTTTAAGGAAAAAGAAGAAACATCTGCACAGGTTTATAGACAACAGGGGAAGCTAGGAGCTGTTTTTGTTGATTGACTTATCTGATATAGTGCAATTGTATTTTTTTTAAATCAACTCAGTCTAATTTCTTTTTAGGACATTGGGTTGCACTCAGAAACACAGACATTTCTCTTCAACATATGAAAACAGAAAGAAAACACTTGCAAAACCAAATGCACTTTAGACCTAGCTCATGCATGAACTTATAAAATTCTTGTATACAAGTGCTTCATAACATTCTAAAAATCTCTCTTACAAAGATAGAGAAACTCATAATCATTACCGTACAAGTATGACAAAGATGCTTCCAAGGAATGTAGCGGAAGTGTGCAAATAACCATGCTGTTGCAAAGGTCTTATTGCTACAGGATGCCAGTACACCTATCTGTACACAAATACTTGTATATCGACTCATGCATTTGAGTTGACTTGTTTGGTTTTCGAAAATCCTTGCACATGCAGGCAGTTTACATAGCAGTCTTTTTGTTAGTTCTGTGCTACACAGCTGAATGCACATGTGAAGACACACACTTGGACGGACTGTGGCTGGGTCCAGCTTTTAGTCAGAGGAAGAATAAAAACAAGCCATGCAGTGAGGGCAGACTGTGTAGCAGAGCGGTCCCTCCATCGATCTGAGAGGGTTCATTAGGTAAGTGCTGACATCACAGATTGATGTCTCTTTAAACCAGTGCCTGCCGAGGAGCTGACGAGGAAAATCAGCGTTATTGACCCCCCTTGGTCATACTTGTGCACATGTTTATGCATGTGTCTTTGCAATATCTAAGCTTTGGCAAATGCGCCAGTAAAATGAACATATATGAACCAGAACTTTCCACTGTTGTGCATCTTTGTGTGTGTGTGTGTTTACATGTTTGTTTCCCTAAATGCCACATTAAATACTCTTCGATGGGTGTAGGTGCTCACTAATGCCCCTAGTTATACACTCAGCGATGCTGCTAAGGGGCCTGTCAGCCTTCTTAGGCTTTAACACCACCACCCGTCTGCCATCACAGAGTGTGGAAGAGATGGAGTGGAAAATAAAGATCTGGAGTAAAGGAAAGAACTTAGGGTGGAACAGTCAGGAAGGGACCAGATAGAATCTCTCCCCATCCATATTTCATCAGCACATCTAGGAACTCTGTTTGGTAATTATGTTGTGCGAGCTGCCGACTAATTTGCAATCCAGAGAGAACCTCGGCAGGAGCGGCCTCAAAGCTGTTTAGTTCAAATTAAGGATGCAGATTTTCCAACTCATTTGTAAAGGAATTGACAGAAAGTTGTCTCTCTCTTTGACCCGGGTCTTCTCACAATGTAGTTGTCGATCGAGTTGAGATGTCGTTTGTATCTGATGTGTTTCTCTAATTAAGATCAAGGGAGAATCATTGGCATTGAGCAGCTCCACTCACACATCGATTGCATTGGGAGTTGGTGTTGGGAAGGATAGTGTTGATGCAGTGACAGTAGGGGATAACACATGTCTTTTCAAATAACCAGAGAGCTGTGGTTTGGTCTTCCTATACTTCCTCATTTGCCACAGTTTCCATCACTTAGTTATAAACTGAAGGGAGTATCCCCTTTGCTTTATACAATAAAGGGATTTATTAGTGCCCATCTCTAGCTATTGTAATCTATTAATACTTTGCAATAATATTCAAAATAGGGCATCGATAGGTCAGTAGCAATAGTGGATATGTCTTTAGCCCTGATGATAATCAAAGTGTTTTCTTCTGTAAAGTGCACAGAGCTCTTGCTTTCAGGAGGACAACCAATTAGCTCCTTTGGAATATAAATAGAGATCCACTTGTCAAATTGAAATGCCATTAAGCAATCTATGGCCTGAGGAACATTAAGAGAAATTGACTGATCTGTTAGTATCAATATTCAAGATGCTGCAAGTTCACAAATAAAAGAAAGTAAAGCACTTTAGAAAGTTTTCCAGGAATACATTTTATCCTGAGCTGAGCATAATGCAAAGTAAGTGTTAGGAGTGAGAAATGTGCAGAACTGAAGATCTGTATCCCTTCTAGGCCACTACCACCTTAGGCATTTTGCTATTGGCTGCCTTCAGGAGATTAAAGAGAATAATTGCCATCTGATTGGATGTTTAATTTTTCATAGACCTTTGATGCACAGGGTGTTTGTATTACCTATATCAGCAGGCCTACATTGCCTCACAGAAGTATTCATGCCCCTTAAACTTTTCCAGATTTCTTACAACTGCAAACTTCAGTGTATTCTACCAGGATTTAATTGTCATAAACAATAACATAACCACATATAGTTGCAATTGCAGTTGTGAGTTTTTTGGGGTTCTCTCTACCAGCGGTCTGCATCTAAAAACTGAAATCTTACATTAAGCTCAGTCAGACTGGGTGAAGAGTTTTGAAACAATCCAAAGGGGTTATTCTGACACATAAATACAAAGATGTAAACCAGGGAGGCCATAGGGAGGTTCAGGGGTTTTCCCGAATGGCCGGTCTGTTCAAGGGCCGGTGGCCGGATCGTTTTGGGGGGGTTTTGTACTCTTAAGCAGCCCATAGTTGAGTCAATGTCATGATCCATGATCCGGTTGTCAGCTGAACTTTATCTAACATGCTGAATATAAGGAATCGTTTCTATTTTATTTCCCTGGAATGTTGCTACTCATCCCTGCCATTTATTTGATTTGTAGATTGTTGTACAAAAATAAAATATGGTCCACTGTCCCATGCTTAATATGTTTTCCCTATTCTAACCACGAATTCAGCTGCACTCAATTACTTAACGTTTGGAAATATTACAGCATGTTATTGTGTTGAGACCAGAGGTGTGTCGAGTACGCAAAAATTGTTCTCAAGTAAAAGTAGCACTACTTCAACATATTTTTATTCAAGTAAAAGTAAAAATTAGCCGTTCAAGAAATTACTCAAATTAGAGTAAAATAGTAATATGTAAAAAGGCTACTCAAGTAACTGAGTAACCTATGAGTAACTGATCAAAACATCAAGTCAGTTCTATTGGCTCTAATTTTTATAAAAATGTTTTCATCAGACAGACACAAATACAACGTTATGTGCAAATTCTAGTATTTTAAGAGTACAACAAAATAATTAATATATGCAAATGTCCTAGTTAGAAAATAAAAAATTGAAGCAGAAGAAACATGTTGAAATTGACATTTTTCTCATAAAATGTATTAAAATAATACAACAAGTAATGTATCTATGTTAAAACACAGTAAAGTGCTTCCAGTGACAACATATAGTATTTAACGTATATTCAGTTCATCTCCAAAGCACAAAAAAAGCTTGTGTACAAACAAGAGTTCTCACTTTAACATAAACTCTAGGTTTGTGTCCTTGTCTGGAGCATTTTTGGCTAGAACATGTTTGTTTTGATTCAATGAAATTACTCACAGTAGGTATTGGATCCAGAAGTTTTACTCAAGTAAGAGTAGTAATACCTCATAATAACTACTTTATAATTACTTTTACTTAAGTAAAATTTAAATGTTTGGTGCAGTGGAATTACTCAAGTAAATGTAGGCTAAGTGAGTTAATGTAACTAGTTACTACCCACCTCTGGTCATAACATATTCACATATTATTATTATGTCAAATATGTTATTAATATAACTGGTAGCATAAAGTTATTATGCTGTTATACTACTGTTATGGAAGAAAATATCTTCTTCCTTCCATATAGATGAGGCTGGAGTCTGGATTGGCGTTTCTCTTGTACATGAGCCCGTCTGGACCAAAACTCGAACTCTCTCATACCCCAGATCATGTCTGCCCTCTCTGCAAGCAGCTTCTGCCTTCAGTCTCTTAATATTATGTCCTCATTGCAAGGTTAACCAAAACACTCCTCACACCTGAGGAGTCATGCAGTTAGATCAGAGTAGGTAAAAGGCCATATTATGCCATATTCCCTAGATGACTTTACTCATATGTAATTAATCAATTAATTGACATAACCTTGAAATATTACTGTTACAACTACCAATACAAGTATTTTTGGTAGAGTTATTGTTCCACTTCCATCCTTTGTGCAATCCATTAAAAGACCTATCTAAACCAGGCTCCCAGGCTGAATTTCAACACCAGCCCACCCCTGATCTAAACTGTAGTTATATTTTTAGAGTTGATGTCTTATAGAAAGGGGATGGATTGTCCTGGTCTCAAATCATATGCAGCTTTCAAGACTCTCTCTTCCAGGATTGTTCTGTTTTTTGTTCCGTCCATCTTTGCATCAACGCTTACCATCGTCCTTGTCCCTGCTTAAGTGGAGTACTCTTCTAATAGTTTCCTGTCAACAGATTTTTCCACCTGAGCTGTGGATCCCTGGAGATCCACCTAAATTATCTTGAACTTCTTGCCTTTTCGGATTCTTGCTCTCCTTGCCCAGTCGTTATTCAACCTTTTCACAGGGCAGGGTCCTGGTTTGAAAAATGTGTCCAAGCTGATAGCACATGTCGACATTCTAAATGTAAAGACCCAACAACAGATTAACCATGTGATATGTTATTGCAAACCAAGTGCAAAATGTTCTTTTAATACATTTTGCCCAATTTTTTATGTGAGGATCATCCAGTCTCAGTTCCAACCTAAAAGCATCTCACCTGATTTTCTCAAAGTGCAGGAGAACTAGATGTGCAAGCTCCTCCCAGATCACAACATTAGCTGACAGTCTCATGTTCATACCTCTACCTGGTGACACTAATCTCTCCTAGTAGGTGACCTACCTCTACATTCCAAATCTGTCTGTAGGGGGTATGTGTTTTTGTTTTGTGTGATGCTTGCAGCAGATGTCTCCTCCACGGTTCCGCTTTCGAGGTCCAGGAAAGGTGAGCTTCTCACGGTTGTCATTTTGAAGTGGGAGAGCAATCATTCCCTTGGACAACACTTCCATCCTTATCCCTGCTTCCCACCTGCTTGGATTAGTTTCTCTCCCTGAGAAAATTTGCATCCAAAATATTATCCACACCTATTTTTTTCCTCTATATTTCTAACTTTCTTTACATTATCTGGCGCCTCTAACCTTCTCTGTTTCTTTCCTCTGTGAACCCCTCCCCCCCTCCCCGATCACTGTAGAACATTTTATTACAATTGTCAAAAAGAGAAACAGTTTTATTGTTGGCTGATTACATCAGGGTGTTTTACCCGCAGATCACCAGAGCAATTAAAATCTGTAAACAAGGCTACCCATGATGCCTCAGTCCAAACAATAGGGTCCTGTAGGAAGGGAATGTGTTTGAAGAAGAAGTGTAGAAGAGAGTTTCTCTCCCTTTGGCTCTCTCTGTTTTTCTTCGTCATTAATTAGGAGCAGCTCCTTGAACCAGACATCTGTGTCGATGGGCAGCCTTGTACAATCAAAGTGACACATATTTCAGACACAAGATGAAGTTGTTTACTTTTGTGCAAGACCCCGCATTATGCTGATGTACTTTGTTTTCGTACACAGCAAAGACAATGTTGGCCCTATTGTGCCAGTCGCAGCTGTTAGGAAAAGAAAAGAGAGCAGTATGCATCAGTTGCTGTGAAGAGGAAGATGCTCTCTGCAGATATTCTTGGTCCTACCTAACCAAGTGAAACGTTCTCTACAATGTGAAATATGGAAACTGAATTTCCTTGAATGCACTGTTTTACAGCAATGGAGTTATTAGAAAGTTAAAATAATGCAAATATGTTTGAGTGCAATTGTTGGACTTTAATATTTTCTGTGGTTCCATAGTTACTTTGGTCTGTATTTTGATCTGTGATTCTTTCACTACTGATATTTTACTGATATTCTGGACTATATAGACTGAACTGCCAGATAATGTCTGATTATTTGAATAAAGAGCTTATTTAGAGCTAAAGATATTTGATTAGCACAGAGAACATCATAGCCTTTGTTATGGTAAACTATCTGTTAAAAATAGTTCAGAATGTGCTGAAAACACCACTAGCTGCTTTTTAGTATTTTAATTTCATTAGACAAAAGGCCTCTTTGTAGTTTTGTGGGAAGACATGTGCAACATGTCATGTATTTGGTGTCAGGATGTGTGCGTATTGCTTCCGCAGTCACCCCCGCCCAGCTTCATAAATTACTCACGAACTGAGCTTGGGCAGGTTGGAGCAGAACAAGCAAATAGATGGAAGGAGGGACCGTGGGAGTATTGCAGTTCAGCATGGTACTGTAATGATGCCAGTCTCTGTGGGCCTCACCAGAGGCTATATGCCTTACCAAGATCCTGTTTACAGTCAGCCAAAGAAGCTGGCAGCAACCTATTTCCATAACGCTGCCCGCGGCCCTCTGCGGAAACGAATTTCTCTGCTCCGGAGATGCACCATAATGCTCCCTGCTTTGTACCTCTCGCTTTGCATTCTCTAACTTGTGTTTCTCCCTTTTGTTTCAATCTGCTTTCCTACCATCTCATCTCTCCAGCACTAGTAATTCTGTTTTCAGTCTTATCCACCACACATAATGTTGCATGTAGACCAGAAAATTTCCTTTTGGTCTCATTGGGCCTGAGCACCTTCTTCCATATAGTTGCTGGCATGTGACAAAATGTCTGTCTTCTAGCTACTCTTCCAGTGTGCACGCATTTGTGAATTGCATTGGTAAAAGTCCAATGAGATTCTTGTACCCGAGCTGTGCATCTCCCTCATAGTTACCATGTTGGGCATGAAAGTAAAACACAGTGTTATGTACCAAAGTAATCCTTTACTAGTTTTTTTTTTAGTTAAATTAAGTGTTGATATTTTCAATATGTTGGAACAAGATTTGTTTTCATCTTTTTATGTGTGTGGAAGGTCAAGTTTTGATAACATTTTCATATTTTATTTATTATATTTTTCTGAAAATAATGTGCAAATGATTTATGATTTCATACAAGTATATATATATATATATATATGTTCAACATGTCTGGCCCACTGTGTATTTGAACCTATGTTTCTGCACAGACACATCTCTGTGTGAGCCTGCCATCCTTAGCTTTTTCCCCTTGTTCTCTTCTGTCATATGTTTGTGCAGATTTTTTTTTCAGCTTGAGCCACTTGTGTAGTTGCCATGTTCCTTTGCCTGTACATCAGTGAGCATCTGCTCTTTCAACAAGGTCCCTATGGCCTCAAATGTCAGACCAAGCAGCTGCCAGACAAGTGCATTGTGCAGCAGGCTTGTGTTTCACCTCCTCCTATCCCTCCACTTCTTGTTCTGTGATGTTAACTGTGATTGAAAGTAAGTAGGCAGCAGCAAGCGGAGGAGGGATGAGGAGAAAGGTCGGATTATTTTTTAGGGAGTTTTACTTTTCTTTAGTGCCGGGTTGCTCTCTGGGGCTTTATGGTTAGGTAGGGGGAGGTGTTCTGTTGTGCATAACATGCTGCTCCCTTTGCTCTCTTGTGTAAAAGTCCACTGCAAAGAGACGCCATTTTTTTTTTTTTCGTATTTGGTCCATATACTACTGAATGTCAAGGGAAAATACAGTGTGTACGCAAGAATCTTATGTGTCTTGCTAGACTTGTCAGGATTTGCTTGTATGTACTTTAATTAACTTTATGCAAGTCTCAACTTTCACTGTAATGTTTATAAAAATGTCAATTCCTTCTTTCATTCTTTTGCATTGTTGATACTATATCACTGCAAGATTGTTTTAAAGTACATCTACACTTGTTGCATGCATGCGTGTATGTGTGAGCAAGTCACTGCAGGATAAGGGCAGTGAAGCAGAAGGTTGAAGAGGCAGACAGGTACTCCCCAGGAGGGGCCTGGGCGTTAACAGGCCAGGAATCCTGGTCGAAGGTGAACGTCCTCCACATTCTCAAATCTTTTATCACTATTTTTTCCCCTCTTAGTCTTACACTGTAATTACCTCCATTCATCTCTCTATCAACTCTGAGCGGTTTCCCTGCTGTTGCTGGTGAAAAACATCCCCACAGCATAATGCTGTCACCATCATGCCTCATTGTGCGTGTGGATAGTTTAGGATGATGTGCAGTGGTAGTGTTATGCCCCCACATAGCAGTTTGCATGTAGCACAAAAATTTTATTTTTGTCTTATCTGACTAGAGCACCTTCTTCCACATGTTGCCCTCCATGGCTTGTGGCAAAGAACAAACAGGACTTCATACGGCTTTGTCAAAGTTGTCACTTTTAAATATTCCTCTACCTGCACTGCTGATCTCTCCAGGTCCTCAACACTTCAAAAACAGCACTGCTTGAAATAAGTGAAATGTTCTTAAATATAATAAAATTTTCTTGTTTTGAGAAAGAAAATCTGCCAATGGGGTAACGAAGTTGGCTTGGGTATAATTCTTAAAACTAGCAAATGGTTATAACTACTGTATGCCTTTTAACTAGACAAAGTTGTCCAAATGTTATGCTTAAATAAAAAAAATTTGAATTGTTACAAGGAAAGAGATTCTAATATGTACCATTGTCATACCCTCTAATAGGTAACTAAAGCTAAAGATGAGTGAAGATGAATGTTTTATTTAAGACAAAAAATAGGAAAAATATCCATAAACAAGGGATTTTTACTTCTTGTAAAATGTTTTTTTGCAGTGAAAGCAGTGGGTGTCAAATGGAAAACTATTTTTTCACGTCTTACTATATATGCATAAGCAACTGTCAGAAATTGCTAGAATATACTGTTATTCCCATATGCTTCAAACAAGCCCATGCAGGCTTGCACTTACGCTGCAGTATTTATGACAACATTGATTCTTTGTTGCACTTCATTGTAAAGATGGCACAAGATGTCATTGCATGCCGGTTTCAAAACACATCTAGGCTTGTTGCATGTATTTCTTATTGTTTGAGCAAGTAGCTGCAGGATGGGAGCAGTGAAGCAGAGTTAATCGAGGTTGAACAGACAGGCAGGTACCCCCCCAGGAGGGGCCTGGGGGGCAGCAGGCCAGGGGTAGACCCTCTAGCTCCCTTCCAGCACACTCTGCTCTGCTTTTAGACGCTACTATTGATTTGTCCAGCAGATAAAACCCACAAGTTAGCTTTTCTGCTA
The DNA here is from genome assembly GCA_963556495.2 of Valencia hispanica. Lineage (NCBI taxonomy): Eukaryota > Metazoa > Chordata > Actinopteri > Cyprinodontiformes > Valenciidae > Valencia > Valencia hispanica. The sequence continues at coordinate 47,674,140 of OY747701.1, forward strand.
AGTACTGCTCTTTTCACCTCTGCTTGCCTACAAACACACACTGGACATTGGTTTACTTTGATGTCAGGTGACATTCCTTTTGCATGCCATACCATCTATCCCTAACAAAAAGTGAGGATGAACCATTAGGGGGCACTGTTAGACGTTCCTTTCCACCCTATAACCACCCTGGTATAACTTGTTAATGTATTCAACTAATGCTGTAGGAAACTATGAGTGAACAAACATGGAAGGTCCAGTAGATGAGAAAGTGTACTTTGGTTGTCTATCATTCACTTTCATCCCAGGGTACCAGAAATTAGAAGGCCATGGAAATTCTAGCCTAAACCATGTTATTCCATCAGTTTAAAAATTGTCTGTTGTTTTGTTTTTTTGTATTGAATCAACATGTGTTGGAAATATAAAGTTTGAATCTGTCAGATGCAGATGGAAGCCAAGGCAACTCTTGATCAGCTTAAGACAGTTCATCTGGCTGCCAAGCCTACGTGTGATCGGCAGTCAGTCAGCACTACCTCAGTGCTAGCTGACAGACGGATGATCCGAGTCTTCAAAAGGCTTCGTTGGTGACACATTAACATGAGCCGAGCTTCCTGGAGGACTCTGAATTCGGAGCTGTCACAGGTGGCAGATGAGATAAAGCTACTATGCTGCTCTGCTTGTTTCGTAACATAACCTAACTCATGTTGAGAAGAAAATTGGCACCTGCTTGACATCAATTAAAAAGCTGTTTCTGAGATGAGAGGGAGTGTTGTTGTAACCCGTCTTGTATTTTTAATTAAAACAACCTCCTCTGAGTCATCCTCGAATTTTTCAAGTGTCCGAAGTCAGAACAGGTGTGAGCGTAAAAACAATAAACAAAGAAAGACAGGAACGCCACAAGGGTTTTGGGTGTAATATAACTTCCCACGCATAGAGTTGCAGACTGGTTTATCCTTACAAGACATTGTGACATGATTTATCATTTTTAATCTTTTCTTTGTTTTTCCCCTTGTTTCAAGTTCTATGTCGTTTATCATGGCAGTGAGCCAGGCCTGTTAGTGTGCGTCAAACTGGTTCTGTTTTTAGGTAGGAAAATAGAGGCTGTTACCTAAAGTGTCAGACATAAAAGCGATGAGTTGTCAAAGACTTTTGTTGTGTAATTCAAAAAATATAATTATATTTAACTATGTCAGTGTTGTGCAATGACTTCATGTTATTTAAAATGAGTTAAGAATTAGTAACGGATATCTGAATGTCTTTTAATTGGTAACCAAGACAATCACATGTCACATCGAAACATAGCATTTAAAAGATTGTTTATCACATTTATTTGGTCTCTATAGTAAAGCTGATTTTATTTATCACATTTTTGTTCTGCTGCACTGTTTAGAAAACCTGTAACTTGCAATAATATTGGCGAAGGTTGCAATCACGACATGATTCTCCCTAGATAAACAAATCGTGTTCATAGATTTTTTTTTTTTTTTTTTTGTAAAGTTCCTTGAGATGACAATTGTTCGGAAACTGTGAACTGAATTGAATTGAATTGAAAATTATTGTCTTTTTGCTTTGGGTTAATTGTAAACATAGACCCCAGGTAATGAGTAGTTTATCCTACAATGCTGCTGCAAAAAAAAAAAGTTTATCCGTCTTATTTCATTATATAAAAGGTTGCCTCTGGACAATGTCTGCTGTTTTGAAACAACTTAACTGTAGTTTTTATAATGATATCACTATCTTTCCATCTGTTTACCTTTTAAAGCTTAAATGTTTGTATCCTGTTACTATGAGTAAAGGTGTTCATTACTAACCTTTCTGGTTTTGCTGATGGGCAGAACATTATCAGTTAGGCGCTCCCATATTTTTACAGGTCCTTGACCACAACAATATTTTTTTTAACACTTAAAGCTGCAATATGTAATATTTTTGTTAAAATAAAACAGTGTTTTTAATCAATATTCAGTTTTTTTCATGTCATTTTGCCGTGGTTGCATGTAGAGGCTGCAATTCCATTTATTTTGAGGTGGTTCGGGTCACTACCACCTCAGGGTGGGTGCCGAGAGTGCGTACCGTGACGTAATCATGCACGTATGTAACCATGTATGCACATTCACGAGGAGGTGGTGTTTTCAGCTTGTTAGCTGCTGGATAAACAAAGTTAGCTAGCTCAGACACCCACACAAACTCCACGTAAGTTAAAAAAGAAAAATTTTGTCCAGCTCTAAAGCAAAAATGACCTCCGAACGTCATAGAGCTCAGACTAATTGCCATGCACTTGAACGTCACGGGAGTGCACATTTTGCTAACTGCAGTTCCCCCAAATGCCACATGGTGCACTCTGCAGCAGTCTCAGCAAATTCTGCGGAGCATCTTTAATATTTATCTTAATATTTGCAATGGTATATTTTTTCACACTTCTCAGAAGACTTTATAGTAAAGTATATAGGGATGTAATATCAATTTTCATGAATTTTGTGTAAAATCTCATAATAGCTGTCAGCATAAAATGTCTTAAAAATAAATGGACCTGATCTGGGTTTCTCAGTTTATCTGCTGTGTTGACGCTTTTCACAAATTACAATTGCCCATCTGGTCTCATCAGAGCAATTGGCAAAAAGCTCCAATCTTGATTTTGATTTGATTTTGGAACTCCTTGTGAGTAGAAGCAGACCCCCAACCATGTCGCTACTTCTAAAAACATGACAGACATATCAGTAGCTGCAGGAAAATGCAGGCTGATTCCCTTTTGTGTTAATACAGACAGAAAAATTACATAAAATGTTGGAAGAACCAAGAAAAGAGAAGGTTGGCTCAACAGATTTTTTTTGTCACGTCTGCCCAAACTGTTTGCACTTTGGAACCCTGAATGTTAGCAGCTCATTGATTTTCCCAGATTAATGGAACCACAGAAAATTTAATCACAAATACAAAGTAAAGTGCCCATGTAATGCCACAGTGTAATGCACTTCTTCTTGATAGGAGACCTCACTTTAGCAACTTTTTTGTAAATGTAATAGTCCATTTTCCTTTCAGACGTTGATAGATTTATAGTAGTTTAATCTGAGAAATAGCTGCCAGCTACTAAAATAACAATGCAGGATGCCCCTAACTTTTAAAGTAGTTTAATAGCTAACAGCTTTAGCTGTTTTGCTAGCTCCAAGTACCATTTACCTGCAACTTGAACAGGGAGGATGGAGACTAATTGTAAGGACAAATGTTCCCGACTGCAGGGTTTGCAGTTGTCTGGGCCTGGTCCAGACCTTGTTCATCTCAACCTCTGTTGGCAGTCATATACACACTACACAAGCTATGCTCTGATTTAACCAGAGGCAGAGTCCCCGCCAGCCCCCACTCACTCTCATCAAAGATTCATAAAGGCAAGGTTCTCAATGATTTTCTGTCTCTTCCCGTATTCACAGCTTGTTGTCCTCACCCTCCCTGTCTCCTGCCAGTCAGGCAGCGGAAGTCAGGCGGAATTATGGCTGAATTGGCCGCTGGCTCCCGCTGTGCAAGTGTGTTTTTATGATGTGTGTGTATGGGAGTAGGCATTAGGTGAGATGCACAGGTAGGAGCACATGCAACCCAGGGTAAGGGGACAAATGGACAGTGACATGTTGATGTTGTACTAAAAATGTTGAATCCCTTATGAGGATAGTGAAGTCAGACTCCACCTCTTCTTCTCATTGCCTCACACCCTCACACACTCCTTCCGCTCTTCTTTGTTTTCCTCCTGAACCCTTGAGCCCCATGTGTTGTGGCAGCTTCCACTCTGGATCTAAAACTAGCTCAATCAGAGCCCCTGTTACCAGGCCCAGGGCATGCCATCTGTAGCCCTCGAAGTCCTTCCGTTAGTATGTGTGTAAGTGTGTGTTTGCTGCCATATATATATAGATATATATATCTATATATATATATATAAATATTTGTGTGTGTCATTTGGACGCACGTTTTGATTCACGGGTGTGTTTGTGTGTGTGAACCCAAACCACCGTGCCTCAGCCTGTTAGTCTTGCTGCTTACTGGGCTTAGCCAGATGAGGGCCACTCAGCCCGGATCTAATTCCTTCGGCTCTGGCAGCACTTCACTCCTGGCTCTTTTCGCCTCTCGAGCGTGCATCTGTGACCTTGGCTGACATCAGAGGGGGTTAAACTGTGGACTTGGAGATGCAACCACAGTGATTGAGTTGTAAGCTAGTTTTTGGATCAGAGCTTACACACAGCCATCTGGGTTTTATGTGGGGCTCAGAAAGAGGTTATCCCTCTCTTACTCCTCACAGCTGACCCTGGATCAGCTGCAATGCCAGAGAATTTAGCAAGAACCATCCTCGCCGGGATAGGTAAGGCAGAGCGGGGATGTTTATGGAGTGGGAAAATCATTGAGACAGAAAACTAATAAAGAGTTGATCTGTTACCACTTGACTTGTAATCCTCTGTTTTCATTATGCTGAGCACTTCTTTTGGCTTTTGTCTTCTTGTTGTCTTTGTGGCAAACAGACTAAGCCTCTATCACCAACTTTGACTTTTTTTTTTTTTGACACACCAATAAGTGTCAGCTTTCTATTCACATTATTATCTGGATAATAAAGGCCGATGAAATGCAGTTTTCAAGTATATCGAGTTTATGTTTTTTGGTTGTTTTTTTGTTTTGCTTTGTTTTTTTACATCAAATCCTGATAGACTCCAGAACAGAGAGACTGCTGCTGCTACACTAAAAACAGTTGTACTAGAAATAAATTTGATTTTATACTTGAGACTTTATTATGACTTGTGAAGAATGACTTATGAATTTATCTGATCTGTCTGATACAGGTATAAGAATATTGCATATTTTATGATTTCCCAGAACCTCACATAAGAGATTTAAACTGCCCCTGACAGGACCAGTTTTTTAACGACACTGAAATGCATTTTATCAAAACTGGATTTAAAAAAAATGCTTAGACTTATATTACAAGAACTGGATCATTTATAAGTAAATTGAGATCCTTTTAAAAACAGTGTGAAACATTTCTTTTGTTTGAAAAATAACAAATAGAGCACATGCTTTTTTGGTACTACCAAAGCATAAAAAAATGCACCCTATAAACTACTCAAACTTGAAAAAAGTTTGTGATTTGTAAAACTTATGCCCTCCTTGTGGAAAAAAATGGAAATAGTTTTTGTTTCCTAAATACTTATATCAATAGTTTTTAAAATCTTGCTCTCATAAGCTTAACATCATGTATTTTGTATTGTCTCATAAAGCTCATTGTGTTGTATAATGCCTTAGAGCATCACCATTGTTAGATGTTGTGCTGTATCTCTTCATGACGTGTTGTGTGGTTTTCTTCTGCTTCGTTTGGCTAATCTATTTTTTGGCTGTTTGCCTTACTTCACTTGGAGTTTTTTTTAGCTCGACTAAAGTTATTTTTGTTTCTCCACTTATCTACCCCCGGACTGATAAGTCTATTGTTTGGGTCCTCCATCTAATGTGAATTACTACATTTACAAGTCGCCATAAAAACTACACACCAAGTCAACTGAATAGGTAGGTATTCATTCCATGACTCACTTCATTAGCCCTTTGCATAGTTGTTTGGTGTAGTGCCTTAGGGCCTAACCTGGCCTCTCCTCCAAACAAATTGCTGGGTGTTCACGTATTTTCTCCCTCTCGTTTTTAATGCAGAGGCCCCTTCGATTACACTATTTACTTAATAGGGTGAAAAAAACTTGTGTTCTCGCAGCAGGAGTACCTGGTGATGCAGAAGTTCAAACACCTGGCAGAAAGCCCTACTCTGGCACGAACGCACAGCTCATGCATGAATGCACACACATTCTGTGTTATGCTTGAGTGAATTTGGGACTTTGTCTATTGTTGGTTTTCTGAGGAAGTAAAGCATCAGTAGGATTTTGTCGTGCAGATTAAACAGAGAAAGTAAAGTTAGCTTTGTTATTGACTTTTCGCAGATGTGAGCATGTGAAAATTTTCTCGTAAAGCACCACTCCTTTGTTTGTTGAAAAGACAAATACTAAAAGAGCTTTAACCGAATCACCAATTCTGCACCTGAAATAAATATTGCAGTGTCTGTTAGGATAGAATAATTAACTCAGGCCCGGCCCTAACCAATTTGGTGCCCTAGAAAAGATTTTAAGTGGCGCCCCCTTGCATCGCAGTACAGTACTTCCACTGCTACTGTACATATACTCACAAGAAACTTGTTTTAGACATCGTTTTATTTAAATTAAACAAGTTCACATTCAAAGCCAGTCAGCTGGGTCTATTGGAGCAACAGAAGGTCTGCTTGATGCTGCTGCATCACTGCTGGTTTGTGCTGCTGAGGTGGAGGCAACAGAGGGACAGAAGAGGAGTATGTGACACCAGTCTAATAATAAACACATGATTTAAAAAATACAATTAAATGAAATAATATAAATGAGAAACCTAGAGATAAATACATGATGTAGACCATAGTGTATAATATACAATGTATTTTTTCAGATACAAATTATATTAGTAATTCATATTAATTAAATTAATTAAATGTTATTATCGTTAAAATGAAATTCTAATTAGCAGAATGCAAAAGAATCAGTAAACTGCAGTATAATATTGCATGTGGGAATGCTAAGTTATGCTCTAACATTAATGATGTAAACTTTAACACAGGTGTAAAGTTTAACATGATAAACACACTTTATAGACAATATGAGCTGTAACACAGTTAACAGCTGGTGTTACAACTATGGAATTATTATTATTATGATTATTAATGGTATTTTGATTGATTATTACAAGCTGGGAAAACGTGAGATGATGCCAATGAAATTAACATTAATACACCTGCTGATTAGATCTAATATTTACACATTTGTCCGAGGAAGGTACTCATATTACTATTTTCCATAATAATAGCGCTAGGCTTATCTGTTAGAACCATTGACTGTTAATATTGTGGCTAGAACTAGCAGATAGCGCTGGCTATTTATCGATTAGCTAACCATGTATGCTAATGACATTATTGATCATCGTTCTGTAACATCAAAATAATATCATTAACATCATCTTTACTGTAACATTACCTTTGTCTTTGGTGCGCTTTCCTACTCTTCTTTTCTTTTTTTTCCTCCCCTGGGCACCAGATAATTTGGGACTCTTTGATATATTAACTTTTTTTTTGACGCAATTAAAAAACCCGAATGGCGGGTAAAATAAGTCTGATTGGTGGATGTGGTTTCCCATCCTGCTTTGCGGCGCCTCATGTTTTGTTCTGCACCGTGAGCTTAAAGTATGTGTGATTCCTTCAAGTACCCACTGGTTGCGTTATGGTTAGAACGTATAAACGAAAGCTAATGACTTGTAAAACCCATTATTGCCCTACTCGTTGCACTGTCAACGAAATACAGTAAAAGCGGAAAGTTCCTTGCGTGGCCCTGGGGCCCCCAGGGTATACGGCGCCCTTAGCATTTGCCTATACAGCCTGTGCCTCGGGCCGGCCCTGAATTAACTGATTATCTGACAAAAACTTTTTAATGTTAATGTTTATTTTGCTTTATTACCAAGAGGTTTTTGGATGAGCATGTTATAACCTACGCCTCCACCCGTCCACCCAACTGTTACAATATAACATAATATACGACTGTCTCATCGAGAAGGATTTAACGTCATACATTGGCAAAGCCTATGATATGATCTCTAGGAGTGTCAGCAACGAAGTGACTACTTGTATGCTGTTTAAATAAAATGTCATGTTTATTCAAAGTTGTTTCCTGCTCTTGAAGACAGAGCTGTTTGTTCCCATGCTTTGTTTAAAGGAAAGCAGAACTTTTGCTGTATGTCACTCTGTCTTTCTTGTAAAGCAGTTTAATACACACATTTCTGAAACCTGATATCTGTTTTGCAACAGTTTAAAGCTTCTGTCTCACAGTTTGCCTTACACAAAAGCTTCAGAACTTAACACCACATCCCCTGCAGCTACAAGGATGACTTGTAACTTGTCCATTTAAGATACAATACACTATAATTAGCTGAGTTAGCTCAACCCTGCCATTGTCGCTTGGCGACAGGTGGGAATTGTGCCGTTGTTAGATCGACCTCATCATGTGACTGCAGTCAGGTGTTGTCCAGTGGTTGGACTGGCTTGCTACAGCAGCAAACCACATCCATCAATAGCTTTATTGCACTGTTCAGATGATGTCCACAAAAGCCCTAGAGGATCTAAGCTAAAAGGTAAAGAGAGGGATAAAACTTTTTTTTATGATTGTTTTACAATGTCACTCCCACAACAATTTTTTACAGCAAAGGCATTCAATTGGCATGAAGAAAATAAGAGTTAGTGCTCCCAGTGCCACATTAACCATGTTCTTGATGAAGCCTGTTTGCTAACATAAGATTTATAGCCTGTGTAACACCGAGCTGGGAAAAAGTGCAATCACTCTCAGGCTTGTAACCCTTTTTACCCTTACCATGAAGTCTTCCTATTACTCCACTTTTTCCCCAGGGCTTTATAAATGAACATCATCCGGAGAAACCTCAGTGTCTGTTCGGAAAGGAGTCTAATTAGTTTTGCCTGTATACATACTAATGTTTGATTGTGGTATATTGTCACGTTCGGATTGTTTGGGGTCCTGGGAAGAGCTAGGCGCCCCATTGCTGTACAGTTACACTAAGCTTTCTTTTACATTTTACACTTTCATGTATTTTCTTTTTTCTTCTCATTTAAGCTGTGTGCTCTTGTTGAATACCTCTTCAGCCAGATACAGGTGGCTAGAAGGCCAAAAGTCACAATCATTCTTATTCTTACCGAGTCATCCTTGAGCGCACACACAATTAAACTGTCTCTCTCTTTCAGCCTTAGGGGGTGATCTGTCTCTCCTCCACCTGCCAAAAGAGTAAACTGCCTGGAGGACCCTATCTGTTTGTCCTTTTCCTGCCTTCTTTTTATTAGAACTTGATTGCATTTGAACAATTGTTGTCCGCTCATAAATTTTGCACCTGTGTTGACATTAGGCCACATTCCATCCAGTACCCTCAGGAGGAGAAAGACCAGACCAGGGTGTTTGGTAATTTGTTACACTGTTAAGCACCTAATAGACGTCCACCTGGTTTTTGAGAGCAGTAGCTACAGTTCAGGAGCTCCCCTGCTTTACACTTCCAGGCTGCAAGTGTTTTATTGCCTTCAATTATGAAAACTGACTTTAGCGTTTACCTAGCTTTGTGTGTGCGTGTTTTTTTCTGTTACATCTGGTTCACCCAGCTCCAGACAAGGCACAGAGCCAGGCCACATCAAATGCTCTGGGCGTAAAACAGGCAAGGACTGTGAAGGTATAACAAAACTTCTCTGATTTTGCCATAGACTCCCTTGTTACCCACAGTCCTGGGTTTGAAGCTAGCTTAAGATGCCAATAACGAACCGTATTTGTTTCATGTGGTTTAATGAGGAATATAGACTGCAGCTGGTAAAGGGGAGACCTCACAGAGTCTGAGGAAGGGGCTACCCCTCCCACAGGTACCCATGCACTCCGACAGAATCATTGTTCCCAGCAGCAGCACGCGTAAGTGGCACGTGGGTGGAGTGGTGGGGGTTTGAAACAAGCCCTCTTACTAATGCCCCTTTTTGCGGTTACCGCAGCCATTAATTAAAGGAGAAAAAAAGAGTGCATCAGATGTTGGTTTTATTAGCCAAGGCTCCTTAGAGGGACTCAAAAAGAAAGGAACATATGTCATGCATTTGATGATGCCCCCTCCCTCTCTTATTCCCTCACCACACTTGCCCTCCTCACACACAAAATGTACAGTCAGCAGCCGTCTGCAGACACAATAGCATTTGCTAGATCTTGAGGAAATGATCTTGATGAAACTGTTAAAACCTGGCCCTGCTCAAGCTTTAGTTTCTACTGGCTGGTTCATATTCTGCAGCACCTCTGATTTAAGGCTAAATATGGTGACAAATATTAAAATATAAATTTGAGGGGTTATGTGTTGATCTAAGGACTCTAATAATGGCAGGCATCGGGGTTCAACATGACTTTTTGAGTTCTGGGTGGTGTGGGCTGAGATTCAAAGCTTAAAAATGCATGGGTTCTGCAATATCTTTCTTATATCTTGCACAATACCAAAATTAGTACCTGGATTAGAAGCAATCAACATGTCTGTCTTACAGCCATTAAAAACTGTAACTGCCTAAAATAAAAGGCAGATGTGCTAAATCACTAATTTAGTTCACAATATTGCATACACACTAAAACTACATTGATGATGTACTTCTTTCATTCTCATTTTTCTTTGGAGCGTGATTGCATGCCCTAGCTTCAGGGGCAGGCTGATTTATGAGACATATGCCTGTTTTTTCATGACTTGTTTGATTGCATTCTCAGCTCTTGGGCACTCAGGCTGCCAAAACCATAAAAGTTCACACCTGTGCAAAATTTCTAGAGTCAGATGAAACACAGGCAGAGCATGAGGAAGCAGGTGATCTGAGGTATTTCACTTCCCTTGATCAGCACAGGCATGTAATACAGATGAAGTGACATAGCTGATTGATTGATGTTCGCTGTACTTTTGTTCAAGTTTTATCTTTGGGGTGGTTAAGTTCGTGGGCAGGAAAGGACACATACTTTTGAGATTGTTCTTTGTTCACTATGTTATTTATTTCTGCTGGTGTCCTTTAATGTACAAAATAAACCCCTCGGGTAGCTATAGTTACACATTTAAAGTCTAATATTTTCATTGTTATCTGTTTCTACATTTAGGCTTCAAAAAATAATTTAATTGAAGTTTAAGATTCTCACGGTAGGATAACCTTGAAAAATTTTCTTGATCATAAAAAAATCTTAGGCAACAACATATAGCATGAATAACAATTGCTTTTAATATAGCAGAAAAGCAATATATATATATATATATATATATATATACATATTTCTTGTAAATCCAAAAGTTTATATATATTACATTTTTATATTTACAGTTAAGATAAAGTTTTCTATAACATTTAACCAGCATTTTCCATACCTGCTTAATAACTGCAGGGTCATGGAGGGGCCAAGGCCTACATCCAATGGACAAGGTTCAGGATTCAATAAAGTTAATTTATTGTCAGGAATGGAGAGTTAGAATACATGGGGAAATGTAACAATAATCATAATATCATTCTCATACAGTATGTTAGTCTTTTCATTTAAATATATTTAGAAAAAAACTAGTTTTTAATTCTACTTAAATAACAAATAGTCAGATAAATTTAAAGTTGGTGTCAGCTTAAACAGTAGGTCATTTTAAAAGGTTTTTTTTGTTTGTTTTTTTACAGATGGACATAGTTATGGAAAATGTAAGGAACATGTGTAATGAATACCTGCTGAATTTAGTAGAAGTTTTTAATTAAGCTCAAACACATGCCAACTGTACTTTCAAACCAACATGACCTCAATAACAGTAATCAGCCGCATTCCTTTAGTTTCCACTCCAAGACTTTCCAACCAGCCCGTTTTCTTTCTTGCAGACAACAGCATGTGTAGATGTTACCAGAAGTGCACTGAAACAGATATAGGAAGACGCAGCGCTGCGCTAAACAGCTGGGAACTTCAGTCACTCTAGAACATTCTGTAGCATAATACTAAAACCACTTTAAAGGGTAGGGCTGGTATTACAGAAGATATTTGTGGCTTAGACCTGTGACTTTTCAAAGCCTTCCTGTACCTTGATAAACGTAACTGTTCTACACCTAATTAAAGTACTACGGGCATTAATCATACTTGCAATTTCTTTGACTTTTGCAACAACAAAAAAAGCCACTGAGAAGTCTGGCATTTTGTAAAATTATGTCCTGAGTCAGGAAGCCCACACAATGTAGTCCCTTGTGGTTACAAATGACCTTCTGTAGCAATAATGCAATAAGTGTTGTCTCTTATCTACATTGTCTTGGTTCTTTTTCACTTTGCCTGACACAATTGTTCATTTATCAGTGTAATTGCTTGAGTCGGAAGCACTGATGTTGTCTATTAGGCGGATTTCCACCCTGTTAAGAGCGTAGGGCCTTTTAATGTATGACCCTGCCTGAATGTACTGCTACGCAATTACACACCAACCAGAGATTGGGTGTACTGATGATGCTGGTGATTGGGCTGGTCGCGATTGTTGTGATCTTATGGCAGAGATGATATTGGACCACCCTACACTCTTCTGACAAGCCTTTCAGATAGACTCCAAGAGTGAAACAACAAAGTGAAACTGGGGTTAATCATTTTATTTACTCGGTTCCCCCCTCCCCTTTCTCCTCCCCTTCCTTTATTCAACCAAGTGATGGAGCTCGGACCATGGAGTGCAGGGGGAGGAAATCGATAGGGAGCGCATTACAGTAAAACGTATTGATTAGGAGGCCTATGAGCAGTGTGTTGGTCGCAGAGATGGTGGAATGATGCAATGCTTAAAGGAATTTATCCTTTGACTTTTACATTAACCTTTTATTGACTACTTTGCCTGTCCATAATTAACACTCACTTTAGCTAAAGTGGTTAGTTTGAGCGCAAAGGGGCTTGGGCCCTTATTACAGTGAGGGCCGTGGAGCTGCTGCCCCAGCCGCAGTTCAAGTGCACTGTGCTGCACGGAGGTACCGGCCTCTGTGGAATAGAGGCGATAGAGTCCTAGATACCTTTCGCATTAGCATACCATTTGAGCAGGGGCCTGCCAGGCTATAAGGTTTCAGGGCAAATTGAAATGAGTGATTGTATTGCCAATCTCTCTTGACCGAGCGCCAGATGGAATAGTTAGGCCCATATCTGTCTGGGGTTAATCCATTGGAACAGCCTGGACTCACAAATACATTCTCTACCTCCTTTAAAGCCCTCCCTTTCCAACACCACTGAACACATACACGCACACCTCTTTGTCTTTGACCTTAACTTTAAGGTGGACTGTTCTGCCATGGGAAAGTCTTTCGCAGGGCCTTGTTTGTACGCCACTGTGGCTTACACAGAATATCTAGTGAGAGCCCTTGAGAGCTTAAGGCACCTCGCCCGGTATTGACTTTTTGTTTGGCTTCATTTTAGCAGTCAGGGGACGGTACTCGGGAAACAGTGGTAGATTGTGTAAAAGTGTGTGCTGAATTACCTTCACTATATTATCTTTGATAGTCCTCCAGCCTCTATATCTTTTATATCTCTGTTAAACCAGGAGCCTTCTGTTTGCGTGCAAATGTTGCAAGATCCCTTGTCAAATAAATGCAGCAGCTCTGTTGAAGGTGGCCAGTCGGGGTTTCACGCTATGTAGCCTTTCATTATGACTCAGGGCAGCAGAAAAAGTTTGTTATTTCATAACTCTGCTGCATGAATACTTAATCAGACCAAATCAAAAGCATGGCTTCCCCTGGCCTGTGGTGTCCAAAAGCTGATGTCAGCAGAATTGCATGGTGTGTATGTGTGTTTGCTGTTTGGGTCAGTTTGCACTCACACACTGCAGAGATCAGTATGCCAGCCATGTCTTCTTCCTCCCTCTCTGAAGTGGTGCTTCCTTTAATTCGCACCCTAAATAAATGATGAGAACATTTAAACACACGGCTCGTCGCAAAGCCCCAAGGTCGCTTAATCGTATTATTTATGAAGTGATGTGCTACATAATGGTACTTAGTGCATGTTAACAGATGCTATTATCAGGCCCTGATCCAGAACGCCAAAAGATATATTGGACAGTGGATTTTAATGCTGCTTCTCACCACCGTAATGCAGCAACCGTTTAAAGGGGCTAACCGCACCAAAAATGCAGCACTTAGGCTGAGAGCCAGTTGAACATTAAGTGGCTCTGGAGAAAATATATTACAACAAATTGTGGCAGCCCCCGGCTGTCCCCTAACAACTTTAACATCCCCTCATCCCATCCATAACCGACCCCCATATCTTTCTCTTGATCTCCTTCATGCTATCCCCTCAGTCAGCGGCCACAAGGTGGTGGTGGTGGTTGGGCGTGTATAGATTGGGTAAAGAGATATGACAGACGGTGGCATATTGACTGAGTGGGGATATATAGCTGGCCTTGTGGCTCAGGAAGTACACACTACACACGTAACATACAAAATGCCATATCCAGCCTCTCCCTGTTGCACCTCCAGGTCAGGGGTCACTCTCGTCTGTCAGGAGGTGGAGGGAGGGCAGATTTACAGTGACAGCAGAGAGCATAACAGAGTCACTGCACTAAATATTTACACAGGTCTGACAAAAGATGTGCCCAAGGTCTGTGGGGGTTCAACATACTGTAGAAATTACAGCTGACCTCCAATTATTAATCACACAACAATCATGCTGTTACAAGAAGAGGCTGGGTTTCTCACTGCAGCAACAGAGAATTATGTTCTTATGAAAGCATCCTGCTGCGCGGATCTCTTTGTGTGTGTGAAATGAATAGGGCATTAATCATGATGCATGATATCATGTCTTATCATCACTTTTATGCTGTCGCAGCCATTCATCGCTTGAGAAAAATCTTCTGACATCGCTTTTCCCATTTGTCTCCGCTGTGTTTGGTTCTGGGAGCTTTTATGGCTTGAATGTGTGTCAGTATTGCCAAAAACAGTTCAAGTGTTCAAGGCAAGTGCAGGAAATTAAAAAGACTTACAGTCTTATTTATGCAAGAGAGACAAAGACAAACTGGACTACTCCTAAACTGCAAGTGAGGTAGAACAACCTCCATTTATCTCCAACTCTAACAGATTTACTGTTGTTGAATACACCAGCAGAAAATCTTCAGAGGCCATTGCTCTGATGTGTGTTTCTTCCAATTAGTTCTGATGGAAGGGAGGAGTTAATGGCTTTTTGTGTTTCCTGTGTCCTATCGCCTCAGGTGCCACTCGAGTCTGGCCCAGACGTTACCCCCCGAGGAGGCCCCAGTGGACCGACCCTTCTGGGGTGTGGATGACCCCGGCATGCCTCTGCCCTTTGATCTGGCTGATATCATCAACAGAGTGGAGTCACTGCTGTGGAGGTGTGCCCTAAATAAATGTACTCACTAACTGAATAAAAATATTCAACTTTTATTTATTTGTAAAAATGGCTCCATCCTCTTTTATTGCATAAGCATAAACAGACAAAAAAATTGAAACACCAACGTTTAATTTGAGTGCATTTATTCAGTTGGAAAACAATCTCATCTTATTATTATTGTTATTATTTATTTTATTTTTTTACAAAATCACAAGTGGTAAGGGTTAGGAGCATCCAGACAGTGTGATCTTTGACTATTTCTCTCTGTGTTGTCTCCACATTGCCCAGCATCCTGGTTCTCCTCGATGTGCTATAACTCCCTTTATGTTATTTCTTAGAATTATTGTGTGGGGACTTTCTTTTCTCAGCCTTTTATTTTGAATCATCATCCTGCTGGGAGACACAATAACCGGTTCTCATACTGTATAAAGTTTTGTTGTAATTCAAAGAGTCTTAAGATACCATCATCATCCTTTATTTGTATAGTGCCTTCAGCAACTGAAAGTCGCCCAAGGCACTATGCATAGCATAAAATATCAAACACGGCAGATAACTAATAAAACACATTCATAAGAAACTTGTAAAAGTTGCTAAAAGAAGTGAAAACACCAACATCATCATGTGCCTGTAAAGGGAATGGTATAAAAATGAGTCTTCAGCTGTTTCTTAAAGGCTGACAATGTCGGTGCATGCCTGAAAAGGAGTGGAAGCTCGTTCCAGAGCTTGGGGGCCAATTATGAAAATGCTCCTCCCCCTTACCATCCAGTCTAACAAGGTTCCCAGGCCCACAGCATCACATAACCTCCACCATGCTAACAATGCATATGATGTGCTCCACCTATCGATCTTGTAGTAGAAGCCAAACCAGTCTTACTCTTATCTGACAAAAGCCCACAGTTCCCATTGAAGTCCCAACAGATTTTAGCGAGCTCCATATATTTGTGAAGGTAGGACAGCAAAGCAATTTATCTGGCATGCCTCCAAAACATATAGTTGGCATAGAATAATAATTCTTGAACATATTTTGAAAAGACTCGATGTTCACACTAACAGACTTCCCAAGAGGAATCCATTGAGAATCCATTACATTTTCTTTTACCTCCCTTACTACCCTTCTCACTTCACATGGTGGCAAGTTAAGTATGATTCCTTGAAAAGATTAGTGGGTAGTAGCTAAAAGAACCCAGTCTCAGTGTCAAAATTATACCCCAAGTGAAACATACAGCAGTGAATTACTGTAAAAAAGTTCCTAGAAAATCTCATTCACTTAAAAAAGTAAAATACAAATGAAAATTATTCTACAGTTACATTAATTTTAAAGGGATAGTTCTCTGTGCCAATAATTGTGCCACAAGTAGTTTTCATGAAATGTGAGATTTTTCCCCACATATTAAATTAAAGGTTGGATTTTTGAAATATTTTCAGGGTGATAATATGGTACAGCAGTACACGATACATTCTTTCTAAGGCTTTTTGTACATCAAAACCAGGTTTGCATTACATGTGGATCCCGCTATATTACTTTTACAACCGATTCCGCATCAATTCATTCAAGTGTTTGGCTTGTTCATCTAACATTTTTCTATGAGTTAGACAAACTATTATTATTCAATGTTTTACATAAATACATGCAGCTCACAGACACACAATAACGAATGTGATTATTTTAGAGCAGTTTGTGAACATGTCATGAATTCAAGACTGAAATGTACATGTGCAGCACACTATGTGGGAACAGCTGAAAGGCTTGCTCAAGGCACAGGCAACACAAATGGGAATTTATGGTCATTATGAAGACCCATAAGGACATTTTAAAATAAAACCAAAAATCAAGTACTAGTCTCAACAGCTCTTATTTATTTCACTGTATCAGTATTTCAGTCTGCATAGAGATTGCTACAGCTCTAAAAGTTTAACTTGACATGATGACCTAATGTACAGCTTGATCTAAACATGCACACCTGTCTCACATTTAGTTCTTCAGAACATAGACAAAAATATGTCTTGTAAGATTCAGAATTATAGTTAATTTGATGTAAATAGAAACAGTTCTCTACAAATTCCTCAGAATAACTGAAAAGTAGTCTATTGTCTGGTTGTCTATTTCGTGTTTATCTATTTATCTTCTTTTTCACATTACATTACAACCACAAACCTAAATGAAGGGATTTCATTATATGGTAAAAGGATTTCAAAGCCATTTTCAAATTAAAATCTGAAAATGTGCGGCATATTTGAATTTGTACTCGCCCACCTACCCCAAATCAAACATTTGTAGAACTACCTTTCACAGTTGCAAGTCTTTCGGGGTATTGCTCTGTACATGCTTTGCACACCTTAGAGATGGAATATTTGCACATTCTTTGATTTAAACATTTGAGCTCATTCAATGGTTTTGCAAGGAAATTGTAGTTTTAAGCTAAAATTGAGTGCCTAAAAAATCAAGGAATCCATGCTCAGTTTCGACATTTGACCTAAATAAATACCAGAAAAAATAAGTATAATTCTGATGTTTCTATGTTTATTATTTTGTTTCTGCTCTATCAGGATGTGAAGGACAGATTAAGGAACTAAGGATGAAATAAATCAACCCACCAGCTTCTCTGAATGGTCCCCACATCAACTTGAGGAGATGAACCAGTGATGCTACATTTGTTGTGATCCCATCATGGTTGGATTCCTTTTGATTGGGGCATCTACACCCTTCCCCTCTTATTTACCTCCTACCAGTCACTTCATCTTGGATTTGTCTGGGAGCAAAAACCAGACTACCACCCTATATTGAGTAGTGCTTCAGTAACATGCTAACAATGCAGAGCTTAGCATCAAGCTACTAGTATCACAACGGTCTAACGAAACATATGTGGAACCTACATTTCAGTGTTAGCATACATTGTGTAACTATTTATTATTTCTGTGTACTCTGTTGCTTAATCTCATGTAATCCAAACATGCTTTTATCAATAGATTGACTCCTTCTCAGTAGTCACAGTACAATACATACATATATGCTTTCTGCTTGTCTCACAGTGTTATAATACAGTATAGATTGGTAAGGAAACTCACTTTGCTCACATGGTATCACATTCTACACTTGTGTATAGTGTAATCCCGTTTTATTGTGTTAAGAAGTGGAGTGAGCCTGAAGAGACCAAAGAGAGACAATGATAAGAAAGTTCTGAAAGTCATCCGGTGGAAAACATGAAGAACGTGTTGTGTTTGTGGTGCAGTGGTGTGCTTGTGCCATTCTGCTTTGTGAATGTGTGTGTGTGTGTGTTTGTACGTTTACCAATGCGACTTTACATGTGATCGGTTGTTGACTTGTGTGTGTTTTTTGTGCACGCTCTCTCCCCAACATGCCTACATGAAGGCGCGAATGTGTGAATGTGATAGTGTGCGTGAGCCCTGCAGGACCCCTGCCAGTTGTTTGTTCTTGAAGACGAAGAAACGTAGAGCTGCAGAAGAGCCCCTTCTTCCTCTGCTCTGATGAAAGGCAGCTCTGATAGAATGACCCGAAACACAACCGCCATTTCTCATAATTACAGCTGTTCAGTCGCTTTTAATTACTCTTAAAGCGTGTAGAGCACCACGTTCCCCTGTAATGCTGCGGGCCATCCGAGAGAGCGAGAGAAAGATCCGGAGCTCCTGACAATATCCACTTTCAGAAAAGCTGTAAAAGCGGGTTGAGGAAGAGGGCCGACGTCAAAGTGGTTAAACAGCCCTGCTAGTTTTATTTCTCTCTGTCTAGTTCATGATGAAGTAGAGAGGCTGTTTGCTATTAAAAATGCAAAATGCACTTCTTTTTTTACTTCCAATTTTTTTCCAAGATGTTAATGGTTGCCAAAATGTTGTTCTTCTTACTTCTCTTTAAGCGCTTTTTGTTGTTTGTTACTGTCAGGGAGATTGGTTTGTAGATCAGCAGCAGTGTTGACTTGTTTGAATCACTCTGTGCTATCGGCATCTCAGCTTGTATGTTTGAAGCAGTAGGAATGGCAGTAAATAAAAAAGAGATGTGTTTTATCCAATTGCTGGTCCTTCTCATTTTTCAAAAGTTGAATTCTTACTGAATACAACACATATATGCACAACATAGCAAGTTCAAGGAGAAGAAACACACATTTCCAATAGGTTTCCCAACATAAAGCTTTTGAAACCAATACTTGCTGTAGATACTGAATATATGTTTAAAACAGTGCAAAGTACCTACTGTGACAATATATAAAACGTAATGTATATTTATTTGACTTCTAAATGACACAACAGGTTAAGCAGATAAAAAATAGCATTAGAACAATGAAGCTTGTGTCCAAGAAAGGGTTCTTTAACATAAACTGAAAGTGTGGGTCCGTGTCTTGTGTATTTTTGGGTTGGACATCCTTGTTCTAAGTAACAAATGACTAGTGGTGGGTAGAGAGGCCAGGAATTGTACTCCTGTAAAAAGCGTTAAATCAAAATAATACCCAAGTCAAAATAAAAAGAAGGACACAGTAAAAATACTCCTGCAAGTACATTTTTCTCAAAAAGTTACTCAAGTAAATGTATTAAGACACACAAGACTAAAACCATTCTAGCTTTTCTGAAGGCAATGTGTCCTTTGGATTTTATTTAGGGGTAACTGTGTAAAGAAGGCTGAATACATATCAATGTCAGTGTACTTTATGTTGGTCTATTGTAACAGGGCAAAATCTTTTTACAGCACAAATATGTTCAGACTGTCTTCATGTAGAAGTATATTTCAAAATGTCTTTAGAACGACAAATTATGGTTTGATTTATCATTATATATTTTGAGAAAATCTTTATTTTGTTTTTGGGTGATGTAGAGAAACCTCCTAACTTATTTTTCTTATTTTATTTTCACGACTTGAAACTAGGTTTATCAGATAATCTGCTGATTCTTTTATCTTTGAGAAAAGCTGCTGTGTCAGCAAATACTTTCTGCCAACTGACTGGTGCACAGATGGATTGAGCGATGTCTCTCCCAGTAAAAAGAAAAAAGAAAAAGATGGCTACTATTCTCTATTGCACCCTGAAACCTCCCTGCCCCACCCTTTACCAGCTGCTGTCCCAGAGGTTGCTCGTGTTAACTACTTCCTTTAGTGGCTGACTGACTGAGTGATGGATGAGTGCAGAGCATTCTCCCCCCTTAGGGGGCAACTAAAAAAGGGGGCCCCACTTGAAGAGACAATTACATGGCGCTGGTGAGAGCCACAGGTATGCATTGTTCTGGCCGGGGTCAGCCGCCATCCAGCCAGCCAAGCCATACTCAATTAGGCCAACAATAGGTGCAGAGGGAGATAAAATAACCAGGTGTGTGGTGAGGAAAAGGTATCGGTTTAGGGTCAAATCCCAGTCAAATGTTCCAGTGTGTGGCTATAACTGTAAGGTTGATTGAACTTTAAATAAATCAAATCAAGAAACATGTTTTAATTAATCTGTGATAAAACTTTTAAAACCTCATAAATGAACTTAGATTTATTGGTTTTTTTCATAACTAAAAATCTGTGAAAAGGATAACTTCACAGCATTTTATGTCTTGAAATGAAGAATTCTCTCCAATCCATAATGTATTTGGTATCCAGAAAAGACAGTCCTGATCACCTTTCTGGCTCTGGCTCTATGCAGCAATCAGATCATGAGCAATACACAGTAAAATGTATTTTGTATATTCAAGAATGGAAACACTTGTTAAAAATGTGCATGCCGGAGTTTTTGTAAACTGATCCACATGTGTAATGTATTTATGTGTGCATTCATTGCGTGTTCAAGGAGTCCAGGCGGGTGTCAGAGGCCCCGGGGCCACAGAAGCAGCAGTAATTGTAGAAGAGAGAAGAGCTGAAGATAGCATCACAATTCTGGGGTGGCTGTCAGCAGTAGGACGGGCTGCTCTCATTTGTCACCAACGCAGACACACACCACTCAGCACCAACAAAACATTGACTTGATTGACTACATGTGAAGCAACACAAGCCCTAATGTTTTGCAACTGTTAATTACACCAAAGGTCATAAAAGAGGCAGAGCGGAGAAGTTTCACATCAGCATAAAGACTATGCAGCACATAAAGTGACTGCTGTGAAATCAGATCTGAAGCATTTTCTGGGACTGGTGCAGTTATTTTCCTATTCAGGTCTAAGTTAGTTTGACTCATAAAATGTTTGGGCTGTTTATGTGAGATATTTAAACATCAATATTTTTCTTTTTGTTATTTCTATTAACAGAATTACAATCAAATTTAAACAACTATTTTAAAAAACGTCAAAAATACTTTTTACAACATAATTATATGCCTTTTTTCCCCAGGTTATTGCAGGCTATTTACCATTTACTTGATCTGATCATGTCGATAATTTCATTGTGTGTCTCAAGAGGCTAAATGTCTGTCTTTATGTTGTTATCAAGCTCTGTAAAGCACTTTGTTACACCTAGCGGTATGAAAAGTCCTCTACAAATAATGTTTGACTTATTCATTGATAAGGGAACTTCATTATACAGGAACTTGCTGGATTAAATGTACCACAGCTTCTGACAAACCCATTTCTTAAAGGGTTTAGTATTTTTGACTAGATTCTTGACAAAGAACTGAAAACCAGATGTCACATTTTTGGGTGGTGTACAAAAGGCTCAAGTGAACCATACTTCCCTTTTATGTCATTAAATAACACAGAAACATAAAAATCTTTGCTTTTATAATCAGGTGTGATCTGGTAAACTTTAACAATACCTTTTTAGTCCTAAAGTTCCTAAAGTAAAAGTTTGCTTTAGATCCATATGTAAAACTTCTGTTGGATTAAAGTCAGCTTTCCAGAACATTCCTTATTCTACATTATTTTTATTATTACTGTTATTGCTCTTGTCCATTTTATATGTTTAAATAATACATTTCTCAATTTTGTTGAGATATCAAAGTAGTTCTAAAAAGCATTACTTCAACATGAAAATGCTCTATTGAATATACTTATTTTTGCTTTTCCCAGTGCAGGAAAATTGCAGGATGTAAGATTGTTTTTTTCTTTTTACCCCTATATTTTCCTGCATTTTCGTTTCATAAGCCCTATTGGACCTGTTTTTATCTCAACCATCTCATCCGGTATATCCTATAGACTGATAGAAAGCTGATCACCACTGACATGTTTCCTTACCCCCTGTTCATTTGGTATTAGAGTAAGTGTGAATTGACAGTAAAGTCATGTTGGTGATGTTGATGTAGTCAGAAGCCTTACCGTTAAACAGCTCTGATGAACACAAGCTATGGCATGATGAGTGTGTGCACTTATTGCAAAGTGGAGAGGAGGTCTTCAGGGAGAAAGCCCTTTCAGATCAAACAGTAATCTGATCAAATGTAGAGCATGTTTGTGGGTCTTTGCTGTGGCCCTGGCTCTGGTGACCAGCAGCCGCAATATCATCTGTCCTGCAGGACCTCAGTCTCTTTATCTCACCCTCTTTCATTACCAGTCTGGAACGGCTGACCCATTTCTCCCATTCAATCCCCATATTCATTCTACACTCATTGATCTCCGCTGGTTGAATTTTCTACCACTGGAGTTTGTCTGAAAAGATGATCTTTGTAGCAGTTGCAACACTGTGGCTAGTGTAGAAAAAGATCCCAGGAGCATGAAGTTTGGGATTCTTTTGAATGCTGAACGGTCTGTTCCATTGTGTTATTTGATCTGATAAGAAAAATCCCCTGAGTTGCCTTAGGGAACCAAACCAAAGTCAATGTTACATGTCAGCTAATGTTCAGCTTTTGTTCTTTATTTTAGAATGAAATTAGTTGTGCTTTAGCCAACTATAAATCACAAAAGCAACAAAAAGAATGTTTCTGTGATTGGGATTTCTCACCTTTACACCATTCCAATAATGCTGTTTCTCCAGCCAGTGAAGCATCCCCACTCATACCTGTCTCTCTCTCTTAACATTGCAAGCCCCCTTATTGCCCTGCCATTCATATCAGTAGGATTAAATGGATCGTTTTCCAACATTAGCAGCTCCTCTGCGGAGTGGTCTTGATGTCAGGGCCAAGCATAATTGAGTCATCTGCATCTCATCTAAAATGGATGAAAGGACTTTCTGATATCGCCAGTCCTCTCCCCATGCAGCAACCCACTAATACGCACACACACACCATCCACACTCAGCATGAAAGAGAGAGACTTTGGCCAGCTTTTTATTCTTTTTAGGGAGGTAGAACAAAGACAGACAGAGGTAAAGAAGCTTTGGTTTAACAACATCACTAATGGAATTAGAAATCTAAGAATTTGTTGATCAAAAGTGATATATTTTTTCCCACTCACATAAAGTCCTTGCAAGAATATTCTGAATTTTTCACATTTTGTTACTTCATCTTAATTTATTTTGTTTTCAATTCTCAGATCCAGTCAAAGAAGTGCATATGAAGTAGACAGAAAAAGATACAAGGTTTTCAAATTGTTTTACCAAAAAAAAAAGCCCCAAAATATGGTGTGCATTTGAGTCAAGCCAACCTGAATCAATACTTTCTAGAACTACTTTTCATTGGAATTACAGCTGCAGGTTTGTTGGGGTATGACTCTTCCAGCGCTGCTCATCCAAACACTGAATTTGTTTCACATTCTTTTTGCTAAATAGTTCAATCTCAATTATATTAGATGAAAACCATCTCTGAACACCAATAATGTTATGTACATATGTCTCCCTGTCTCAAGTTTTTTGCGGCCTCCATCAAGTTATCATCCAAGATTGTTATCTAGCTATTTAGCTTCATCCATCTTCCTATCATCTCTGAGCAGCAAGTCTGTCCACCATGTTTCACCAGGGATGTTTTTTTTTAGGTAGCCTGGCAAGCCATCCTATATATGTAAATATATGGTCTCGCCATGACCCATGGACAAACTCACTCCTAGGGGGGGAAACTTTAAATGGTCTCTGCACGCAATTAGACATTGCTAGGACCAATCAAAGCAACTAACAACATGATGTATTCATAGCAACTGAAATCAGTCACTGGGCAGTCCTCCATACACTGTCAAAAAAGAAGAGGAACGGGGGCAGTCATGGCATCCAATATCAGCGACTGGTCGTTTTTGTCAAACAAATATGAGGATCTCTGGTGTACGGACAACAGACCATTCCTTAGCCGCCACCATCTTTGTTGTTTTGCTTCTTCGCAGCTCGGCCATCATCTTAAAAAAAACTAAGGCTGCCGTAATGGTGCTAAACCTGCCCAATGTCTCCCTAGAAGCATAATAGAGTGCTATGACTGGCCTGGCCTACGCTTAGCCGAGGCAATGGTAGACCTGCTGAGGCTACAACTACAGAGCAAAATGTTTGCAACTGCTATGACTTGTCTAGATTTCTAGGCTAGTTTTCTGGGGCTATTGTGGAGTATAATTTGTCTACAAGACATACGAGTTTTGCATAATGGTCAAAAAGCTGAATTTTTGTGTTTTTTGATTATTTTCACAGAACAATCAATATTTATTTTGAGATAAGATTGTACACAGATAGACTCCATGTACAGTGGACCCCTGGTATGTGTACTGGTTAGGGACCACAGCATCCTGGGAATATAAAATCTGTGGATAATTGAGAACCGCTCTAAGAAAATGTAACTGTCAATTTCAATAGTTGAAACACAAAACATACCTTGATATGCGCTCATATCCCCTTTTTTAGGTACAGCCAATCAGCGTTAAGGAAAATAAATAGTGCTCCTGGATAGGTTCAAATCAAATCAATAGCGTGCAGCCAATTACTCTGGTACTTACTTACTCCAATAGCCAATTACTTACAATAAAAATCAAGTACGTGTCAAGTACCATCGTCCTGAGGTATTTACATTTTCCAAGCCGAATTTTCTATTCGGAATAGACTTCAAAATACTTTTACTAGTTTAGAATCATTGAATGGCTTTGCACCAAAGTATATTGAAGATCTGCTGTTACTATACCAACCCACCAGAACACTCAGGTCCTCTAATTCCAGTCTACTCAACATCCCTAGAATTAGAACCAAAAATGGAGAAGCAGCTTTCAGTTTCTATGCTCTTCTAATCTGGAACAAACTTCCAGAAAACTGCAAAGCTGCTGAAACACTGAGCTCTTTTAAATTGCAACTAAAAACGTATCTGTTTAGAGATGCCTTTGAGTAATGTTTTGATATATCATGTTTTGTGTATGCTTCTTGCTGTTTTTACATTATATGCTTTGTAATGCCTTGATGTATCTGTGTTTGCTTCTTCCTTTATTGCTGTTTTTACTTGATATGGTTTGTCTGCGTTTCACTGCTATTTTTATTTTACCTCTTAATCATGTAAAGCACCTTGAATCACCTTTTTGTTGAGGTGCGATACAAAATTTTTTTGCCTTGCCTTGCCTATTGAATATTTTACATATGCTGTAAGAAAAAACCCGAAATAATTTGGAGTCACCTTTTACAAAAAATCTGCAAATACTGAACAGTGAATAGATGGGGGTCCACTGTACTGAGTTCAAGTTTGGCACACAGTCTTGCACATATTTGCTGTGGCTTGTGGGAAACTGAAAACCAGACGTTTTGGGGTTTTCTTTTAATGATATTTTTAAAGTAAATTTGCTTTTAAATTACACACAGGTGGATTCTGTTTGATAATTAGGAGACTTTGGAAGGGAAATTGTTTGATTTAGGGGTCCAAATACACATTACAGTATTCAGAATTTTCTTTTTAAAGAAAAATCCCATATTCCTACTGTTTGAAAACTTTGCTCTGATTTGTTTCGGCTGATAACATACACGGTTGTACTATTGTAGGAAATAAAGGTGCAAAAGTTTAATGGGTACTTATTCTTCTGCAAGGTACTGTACTGTGTGTAACTGTACACATGAATTTGCACTATTTATAAAAGCTTTGACTATTTACACAAGAGTTTGGAAGATGTTGTCATTCTCCTAGCAGGAGTTTCTTTTACAATGCAGCACAAGATAAAGAGCAGGAGAACAAAGTGACAACTAATACTTTACAGGTGAAGCATTCCACCTGAAGGCAGCTGGGGACAAAAGTATCAAATTGTCTGCTTTCAACTTTGATGGCAATTACAGTCATTTAATGTACAAGAATCTATCACAGTGATGTATTTCACTGTTTTTTTCCAAAGCTCTCCAAGACTCTACTGAAAGCAACAAAAATACGAGTACAAAAACGCAGATGGATCTGTTGTTTTGCCTCATTTCAAAAGATAAAGACAAAGCTGAAGATGAAAAAGAGATGTTGTTCAACAAGAAACAGAGAATATAACCAGAAATGAGAAAGATTTGTGCGCGTGTATGTGTAATGACTACTGTTTCTCATCTTCTATCAGTATTTGAAGTCTTTCTCAGTTAAACTGGACTGCAGGGACAGTCGACCTCATCGTTCTTTCACTACGCTGCCATCATGTTTAATATATCTCCAGGAGACTGTCAGAACAAAATTGTGAATATTAGGTCATTCTTATGGATTATTTTATATGCAGAATCTAAGAGGCAATGGATAGATATAAGAAGGAATGAGGGATTGCTTTGAAAACGGGGGTATAGGTGGCA
The DNA here is from genome assembly GCA_963556495.2 of Valencia hispanica. Classification (NCBI taxonomy): domain Eukaryota; kingdom Metazoa; phylum Chordata; class Actinopteri; order Cyprinodontiformes; family Valenciidae; genus Valencia; species Valencia hispanica. The sequence goes on from OY747701.1 coordinate 47,700,600, forward strand.
GAAAGGTGTGGTGTGTTCCTCAGTAGTGATGCTCACCTTATCTGCTCCAACCTTGAGGATGAATTGGCAGCCACCACTTTAATACACACACGCACAAACACAGACCAGCTCACTAGCACACACACTCATATCCCTAATGCTACTGCCCCTTGATTGACAGCTCTTCGAATGAGTGTCTGAGTAGAGTCGGGCTCTGGCCCTCCAAGTAAGTGGGCCGTCAAATTACATCCTGGGGACCGGCTGGCCCTTCACTCCCCTGGCAGAGGAGATCTATTTATTTGTCTGTTTATTTGCTTGGTTTAAATATTTGGTGGGGGAAAATATTGAATTTTTGTCCCCCGGTCAAAGTCCCCCTCATATTTAGTTAATAAAGAGCAGAGGAGGTTGTTTGCCCAGAAAAGTGCAGGATAGGGGACTTTATTTAAGAGAGTCCTCGGAGAGAGCTGGTGACCTTCTTCTCATGGAGGAGAGGTTGTGTACACTGAGATGAGATTCTCTCTTTCTGCCTTCACTAGCCTCCGCTATTTTCCAGTCTAGATGCGTGCTTACTTCCTTCTTCCTCCCTGCTCGCTGTCACTTTCTGTCCATTTTCTTCTCTGCACTTCTTTTTCTTGCTCATCTCTCAGCTGACTTTCCTCTCCATCTCCCTTGCCCACCTCTCTTTCTTTGCAGAGCCTTGCTGTATTTGACTGGAGCCTCTCTGTGGACTCCCCAGGCTGCATCCAGGTTAAACTCTTAATTGCTTTGGCAGTGGGTGGTTTAAGGCATCGGCTCACTGCAGCTCAGGCGGTCCCTGTGCACAGGGGCTGCGGGGGTTACAGGGGAGGGGAGGATTGCTCTGAGTTCGGCTGTGAGTGTTGAGCACTGGGAGGAAGCGCTGGAAGATGATAAAGATTTATTAATAGATGCTGGAGACGACCTCTGACTGCTGCTCTACAGCACGCTAATGCTGTGTGTTGGAGATGAGAAATGATCTCTACATACCCCATCCATCTTTCCATCTGTCTTTCTTTGTTCTCCATTCCTCATAATATACTTAAATTAATTGTTCATTCAATGGCCAAATCCATACACTGACAACTGTTGTCGTCATGCAAAAACAGTAACAAATTCTCGATTAAAGCAAACAGCCAGTGGTGCCTTTCCCCTTTTAATAACTCTACATTTACAATAATAGCACAACAGGTTTTCACAAAAAACTGTTACAATTCAATAATTTAAAAACATTTTAAAAAACTTTTACGGTCACTAATACCACAGAAAGGCACAAGGACAAGGAGCTAGTCTGAAGCCAACGGTGAGAAGGATAATAATTGTCTTAACATCTTCAACTAGGATTAAACTATTAAACTACATATTTACCTCTCATAAAGGTCAAATCCCACTGGTTTTGCCTCAATCATCCATGTGACATGACATAACAACAGTCATAGTAATGACATACAAAACCAATGTGATACACTTAAACTTCTCACTATATTAGGGACATATTTTCATTTATTAACACAGCCATCAAAACAGCCAGTCAAATGGCAGAAACTCAGAGCATTTAGGCATATAGGCAGGATGAAGACGACTCACTGTATTTCAAACCCACAATCAGGATGAAGAAAAAAGGGATTTAAATTAGTTTGAACATTAAACACTTTGAGTAATTCCTCCATATTCAGCTTTACAGAAAATGGTCTGAAAAAGGGGAAACATCCAGTGAGCAGGAAATGGATGCTGGAAAGTACTCGTATCCAAGGCTCGAGTCAAGTTTAGGGGACTTGTGACTTGACCAGAGCATCATGCCGATGATTTACACTTGGACTTGAACTTGCATCATTAGGACTGGGACTCTGACCTGTGACATTGCTATTTTTGGAATTAGCATCTTGTTCTATTAGGTCAAATTACTGAACAAACTTAATAACAACTTCCCAAAGCCTTTGTAAGTGCACAGGTGGCATGTTGATTATGTATTGTTTTCTAAATTATTTTAAGCATGTTTTGTTATAGTGTGGGCATTGAGTACAACTTTTTCTTTTTAAAATATAGTAAACCATGTACGCTGTCATTATTCTAGTATTAAAATCTACACTCTGCTCACTTGGTTTTGACATAATCTCAGGTGATAATGACTTGACTTGAACTGACACCAGTCAGGTCCTCTAAGTCAACTGTGAATAAAATGTTTGTGCAGCGATGACAGTTAAAAGACTCAGTATACTGCACCATGTGTGACAAAGAAGGAAGATTCATTTTGGGACTAGGACTCAGACTTGGACTCAGACTTGGACTCAGACTTGGACTAGGACCTACCGACTTGACTTTGACTAATCCTATGTGACTTGAACTTGCACTTGGACTTGACCACAAAGGACTCAAGTGTGACTTAGACTCGAGAGCTGGTGACTTGACTACAACACTGATGGCACCTACTTTCAACTGAACAATGCAAATTATCATAATTGCTTAGATCATCTGAAATTGACTTCTTGAACTTCACAATGATTTTACTGTTTTACTTCTATGGCCTCCATAGTCATTAGATCTCAATCCAGCAGAGCACCCTTAGAAAGTGGTGGAGAAGGAGATTCACATTATAGATATGCAGTAGGGAAACCTGCTCATTATGGACGAAAATAAATAGGAACCAACATGTTGAGAAATCTATCCCATGAAGATTTAAGTCAAGTTCTAAAAAGTAGGGGTCCAACAAGGTGCCAGCAAGGTGTACCTATTAAAGTGGCCAGCGAGTGTACATTTAAAGCTTTACAAAATGGATCAAGTGAGGGTTATTTATGTTACATAACTAAATCAGTTGCTGTGTTCTAAATGATCTCAACACACCTCATATTTTATATTGTTACATTTTGGATCATATCTGGATCATGGAGGAGCAAACTGGTTCAACTGGAACCACCATAACTCAAGTCTGCTTTGTGGTCCTTCATGGCAGTTATGGTAGATAAGGGGCAGTTTTGTAGGTCCCATCTAGACATATTGCTGGCAGCCCGCCCCGGTCGTCTTCACAAACAGCTTCTATGTGGTTTTTGTTGCCAAATTTTATTGAAACCTACGATGTATTCTCACGTCCGAGATGTATTTAGTAGCTACTGCTCAGTTCTGTAAACTAAGTCCTCTGTGACATCTCTGAGTGATGTACACAGAGGTTTGTTTTTGTTAAGGGTACACTTTAAGTAGGTAAACAACACTTTACGCCAAAACAGTAAAACAAATTGTAAATTTGCTCTACTGTCCTTTCTCCTCCCCCCCTCTTACAGATAAACTGCATTGGTGTGTACATCAGTCAGTCTTAGCTTGTCACATACAACCTCTACACATCTCCACATTGATCGATGCTGCAGTTTAGCTGAGGCCCCTGCTACTTCTAATGCCGTTCTGCCACCTAAATAAAACTGGCGACATGCCTGCTCAGCTAATCAATGGGATCAATAGTGTGTTGCATCCTCTTATAAATATATTGACACCAGTCAGGTCCTCTAAGTTAACTGTGAATTAAATTTTTGTGCAGCGATGACAGTTAAAAGACTCAGTATACTGCACCATGTGTGATAAAATCCAGCTAAGGGGGGCAGTTAATGCCCCCACCCTTCTCAGTGCTCCACCCTGCAATTGATTCCTGTTTAAAAGACTATGGGTAGTCAATATGAGCCCTCATCACCATCTGTCTCTATTTACTAATAAATAAAGTGGAGTGCATTGACTGCTTTGGCCAGGCCTGTAAAAGCATGCATGCTAATGAGCAGGGGGAAAAGGTGTGGACGTTCTTCCTCCCCACAATCTCTGTCTCGTGCGTCGCGCAAGGCACAGAGCCCCAATCATTGTAATTGCCTGCCGGTCTTCCTGTTGTTCAATATCCCTCATCAAATGAAATGCGTCTTTACCCCGGCAGCATAGATCTTTCTCCCCTTGTATGCCCACTGTTGTTGAGTTTTTTTTTTTCCTCTCCAAGTAGTGTGTAGGTCAGCTTTTAGGGTCATGTCTTGTCATTTGTCAAGATGTGGGCCATAAGCCTTGCCTCACCACACACTGTTTCACTGATCAATTACAGATCATACAGATGGACTCATTTAGAAAAGCACCCATAAAGCATGTATCATAAATTACACACATTTTTTTCTATCCACGGTTACAATCTGACCTTCTCCTGTAATTTTCTATATATCGGCGGGAAGAAATTAGTCTTTGTTTTAGTAAAGGTGTGATAGCATTAATGAGCTGTGTTAAGCTACATTAATGGTCTTGTAATTATAATACATTAATACTCGCGCTAAAGGATGAATTGTTTATTTTTCATTGGATGATATTTATCACTAATTTTAAAAGCAAGCCGATTTTAGTACATTTTTAAGATAAGGATTTGTATAGCTTTAGTCAAAAATAACTACACTTAATTTAGGGATTATAAGAAAAACTCCAGAATCTAATAATTAAGGTTGTCAATGATTATTTAACTTTTTATTCACATTGAAATCTGTTTTGTGATTATTTATTTAAGTAAAAAGAAACACAAAAACAAATATGAAACAGATGTATCTACAAATACCATTGTAGATAAGACTTCTTGCTGTTTCGATGTTTTAAACATGTAATTATTTTAATGAAAAAAGGATAAGTTATGAGTTTGCCAATGTTAGAGATCAACATAATATTTTAAGTTATGACGAATCACTAATTGTTATAGATGAGTTTTAAATTTTTAGGTTATAAACATGGGATCATTTGTATTTGAATGACTTTGACATGTAATGACCAGCATTTATAAATACCTTTTTGAGAATGACGGTTGTTGAGGTCACAAAAACACAATATTTTAGAGAGACTGAATTTTTCTGTATAGAATAACAGGGTTTTGTGATGTGATCTATAACTGAAAAGGATGTTTTCAAGGAAGGAGCTAAGTAAGTAAAAAATGATATCTTTGTGTTTGTGTACACTCCAATGGGTATACAGTAGGAGCAAAAATTGCGATATTCACAAACCAGATGCACACAAACACATTCCTGCGTATAGACAGAGCATCCATTTGGTTTGACACTGATTTCCTGAGTGAAGGCGTGCTGCTGATGTGAGGAGGCTCTCCAAGCTCAGCATAACACAGTACTGCTGTGTCAACTGTGACCTGAGCGACCCTGCAGGAGCTGGAGAATGGGCTCTGGGGTCGCTCTGTGGCTCAGGTGAAATGAGGGGTGAGGGGTCAGCTGTCCAGTGTGTCAGACTTGCTGATCAGGAAGTGTAGCCTCTCGCTTCAGGGAGTACAAAGGGAGTGTCATGTTTTGGATACATACCCGCACTCAGACATAAATCTTCCCTGCTTACATGCAGCGGAGCCCCTTGCTAGGACACTGCCACAAAAAATGATGCAAATTATCATGTGAGGTACAGTACATTATTTTTAATGTGGAGGTCTGACTATCTTGTCAAGTTTAATTCAATTTATAGCCTTCTTGCTTGTATTTAAAAACATACCTTACTTTTTCCAGAATAGTAGCAATATTATAAACAGTTAAACAGTGCAAAGGTTCATGTTTGTTTGTCCCAACCCTTGCTCTCTATCTGAACCTCTCTCCCATTGTAGACACATCCAAACGGACCCCCTACCTCTGCAGTGCTGAGGCAGCCCTTCCTTCCATCCTCGATCCCGAGTCTCAGGTTAGAGAGCTCACTGTTGTTCTGAGCCACCCCAACATCCTGGTACCGCTATGAAGGGAAAACACTGGTGCTGCAGTAGGGTTTCCTTCCCCCTGTCTTTTTCTGAAGCAGCCTCTGCTGGCTGTCCGGATCAAACCGGCCCACAGTGTGGTGCCGAGTCCTCTCTGCAAACAAGAGGAGGCCCGTGCATTAAAGACTCGCAGCAGGAGAGCCCGTCCTAGAAGTTTAACTTTTCAACAGCCTTGGAGAGGTAGTATTACAAGGATGGATTGTTCTATGAGTTTCCTCCTGAGTTTGTCTTTATATACATTTTTAAAGAATTAATATGCTGCAGATAAATCCAACAGACACAGAAACACTGTCTTTAACAAAAACCCTGTGACACACATTAGATGTTTGATCAGGATAAGAAAAGATGAATTTGACATTAAGCAGGAGGTGGTTCTTTTAAACTCAGTAGACAAAACAACTGTGGAAAGTGGGTTAATATAAAATATATTGTCATATACAGCAAGCTCACAGTTACTGAATCTTTTTTGCTTTTTAAGAATCTGACAAGACACAACGGGCATTGTCATGATATACAGTAACTTATAGTTATAAGCTATAAGCATTTATAACTTGAGGTTTTTCATTTTTTTTCATGTTAAACCACAAATCACAATGTATTTTTATTAACACACATAGTATTATACAATTATGAATTCCCAAAGTATTTTTCTATGAATAAAATTCTGAAAAGTGTGGCATGTATCTGTATTCAGTTTCCCCTGACTAATGACTTAGGAGGACAGCTCATTTCATGGCAAGTACAAGTCTTATGGGATATGTGTTTGCAGTTGTGCCATACTCTGTCTACTTTGGGAGGATGGATGAAACAGATCTTATAGAAAGCTTTGTGTATTGTTTTATAACTCAGACCTCTCTTAGACTTGTTTGCTCTGTTAATTTGTCCTCATGATCCTGATTGTTCAACAATGTTCTCCAACAAACTTCTGAAGTCTTTACAGAACAGCTGCATTTATACTGAGATAAACCAAACAGGTGGAAGAAAATTGGCGGAGTAAGTGGATTGAACTTGTAAACATTGGAAGCAATTATATTATAGTGAGGCAGAACACATGTATGTCCCACATTTTAGATAAGAAAATGATTTGTCCGTTTCCATCCACTTTGAAGTTATGCACTACTTTGTATGGAGAAAAGGTTGCTCTTTACCTAGGATGTAAACATAAATCTCAGGCAATATACTTTAAAGTTTGCAGTTACAAAATTTGGAAAAATGCCTTTGCAAGACAGTATATTGCTGTTTTACATTTTATAGCTTTTTAATGTCATTTGAAATTTTGACATATTTTCATCCCAAAATTTGAACAGAAGTACAGTTAATGTTTATGCTTAGACCAGCTAATATTTTTAAAATGTCCTTTTTCTTTTCTCATCTTGCTGTAAAAAAAAAGAAGACAGCCCCTCTTCTCTTTCCCTTTTTCGCTTTGCTTTTCCCCCCCACTCCTCTTCTTGCCTTCTTCCCCTGCTCACTCCGTCCAGGGAGTCATTATTGCTTTGGTAAATATTTCATAGACCTCAATACCTTTGCACACAGCCACCTGCCAGCAGCTTCTCTTCTTGTGGAAAGAGAGATCAAAATGAAAGAGAGCATAGTGGAGGCTGTGGAGGAAGGAAGGAGTCTGTTTTTTTATATATTTTTTGCTGCCTTGTGTGCATTAGCATTTACAGTAAGGATATTTGCTTTTAATCAAGGCTTCTCAACGGACTGTGTCCTTCCACATGTTCTAGAGAATTTCGGGGTGTTGTCATATTTATGCAAAGCAATGTTCTGTTTTCTGTGGTCCTATTTTTCACCTTACTGTTTGTTTTTTTTCCACTTGGTTCGTGTTCAGAGATGGCATTGATGGGAAAAAGTGTGAGCCATTCCTCGCTTAAGACAAGACACATAAAGAGAATACTAAGCCTCTCCTTCTTCTAACCTTGAGGAGCCCTGTAATAGACATTCTCTCTCTCTCTTCCTTTCTTTTCTCCTTCTTTTGTTTCTACAGCCCCACCTGTTTTTGATCGGGTAAGAGAGGGATCTTGCATCACCTGCAGTGGCCCCTCTCTTTCTTCACCTGCCCTGCATCACTCTCCTCCATTGCAACCTTGAAGATGACTCAAAGAGTTGCGATCCAGAGATGAAATATTCAACCTGGATGTAACTGCTTTAAGTTGTTTCAGAGTGGATAGCGTGTTGCCACAGAGCTTTGACTTCATAAATAAATGGTCAACAGCAGCTTCTTGGACTGCACTGTCTCCTGTATATATATGTGGCAGAAATGTTCGTGTGCCTGGGGCTAAGTCCTGCCAGTGAGTTCCAGGCCTTAAATATGGATAAGCTTTAGCCATTGCTGGACAAACTCCTGTGTAGTCAGAATAACATTAAAGAAAGCTCAGCTGTAGATTCTTGCAATGGACCTAGAGTAGAAAAGGTAAAATCTTTGGAAGAACAAGACTGAAAAAATTAGTTTAGATGTGATTCAAAACCTCACTGATGTTTGAATCTTCAGCCAGCTGGCAGAGATCCTGTGTTTAGCTGCTGTTATTTCCACAGCATGAACTCTTACAGGCTGAAGCAATGCCTTTCAATACTGCTGCTGCCCATTTATACTCATCAGCGACTTTAATAGGTAAATGTCAGAGATGTCAGAAACAATTGGCATGATAACAACAAAGATGCTACAGATTTTGTCTGCCGTGCATCCATGATGCAGAATTCCATTTTTTACAATATTCCAAAGGTGCTCTATTGGATTGAGATCTTGTGACTGTGGAGGCCACTGGAGTACAGTGAACTCATATTCGTGTTCAAGAAGTTAGTTTGAAATTATTTGAACTGTGACAAAGTGCATTATCCTGCAGCAACATGTCACAGCTGAACTTCGCCCTCACCAGACCAGGCCCTAGTCTACTCATTCTTCTCTGCTACTCATTGGATACTTTCTTTTGACCATTATCTGTAGACCGAATAAACAGTTGTTTTTGAAAATCGCAATAGTTAAGCAGTTCCTGAAATACTCAGACCAGCCTTTCTGTCACAAGCAACCATGCCAAGTTCAAAGTTTCTTTACTCACTTCTTCCTCATTCTGATGCTTGGTTTACACTTCCACAGGTTGTCTTTGTCACATCTAGTTGCCTAAACGCATTGAATTGCTGCCACGTAATTGACTGGTTTGCTATTTGTGTTAACAGGCAATTTAGCAGCTGCACGTAATAAAGTGGCCGGTGAGTGTAGCTTCCCTTGTTTCTGTTGAGGGAAACGATGCTTGATGCTTGGTTTCCTTTGAGCTTTCCTATGTAAACTCGTGTCCATGCTTTTGCCTTGCAGTCCTGGATGTTTTACCCAGGAAATAGAATGAGTATGTAACAAATGTTTTGGCTTCTGTTGAACTCTTTAGCAAACAGGAGCTTGCCAAACTTGGTGTTCCCAGAAACCCCCTGGGATGGCAAATTCTCAAGCTTCTATATGTGGGGAGGGAGGAGGGCCGTAATACTTTCTCTCCTTTTTTGAAAATGCTTTAAAAGAAATGTTTTACAGAGTTCCTCAGGTATTAGGATAAGGAGGATTGAAATAAAAGATTCCTTTTGTAAAGTCCATTTGTATTTCATTTCTGTGAACAGAGATACAGTCTCGGTTTAGCCAGGCCATTTAAGCTTGAGCATTAATCGGTGGGTGAAAAGGGGTCTTTAAATGTGATAAAGACGCCCTTGAATACAGGTTTGGCCTCTATTGCCTCAAGTTGAGCACAGGTCATGAACAATTTGTGCCTCATTGATTTTGTGTGTGCTGCCATTTGTGTGTGTTATTGTGAGGATATGTGGCATGTTAAACCCTATGAACTCACAGGCATAAATCAGCAATGGGAAGTGGCGTGACAGGCCGTGGGGCCTTACCGGTTCAGACTGGAGCTATTATGGGTCTAGTTTCAGGTGGAGGACATCAGCTGCACTGATCTGTACTTCCCTGCGGGGCTTTGGAGATTATTGCTGTAAAGGAAGAAAAACTACAGAAGAAAAGCTATTCAGGTCACCTAAATAGTAAAAAGTTTTTCTTCCCAATGCCTGTATGACACATGCTAGCTCTTGTATAGCCTTTGCAATGGAAGCTTCGACAGAAGTGTACATGAATCATGAGCTGCATTCATGGATTGCTCAGTGTGCACACACAGACAACAGTGTTTGCTATTCTGTCTGTTTGTTGCAGATAGAGCCTGGGTCTTGTTAGCTGTCAGGCCAGGAATCCACAAAGCGTTTCTCTCACTTATTGATGGGGATCCACTAAATTACAGGCTCAAACAAGAGAGGCGGCTGCAGAAAACAAGCCATGCAAAAGTTTCCTCGGAGCCCCTCATGTTTCAGCATTGTGAGCATGTACACAGAGAAAAAAAGGAGTGAACGTCAAGAGGATTCCAGATGCATTTTCCTTTATTTCACTTTCTCTTTTCTTTCGGCTGTCATTCTTTGGTCAGGCCCTGTCTGGTCTTGCTATTATCCTGGGGTGTTATCAGAGTGTAGCTGCTTCTTCAGATCACGCCTGCGATAAGGTCTAAATAAATGGAATGCTTGGCTAGTGGACATAGGTCAAACCTTGTTTCGACCCTGTTTTTTCGTGTGTTGCTGTGTATGTCTGCAGGGGAAGTGGAGGGTGCAGCATGAACAGCCTGTGCAGTCTAATTAACTTATTGATTTCAATTTCAGGTCTGTTCTCTCGCTGCCTGACGTTCCTGAAGCTTTCATCCATAGCTGGACATGAATTAGTAAGTCTGTCTCTTGATCGGGGCTTTTCATTTTTCTTTTTAAGCCTGCTTGGCTTGTCTTCCTGAGACAGGTTGCTGTCTTGAATTTTTTTTTTTTTTACGTGTTAAAAGTTCCTGTGGATAAATAGGTGCTGCCTCTGTGTGGGGTTTTTTTCTGTGTGGCTTAGCATACACCTGTCTCTGAGAGAGATGGAGCAAACAAAATGAAAGGCTGTGTGTGTGAGTATATATATGCTATCAGCTATTAGAGTTCTTTGGAGATGCTGAGTGACCTCTTCCCAAGGGGTTCAGGGAGCAGCTGACAACTGTTTGGAGATGTCTATGTCTGTGTGTGTGTGTGTGTGTGTGTGTGTGTGTGTGTGTGTGTGTGTGTGTGTGTGTGTGTGTGTGTGTGTGTGTGTGTGTGTGTGTGTGTGTGTGTGTGTGTGCGCGCGCGTGTGTATGTATCCATGTGCACCATCTACTAATCTTTATCATATATCACATGCATGACAGGCTTTTCCTACAAATCTATTCATATATCTGAAAAGTGAGAGAGTACAGCACATTTGCTAAACAAGTCCAGCTCACGGAAAATGAGAAGCCACTGGTGCTGGGACAGGAAGCCTTTCTAGGCCTGACCCTAACGAGCACTGTGGGAGCCTCTAATGTGGATCCAGTACATCTGATATCCCTGATGATGTCCAAAACTTAAACAGTTAGAAGGTCCGGTTGCCATATGTAGATGTGCAGCACCCCCTTGTTTTGAATCTGATACTCTGGGAATCACAATGATGGGGGAGTAAGCTCTGGTCAGTTTTCCAGAGCTTGAGAGACCCTTCAACAAGCAGTGACTGCAGAGGCCTAGAGAGACAGATAGACGGAAAGTGTGAAAGAGAATTGATGCTGAGTAGCACAGGTTTTAATAGGGCTGTCAGAGTCATATTGTTTATGTCGTGTTCCAGATTAATCCATTCTTCCTTTATGAGCCTCTGCAGCCACCGTAAATTGCAGGCACGAGACCTACCGACTGCTGAGTTACGCCTCGAGGATCAGTGCCACACATGGGCGGAAAATAAATCATTTCCCCTGGATTTAACGCTGGGCAATACCTAGGCCCTTTGTAAATAAAGCCATGGATGTTTTTACCCCCACCCTCCGTTTTCTCTCACTCTAGCCTCCAGGGCTCTTATTGAATCTCAAAAGGAGAGGGAGAGAGGGAGACATGAGAGAATAAGAGAGAGCAGAGTTGAAGTGAGAGCAGGGGAAAAGACGGAAGGAGATTCCAAGCAGCGAAGGATGAAGAGACACAAACCAAGATAGCTTCACCTAACAGAGAAACAGAGAGAGAGAGAGAGAGAGAGAGAGAGAGAATAAAATGTAGATTGTGGCTGGGGGTGAGGTATGATTGGAGCATACATTCCCCAAGATCTCAGGGTGTGCAGGAGATCTGTCAGACTGTCTAAACACAGGCCCGACTGTGATCCACTGCTCTTTGGCAGTGTGCACAGCTTCACCAGCACAACCAGCAAGGTGACCAAACTCTTTTCCAATGCTGGCCATGCTGCTTGCCCACTTCCATCCTGCTTCCATCCTGCTTCCATCTTCCTAGGCTGTATAGCCAAGGGACAGTGGTGACAGAGTCTGGAGAGACAGAAAGCAGGAAACAGAGAGAACAGAAAGAAAGGCCGGAACTACTTGTTCATCCTGGCTTTTGCAGTCTATCACTCCTAAAGAACCAATAGGAATGTCTGAAGTTCTCTGTCAGGGGTTCATGAGTAATACATGATGGGCTATGGGAAAATGATTCATATGTAGTGTGTATCAAGCCTGTCTTTCTATTTTTTCTTTGTCTTTTTTAACTCCCCATCCCTTCCTATTTTCAAACTCTCTTTATTTCTACTTTTGCTTTCAAGGACTCAAAGTTTGCTTTGCTTTCCTGTGACAAAGTATTCCCCAGTTGTTAAATGTTAATCAATGGCAGGCAGTCGGGTGACACAAGAGATTCCAGCTTTTGGTAGGAGAGAGAAATACAGCTAGAGCTCACCATAGATGTGTATGGTCCACAATGAGATCAGAGGTGCGCTGCCTCCCAATTTGACATTGTCTTTGTTCTCTTTGTAGAGTCCAAAGCCAATAATAACACAAATACAGCCATGGAACAGAGCATATCCTAATTCATTCTTAGCACAAGCATTTAACCTATCCATTATTCATATCTCCAACAATGCCAGGGGGCAGAAATCAGTGCTCCCCCTCACCCATATATCTGCCCAGCTACAGAGGGAGTGATGCATTATTCAGACCATGCCAGGCTAAAGACCGCTATGTCTGCTTCTGTCTGCTTGCGTCTGCTGGAAGCAACAATCATCTCACTCTGAGGCTGTTTGTAATTGTGCCCTTTTCCCTCTTCCAACCTATGTTGCATCATCACCAGTTTTCATCTGTTGTCTATCGTCCTGATGCTCCACCACTTGGACTTAATCTGCTTTACGTATAAAGCAGCTCCTTCCATTTTTAGCATGCATTTAAGCCAGCGCTTTTAAAATCAATGTCTAGGTCGTTTGCTTGGAAATCTGGTTAGTTTTGGCCAGTGTGATTGTGCAACTAAAGTGAACTCTGCTTCACCTAAAATCATAGGACTCTGTTCACTTCAAGTGAACCAAATTCAGAAATGACTACAATGCAGAACTTTGTGGGTAAACACAACCAAAAACAAATGTGCGTATAGCAGAAAAACAATGGCTTGTGTCAAATGTGAGGCAAGGGCAAGTGGCTGCCTCTGACAGACATATGGTTTGGTGAAAATAGATCACAACTTTTGGTAAGTATTCAAAAAAACATAGAAGTGTTCAAACCAATCAGCATAAAAGTAGAAGTTAGGGAATTCATCAATTTAGTAAAGAAGTGCTGATCAAAAGTGAAACAAAATTTCACAATAAGATAAAAAATGTGTAACATGCTTGAAAGTCATGGCAGATCAGGAGACAAAAAGGACAATATTCCTTGGTATGAAGAACTGGATAGCTTTCTTGGAACTTTCAGTGCTACCTCAGGTTAAGAGAATACGATATGCAGAAAGACAATATGACAAACTGAATTGTGAAAGCAAGCTCAGACTGGTGGAAGATGGCAACCCCATTCGAACTGAGTCCCCAATCTTACAGAGTCTAGTGAAAACTGAAGTTTGAAAGAATCTTAGTTGTCATGACTCAAAAAGCTGTTTTAGTTTGAAAAATTGTTGCTTTAAAATTACCTATCCACTGTGAAAAACAATGGAGAGGCAAATGAAGATTCATTCATGTTTCATACTTTCATGATTTCTAGATGATTTCGGCTCCACAATGTGATGTCAAACGTACTTTAAATTTTGAGCAAAGGGCAGAAGAAGTAACCTGGGTGTTATGCTGTTGTGCTGTACATTTTGTCCAAACACAGTCATTTCAGCAAGCCTGAAACAGTTTATTCGCATAATGTGGTACTGTAGGTATAGCCTAACATTACATCTTCTGAGTTTAGATTTGAATATAAGGGCATGCAACTTAAAAGAAAACGTTGGATATTGGACTGATTTGGATAAGTAGTACATGCTGGCTCCAGTCGTCTTATATCAACATTTAGGACCTAACATAAACTTGGTAGGGTTTAGGTCACAGCACAAATCCATTAAAATCTAAATAAAATAACATTTCTTTCTGAGTAGGGGGACATGGTTGGCCTTATTTCTTATTTAAAATCAGCTTCATAATTTGATCTCTGTAAAACTTAAGTTGCTTCAGGTGTTCGGCAGAAAGAATGATAGCCTCAGGGCTCGAAGCTACTGTGAGGCCCCGCTGAGATTTCCCATCATCCCTACAGTCTGGCAGCAGCTTTTCAAACAGCGCCCCTTCTGAAGTTGCCCTTGGTTCTACATGTGTAGCAGTAATTATGGATGAGGGGGACTAAGATCTGTACAAAACCATCAAACATTTTACAGCTTGCTGCTATTGTAATAAAGATCAATAGACACAGTATCAGTCCTGGTTTTGAAGGAGAGGTGGTGCTGAACATTTTCCCTCTTATATTTCCTCTCTTTCTTTTTTCCTCTTTTTCTTTCTGACTCATGTCCCCTCCTGTTCCTGTATTCGTTCTCATTACTCTCTCTCCTCATGAGGAGACAGTGTTGCACATTCCTTTTAATTGATGAGGTTTCTTTGATGTGAGTTGCTAATAGACACCGGTCCTGTAAAAGAGCAATAGATGGAGACAAAAAGTGAAGAGTGAAACATCTTCAGGCAGTGCAAGCTGGCTGCATGGCAAAGGGCTAAGGCCAAACTTCAAGCCTAGTTTGTGTTGTCTGTGTACTATGTGTGTGTGTGTGTGTGTGTAGGTATACTTCTTAGAGAAGTCTTAGATGTATGTGAACATGACGCATCAAAGCAAAGGCAAATAAATTGTGCCTGCATGATAAAATTCATACTCATTCTTGTGTGTATGTAGGATGGAAAATGCTTGAAACAGTCTTCAGACCCAAGACAACCGCATGGCCTTGTGAACACTCACACTTTTCCTCACACTTTCCAAAACCTGAGAGTGATGGGGCTGTTAGTCTCCATCTTAGTTTGCCCACCTCTTGATTTACCATTGCATCACTGGCTGTCAGGAAGCTGCTGTGGGCCAGAGAGGTGAGAAGTTGCTTTGTTCTAAGGTGAGCCTAGCACTGTGTTTATCTCCTCTTTTCAGAGAAAATGTTTGATCTGCAGCTCCTCCATGCTTCTAGTTCTCTGGTCAACTGACTTCAAATCAGTATAGGAACCTGCAAGACCATTCCATTGTATTTTCCCTAACTACTTTGTTTGACAACAGTTTGACAATACCGATGTAGACTTAGTCTTCCTTCTTATGTGAAGAGATGAAGCAGCACTCGGTGAGCAGCATCTGCCCTGGGTCTTGTTGATAAATCAGCAAGGGGCGTTGCTCGAAAAATCAGTGTACAGTCACTCCCTCTAGGGTTTTGCGATGTTGCGATTACAACTGTTAACGCAAATTCAGCCAATCCCAGCAACTGCTACACGTCTTGCAATTTTATCCAATCATTGCAACTTTTACGCATGTTTGACCAATCGCAATGCTCCTTCTCATAATGTTATATCTAACGCTGTCATGTATCATGTACACTTCTAGTTTTTTATGTGAGAGGGAGCAAGACTGAAAAATGTTGCATTCGCCAAAAAGATTCACTGCCAAGGACCGTGCTATACAGATTCCTCATTCTCTACATGAAAGTAGCGGTAAGATATTTTGTACCCCATTCAATCTTGTGGTCAAACACAAGAGGAAGTATCAATTGACAATAATTTTTTCTACCGCAAAACATAATTTTGACAGATTACAAGTTACATCCCTAAATCAGCTCCCTAAACTAAATCAATAAAAAAACGAAAAGATTACCAAGAGAGCATCTAAGCGTCATTTCAGAACTGGAAACCGTACTCAATTCGCTGTCCAGGAGCTCACAGCATGTCGAAGAGTTATGGGTTGAAGCACGACTGTGACCAGTGAGGCTGGTCACAGATGCGCTCCTAAAATCCCGGTGTCGTGCCAACCACTGGTTGCTGCGGGATGTCCTCCCACTGATGCGACAGAGTGCGGGTCAGGCAGCGGCTTGCTCAGAGAGTCTTACCGACTTCTGATTACTTCAATTAAAAAACCTTGGCTGGAAAGGTGCTTGTCAGTCTCCAGTCAGGCAGTGGAGCACTGTTTTGGCCTCCAGGACAACATCAAGTTTTTAGATTATGCATTCGGGCCACAGCAGGTGAACTGTTTCTATTTTAAGTGTGATCGTTTAATTTCATTGTTCATATGTAGTTACTGGGGCCAGAGTCTGTGTTTTCTTCATTGTGGAGAAAAGCTACATGTATTCATCTGCTTGATATGTGATGGCATGATGTGGATTCTCTGTTCAGTTTGTACTTTCTTTCTTACATTCTTTAATATAGAAAGTACTCTTACATCTGTTCATTTAGTTCTTTTTGTGTCTCTGCTTTGTCTTCTCGAACCCCCAGTTGGTTGTGACAGATGACCGCTCGTACTGAGCCAGGTTCTGCTGGAGGTTTCTTCCTGTTAAAGGGGAGTTTTTCCTCTCCACCGTCGCTACATGCTTGCTCAGTATAAGGGATTGATGTAAAGTGAACGACACAACGCAGGCGACTGTCTACTGTCGCTATGTGTTCGTTCAGGAGGAGTGAATGCTGAAAGTCAATGACTCAACGCAATCTGCTGGGATTCCTTAGATAGAAAAAGTTTTAACTGATTGGAATGTATGTACAACTGAATTGAAATGGCTTTTCTTGTGAAGTGCCTTGAGATGACATCTCTTATAAATTGGCACTATATAAATAAACTGAATTGAATTAGATTAACATTTTCATTATCATTATCATTATCATTATCAATATCAGTATCATTTTAGAAATTGATGGGTAAAAACAGAAAATGACGGAATATTTTTGACCCTTTCGGACAACAAAAAAAGACACTGAGCCTCATTCATCTTACAGTATTTTTGCTATTTTTTCTACTTTTATTATTTATTCTTGCATCATTTAATTCTGTATATGGATGCTCAGAATGCAGGGTGTAACACAAGGGCAAATCACAAATTTAAACATTGCAAATTTTCACAAAAGCTGATGCAAAATCAGACATTATTGGCCACAACAATCACAAAAAAGTGTGAGGGGTTAGAGTACACTGAAATATACTCCTCTAAAAAATGCTTACAACTGCCTATTTTAATGGTTTAAACACGAAATATACCTTAATATGCATCAGTATGTAGAGTAGAAATCATCTTAGCAATAACGCTTTGTAAGTGCTAGCCAGTTGGATGTCAAATACCTTTGAATATTTTAGATATGCTCAACGGAAAAATCTGCAAATAGGTGGAATTTTTTACAAATAGTTTAGAGTCATGTTCCACAGAAAAACTGTGTGAATCTGCAAATCCTGAACCGAGAATAGGTGGGGGTCCACTATATTTCCTTGGTCAACAATAATTTCTGTCCAACTATTTGTGTTCAGGCTCCATGATAACCAAGTACTGTGCTGGCCAGTGGGTGCTGGTAGTTTCCACAACATCCATTACTACACTGAGTTTTAAATCAGACATTCACCACAACATCAGGATATCTCACAGCAGATGAGATATTGTCTTGATGGAAGGATAATAGCTGCCATCACTGATAGTACCTACAGCTGGATTCAGACGTGTCACTACAGAAAAGTAAAAAAACAAACAAACATGGTAGTCTCTTGCTTCTGGGTTTAAATGATGTTTGTGTACCTGCCCCTGTATATAATGTATCCATGGGATAAATGTGTTGGAAACACAGCCATGGTTAACGGACCAAAGCACAGACTTCGCGCCGGTAGAAGTGTTGCATGCACAATCCACTCTCAGCTTTAACAGAAAAAGGAGGACTTCATAGGACATCATCACCCTTATTTGAGGACGGGCCTCCGCTCAGTTCTTCCTCTTTGTCTGTGGGCAACCACAAAGGAGAGGCGCAAGCTTTAAACCTCTTTCGCTGGCGAGGGGAGAGGCGAGTTTCTGGAAGAAGCTCATTGGATATGAAATACTTCTACAGTCTGTCGATTTATCAGGTGAACTGTATTTGACTGATGAAAAAAGTCTTGAATGACTTGTTGGAAACTGTAGAAAGAAACTATTGAATTACAGATTCCACAGAGAGAGAGAGAGCCTCTCTTCGCTGATGCTCTGCCGGCCTGTGCCGTCCCGCTGAATCGACTGCTATGGGAACGGAGAGCTGAACGAGAGGATTGCTGCCGCAAAGCAGGAGCAGTCCGTGGGGGAACAACGGTCCGAGCTAACAGTGGCTAGCAGCCGCATCCGAAGCCTCACTTAGCGCGCCACGCAGCTACTGTTAACTGAGCAGCTATCACAACTGGTTTCTCTGCTTCTACGCCGGTCTTTTCAGACAACAGAGCCACCATTCCCTGGATGTCAAAGAAATGTTCATGTGAGGTTGTGTCTGAGAAGAGATGAATTAGCTTAAGATAAACTAATTGAGGTTTGTTTTGATTGTCTATTTCACTGTGTTTTTGCTGCATTTAAAAGAGTTAATTCTTCAATTCTTTGGGTATGAACAGTGTTTTTAAAGGTTTATGAGCGACTGACAGAGTCGTTTAAATCCTGCAACATGAGTTACTCCGTCCTACCAGAGTTTTTCCCTTTATTCTTTGGTGCTAAGCTAAAACCTGAGTGGATATGAGCTACTACATACATTAGCTCCGTACACTTGATCGGATTAGCGTGGCCTGCTTTGCAGACCGCCAGTGCTTCATAAACAATAAACATTGCTACCTACGGCATTCGAAATACAGATCGGCTTTGAAACAGATTGTTTAAACACCAAAACCTTATCGTAAAACTAAGTGTTTTTGAAACAGCTTACTTAGTATGTTGAAATACTAAATTAGATTAATCACTCCGTGACTGTTCCATAAAATTGAATAAATTCTCCAAAAGGTTCTTGAGTTCTAATTCAGCAAATGGTTTAATGTAATATTAATTCCTTCGAATAATGTTTTTTGTCTTCACTTCTGCTTTGCATTGTGAATTGGTGGTTTGAAAACAAACCAAAGGTACTAATTAATCTTAAACTACTCACAATTAGTTTAAGACTAACTTAGCTTCACTCCCAAAACCCTTTAGTACAAGCCTTGGTCTTAAGCATACACATTCATACTGGACTGTGACATCACAATCAATTTATCGGTTATTGTTTCTACTTTGCATATTTGTCCATTTTACGGTTTTACTGTTGGTAATTAGTTTTATTATTCATTCTTCCTTTTTCTTAGTAGGTCAGTTGGGGGTTACTAGCTTAGTGAGTTTGCTGATTAAAGCATTTTAATTAAAAGTTGAATTCTTTTGTAATAAACTCTCTATTTTGGAGAGTCGTTGTTTGTCATTGTTCCACATACATGTGTAGTAACTTGCTGTTCAAAGAACGCCAATAACTTATTTCTTCATCTATTGTTTAATTATCTCAGTCTTATCAGGCAGTTAATCATAAACATTAACTGAGACTGAACTATTTGGCTATTAATTTTCCGGTGCCCCAAACGTGGTAATTTTGACATAAAATTATTAATCTTATTAATAATTGCCATAAGTAATTATTCATAGCCAAAACGTACCTATCTGTGTCACAACAAATGTTAGTGAGATAAAGCAGGGGAGTGGTGGTGTCCTGTAGGTCAGATGTTTGGAATGCTTAGCTAAAGGTTTTGCTGTCTAAATTCTATCTCCAACTATATCACATTTTGTGCCTTTTCACTCTGCTAACTCAGTCAACCTGTTGGCCCTATTAGCAGTGCACCCTGTCCTTCACTGAAAGCTGTCCCCATCCTCCATACATCACTGAAGTATATTCATATCTCCACTGAAGACCAGACATATTCCTCCACTGCAGTGCATGAAGCCAAAATCAAACCTTGTTCTTCTAAGGCAAAATAGGCAGATGTGAACACAATTTTTTTAGTTTTAGATGGTAATTATATGTGTCCAGAAACTATCAATGGAAGGTGTATAAATTATGCAAAGTGTATAAATTATGCAAGTTTTTTTAAATAACATTAATATATAGCTTTATTCCTCTTTCCAACAGCTATGACCTGCTTCTTTGTACTATCTACAAAATTCATTCCCACAGCACAATGCTGCTATCATCAAATTTTATCCAGGGGATGGTGTTTTCAAAGTTATGTGCCTTTTTAAGTTTCCAGTTACAAATAGCAATTTCATATTGGCTAAAAGGTTCATCTATGAGTACATCTGGTCAGAGTACTTTATTCCACAGGTTCTAACAAGGATTGTGACAATGGGACTTCTTCTTTCAACAGTGCTTTTGTTCTTGTCAGATCTCCATATATGTTGTCCTGTTGAAAGAGAGTACCATTAGAGCTGCTTCTGTCATTAATGCTCTCCTAGCCCATCCTTTCTGTTTCGGTGGACAGCCATGTCTCAGTAGGTTTGCAGTTGTGCCATACTCTTTACATTTCAAGATGAAGGACTGAACAGTTCTCAATATGATGTTCAAAGCTTGGGATGTTGTTTCATAACCTATACCTGCTTTAGATGTCTCCATAACTTTATCTCTACCCTGTATACTGTATTATTTGGTCTTCATGGTGGTGCTTGTTTATTTATGTACTCTAATAAACCTCATAAGCCATTAGAGAACAAATTTGTTTCTACTGATTGAACTAAGCACATGTGGTCTTTATTTACAATGTTACTGACTTCTAAATACAACTGGTTCCACTTGGTTTTATTTAGGGATATCAGATTAAAGGGGGATGAATACTGATGCAGACTATCCAGACTTTTGGATGAAACTGTAGCTGGCAGACCACTTATTCATTAATTTTACAAATACTTTAGACAGTTTCCAATCTGAAGGCTTTGTGTCACATTTACCAACTGTCCGTTGTCATTTATTAGTGAGTGTTCAGTATGAGCTCAAGAACTTATCAAAGCTGAATGAAATGGAAAATGATCCAGGGAGACTACTTATTTTCCCACTCTACAATTCCTCACTAAAAGGAAGGCATGACATTGCATGCTGATCTCGACACGACAACACAGGGCCTATGTGTTCGTAAAGACATTGTGATGCTTTTCAGCTGTGATCTGCTATCTTGCAACAAAAGTCTAACTGATGATACTTTATCTGTTTTAGAGGGCAGTTACATTCACTGCCTTGTCAGTAAGTGATTAATGGATTCAAAATGACATGATGGCAAGGATATCAAACTGTGTACTGTAGAGAGAATATAGATTTCCTGCTGAGCTCCAGTGTGTCTGTTTGTGTTGATAAAGACTAAAGCATAATCTGCCTCTCATTATATGGATATTTTATTTCCTTGAAGGGAACTATGGATGATTGAGGTGCTCATTCAAATAATCTTCGACAATTGTCCTTGGTGACGCACATTGTGAGCAATGCACAGAACAAAAAAAAAAAAGTATACCCACAAATGTGTGTTAGAAAAATTACTACTTGGCTGAATATAAGTTCTGTTTGCGGCAATCAGTGAAGTTTGGCATTTAACTGTTAACTTTAAAAGACACCCTTAATCTCTCCGCATTGTTTTTAATGGCCACATCAACGTCTTCAAGGATAATCATTTTATCTGATCAGCAAGGATTTCTAACGCTCTTATCAGCTGTGCAC
This sequence comes from Valencia hispanica, assembly GCA_963556495.2. NCBI lineage: Eukaryota > Metazoa > Chordata > Actinopteri > Cyprinodontiformes > Valenciidae > Valencia > Valencia hispanica. The sequence continues at coordinate 47,722,292 of OY747701.1, forward strand.
TTGCTGCTGTTTTTTAATCCTTCCATTCTCTTTCATTTCTTAAATTGATTCTGCAACACAGAGGCTTTCTTCAAGAGATAATGCACTCACGAGAGCAGGTCATGATCCGTAAATAAGGAAATTTTGCTCCAGCTGCAGCGTATTTACCATCCTTTCCAAAGCATTTCAAGGGAGCTGGAACGTTCAGACTGACTTTTTGAGGCTCCCTCCCTGAATTTGTTTCCAGAGATGTCATACATCCTCCACAGCGAATAACAGTGTGAGCAAAAAGCTGATGGTACTCCCTATGTTTTACCTAGACGTCGGAAACAAATCTTGTGTGTTGGGATGAAAATGGTCTCCACTTCCTTCCCTATGTCTTTACATAATTTTAGAATGTGAGCGTAGCTGGAAAGGGAGCTACACTTATTATCCAATAACATGACCTGGGAAGACACAGAATTACAGATAAATAAAAACGGGAAGTTTTCTGGCATGTCTGCTGTGTTGGAGTATGATAACAGCTTATCCAATGAAGGCCTCGGTACACCTCACAAAAGTACACCACCAGTTCAGCTCCCAGGCTCTTGGGAGGAAAGCTGTTAAATCCAAAGCACTCCCCAAGTAAAAATCTTGGAGTTGATGTGGCTGTGTAACGCATGTTGAAGACAAACCCGGGCCTGTTTAGTCTTGTGGGGAAAATATGGTAAACACCACAGAATGGAAGCAGATGAGGATTTTCTTTTTGTTCAAATGACCTTGTTTCTACACTGCTGGTTTTGATATACAATATAATAGATTTCTGTAATGACCAAGTTTTACACTGACCAGAATCGTTTTAGTTTGGTGAAACGCATTTCTATACACACTGTTTTATGTTCACCACAATGTCCAATGACTGAAATGCAGCTTGATCTCCTGTTTTATCACATGTAAACCTGAGTACAAGAATGTTGGCATGAGATGCTGCTGTTAGTTTGCAAGAAATATGACTCCAATATATTAGGGATTATTCCTATTTATGTACACAAAGAGGACATTTTATTGTTTGCAAATGTACCCTTGAAGTCATATTATTATGAGCTTATTAACTCAATATAACTGGTTCCACAGTAGTGCTGGTATTTCTAAACAGAGGGCTGAATGTTGCTTTCTTTTCTTCAGTTGAAGTTCATTAGATTTTAAAATGTTTTAATACAGATGAAAAAGTATTCACACCTCTCAGAATGTTAACACATGTTCTCACATTACAATAATTATTTCTGATGTATTTTATTGGAATTTTAGGCGATCGACTTACATAAAGAAGTGCATTTACACATAAAATGTAAGAAGTATCCCATGCATTTAGTCCATTTCAAGCTGATTTTCCTCCATAATATCCACTGTAACCAATTGCCTCTAAAATTACCTCATTAGTAAAAAGAGTCAATTTGTGTGTATTTAATCTCAGTAAAAGTACAGATGTTCTGTGAATGTGTCAGACTTTTACAAGACAAATATAGTAAAAAAACGTTATCATGAAGACTGAGGAACACACAGAGATGTCAGGGATAAAGTTTCCCCAGCTTCAAACATCTTATTAAAGCGCTGTTTAGTCTATCATCCACAAATGTAGAAGAAGATAGCACAACTGTAAACTTACAAAAATGTGGCTATCCACCTGATAAGGCTAGTTAGGAGAGCATAAATCAGAGAAGCAGGCATGGTACGAATGGATGAGGTGCTGATATGAACAACTTAGGTGGGAGAATCTGTTGACAGGACCAGTATTAGTTGTGCGCTTAAAATTTAAAAAAAAAAGCATGGCAAGAAGAAAGAAATCAGAAGAAGAAAGAAATCCAGAAATCCTGTTTATGGTTTGCCACAATCCATGTAGGGCACAGGTCCCCTGGTCCAAAACACCATGTTTAGAGACAAACTAAAACTTGTGTGTAACAAGAAAGTCACATGTTTGAGGTGTAGTATTAAAATATATCCACATGTTTTCCTCAAATTAACTCAAATGTGTCAGTTTACCTATCAGATGTTTCCTAAACCATGACACCATCATCTGGGCTTTCCCTCCTTGTTTATAGAGATAGTAATCATTCTGTATATAACGTTCTGATTGTTTTCAAAACTTCTGACAGTTATCACTAGTCTTCTTAAACTCCAGGCCCCAAAATTGCTGTCAAAAATCGGTAGAAGTATATCGGAAAATAATTCAACACTCTCTGTCCCCAATTCTAAATGGGAAAAAGACATATCTATCAGCCCAGGTATAGGCCTTTGTATAAATATTTGTACCAATACATTTAAGATGACAAAAAAATGCTAATTTGCACCTCAAACAATATGCAATTCTTCACAGGATAAATTAGACAGGACAAACAACGTTCCAGATGGTTTTCAGAGACAGTAACACCTGTGAATGCTGCACAGGGGAGGTGATAGTTATTTACATGCAGTATGAATCTTCCTACCAGTCAATACATTTTGGCATAGGATATGTGGAGACATAATGGCATGTCTAGGGCACACCGTCCCTGCATCTCCCTATTATGCCTACTCGGTGATACCACAAATCTTAATATTAAAAGGAGCTACTCATACATGTTGCTTACAATATTGAGCAACTCTGTTCAGAAATGTATTGTTATGCTTATTGCGATCATGTCTCAATGGAAAGAATGACTGCTTTTGATGGCTTACATCGTATGCAAACCCCAAGTTAAAAATCTCAGAAAATTAGAATATTGTGAAAAAGTTTAATAATTTAAGCTCAAAGTCTCACACTCTAATCAACTAATTAATCCAAAACAACTACAAAGTGTTCCTGAGCCTTGATATTGTCTCTCAGTCTGGTTCTGTAGGAATCACAATCATGGGGAAGACCGCTGACCAGATGGTTATGCAGAAAACCATCATCGACACCCTGCATAAGGAGGAAAGCCTCAAAAGGTAATTGCAAAAGAAGTTGGATGTTCTCAAAGTGCTGTATCAAAGCACATTATTAGAAAGTTATGTGAAAGGGAAAAGTTGGAAAAGAAAAAGGTGCACAAGCAGCAGGGATGACCGCAGCCTGGAGAGGATTATCAGGAAAAGGCCTTTCAAGTGTTGGGGACCTGAGGCGGAAGTTAGTGCATTAAAAGCCCCTAAACACGGACAGATCCTGGACATGGGCTTCAAATGTTGTATTTCTCTTGTCAAGCCGCTCCTGAACAACAAACAACATCAGAAGCGTCTTACCTGGGCTAAAGAAAAAAAACTGCAAATTTTGCATCTCATTTGGAAACCAAGGTCCCAGAGTCTGGAGGAAGAATGGAAAGGCACACAATCCAAGATGCTTAAAGTCCAGTGTGATACTTCCACAGTCTGTGTTGATTTTGGGAGCCATGTCATCTCCTGGTATTGCTCCACTGTGTTTATTAAGTCCAGAGTTAACACAGCATCTACCAGGACATTTTGGAGCACTTTATGCTTCCTTCCGCAGACAGGCTTTATGAAGATGCTGATTTCATTTTCCAGCAGGTCTTAGCACCTGCCCACACTGCCAAAAGTAGCTACCAAAACCTGGTTCAATCACCATGGGATTACTGTGCTTGATTGGCCAGCAAACTGACCTAAACCCCATAGAGAATCTATGGGACATTGCCAAGAGACAGATGAGAGACATGAGACCGAACAATGCAAAAGAGCTGAAGGCCGCTATTGAAGCATTATGGTCTTCCATAACACCTACGCAGTGCCACAAGACTGATAGCATCCATGCCACGCTGCACTGACGCAGCAATTGATGCAAAAGGGGCCCAAACCAAGTACTGAGTACATTTACATGATTATACTTTTCAGAGGTCCAACATTTCTCTATTTAAAATCCTTGTTTTATGGATTTCATGTAATATTCTTATTTTCTGATAATCTGAATTTGGGGTTTTCATAAGCTGTATGTATGATTATTATTATTATTAAAATGCCTCATAAGAATGCCAAACGTCTCTCTGCGCCTGGGTCCTGTTTTCAACCCCTGACACTGTAAGCCATAATCATCAGAATTATAACAAATAAAGGCTTGAAATATTTCGCTTTGTGTGTAATGAGCTATATCATATATTAGTTTCACTTTTTAAGTTGAATTATTGAAATAAATTCACTTTTGCACTATATTCTAATTTTAGAGTTTCACTTGATTCACCTGTTATTCAATATTTCACATAATAATTGTGATCCTTGTGAAAACTGCTTGGATCATGGTGGTGGTGTTCAATCCCTCTTTTGTGGTTCTGTTTTAATCATTCCTCCATTTCTGCACATATTAAGATGGAAGAGAAAATGCACATACATACGTACACACACCATAAGCATAGGCACAAACAAGCAAGTTTGTGTTATTGATTGTTGTTTTGTTTGACCAATTTGCCGTTTGTTTCTTGCTCACTGTTGTAAAAAAACATTTGATTTTGAAAAACATTAATAAATAAAACTCAGACATGTGGTTTCTCTCATTATTGCGCGATAAAGCAAATAGAAATACTTTTGGTAACCTAAAACAAGATTGGTTTGGTCTGATTTAACTTGAGATAGTGAGAAAAATGTAGCATCTTTTTATGTCTTTTTGTTCGTTGTATGTAAACCTCTGGAATCAACTGTATAAAAATATTTGAAGACTTTTTTTCTTCACAATGTTGCACTACCTTGTGTTATCTGCTACATAAAATCCCACTAAAATACATTGTTGATTGTTTTTGTAATGGGAAAAAAAATTGAAAAATTTAGAAGGATATAAACACTTTTGCAAGACACAATTTAGTAAAGTTAAACTTCTAAGCTGATTGCTGTGATCTAAACACATGCAGTCCATTACAGTTAAGAATTTGAAGTATGTGCCCACTTGGATATGCGATTTCAAAGTACGATTGTTTGCTGGAATGGCATGATGAACTGCTTTCACCCATTAGGCTGCCGAATCCCACTTGGTATGGTGACATGAAGATACTTCCATTCTCTCCACAGGCACCTGTCTGGAAGTCAGAGGTCATCCTGTTAGGGGTAATCCCCACAGTAACCTGACCAGGCCGAGGGATAGTGCCAACCAAATGTGCTGCGGAGCGCCAGTCTGTCCCCCTAATACTCCAACTAATCACATTTTAATTGAATTCCAACAAACATGTAAAAACCTGTTCGAGTTTTTTTATTTAATTTTCCTAACAGATGTCCCTGTGATCCCTGTAAAGTGATCTGCCATGCTGGCGTTTTCTGTTTGGAAACACATGAAGCGGTTGAGCTGATTGGCGGAAACAAAACCATGAGTGTGTCTTTGGGATGGATCTGATCATGACTGATTGAGGAATGGGGAAAAACATTAGTTAGGAGAAAGAATAGTTTTCATATTTGAAACATTAAATAAAAATGAACTGGTTCTTGCTAAAGTAACCTACTTCTTAATAAGGGTCATAATGAAAGAGATGAACCAAGAGAGCTGGGTCACCAGAGTTAACCTGCTGACATGCAACTAAACATAGACTGATATAGGCTCCCAACAGCGTTAAGATCTTGAGAAGAATACCATGACTTTATCAATCCTTGGTGTTAAACATAAATATCAAACAAAAATGTGAAAAAAACACCAGGATCAAACTAAAATAGCTCAGACTCAGTCAGTTTGGTTGCAGAGTGTCCATGCACATTTGGTTTGGTGACACTAGATTTTATTTAGGGGTACTATGTATAATTTCTCTTCCACATATCAATTATTCACCGTTATATTCTGATGTACAACATACAATCCCAATCAGATACAAAGAAATGTGCTTATAGAAATTGCCAAAATGTCTAAATGTTCAAAGGGTATGAGTACTAAATCATTCTTGATGATAATATGTAACATTATCAATATTGTTTCTGAAGTTTCCTGATGTTTCTCATCCACTGCAAATTGGTCATAGGAATGTACTACCTTTTTTACTGATATACAAAGAGATTTTTAATAGGCTCATTTTAGTCATCTGTTCTATATATCTTTCAAATATACAAACAATTATTTTTAAAGGTGAAGGTTACGTGTCTGTCAGCTTCAATCTACCGCAAACCATCCAACAGCTTCAGGTCAAAGAGGGGTATCCACCTAAATACCTCAAAGTTTCTGATTTACAACCACAGACAAAATAAAATGTAGCGCCTGCAGCCTGCTACTGAGGCCTAAATCAAAGGCCCTTTCTAATATCAGAGCCAGGGATCTTTAGAGAAAAACTAAAATCTGACTGTGAGCTTAAAAAGTGCTTGTCTAATCTGATCATTTATTGTACATTTGAGTGGTTTTGGGAATAACTGAACCCTGCGTGCTCTGCATCCCTAATTGGTGCTTTTTTCCCCCCATTAGTATGGCCAAACTTGGGATCCCACTAAAAACAGGCAGAAGAAGAAAAACAATCTCTTCCCCAAACAAAGCGTTTGCCATCAGTTTGCAGTTGCTCTGTTTGCAAGCATGGTTCGGATTTGCTTCAATGCGCAGCTGTCACTGAGCCTGTTGGACGTCCTGGACCCCAAACACACAAACCAAAAGAGATTAGTGTGCCATGTCAACCCACTGTTACCACAGATGGCACGGATGCTTTTAGCCTGCTCCCTGTAGACAGTCACCCATTGATCTTTCATACTAAACTCCCCACAGCATGAGTCTTGATACTGTTTTATTTATCATTCTGGCATTTACTATTAAGGCCAATAAAGTTTGACATGTGTGGATTTTAACTATAGGGGGCACTGCGGTTTCTGTGCAGCATGTTAAAGGTGATGTTGTGTGTGTGGGGGGGTGGGGTGGGGGGGGGGGGGGGGGGGTTGTGGAGGGAGATCAGATTTATATTCTGGCAGCCACAACTGTCACCCGCAGTAATGCCTCTCCTGTCTCTCCTTCCTTCAGCCTTCTTTTAGTTCCAATTCCTAAAATCCAAATCCAGTCTATAATTCACTAGTTTTGTCTCTCACCTTGACATACACCTAGTAAACGTGTAAAACATTCTGGTGGGATCTGCTCCAATTTTAATAACTGAATGCTTGAGGTTGTGTGTGTATGAGGAAAAAAGTGAGATATCAGTTACTAGCTTTTAAGAGTCCTGGCACATGCTGAAGGAGCCCCTCAGCTCTAACTCAGAATCCTTGTCCAAAACCAAAACAGGGGACAAGCAGGCAATTTTGAAAATATAGTTTTCAGTTCCTGCACATATTTTCCTAGGGTGTTGTACTCAAGCTGACCATGATGATATTTGGTTCTGGCTCTCATCCAGGACATTACCTGGGTGAGTGTCAGGTGATAGCCTCCCTAATTACATTGGAAGGCAAACAGAGATTCATTTTTTTTCATGGAGATTTCACAGAGCCCCCTGCCCCTGTAAACGTGTTGCTCCTGTAGTAAAATGTGATCTTTCAGCTAATGAAGGACGCGCTTCGTTTCTTTAACTCAATCCCCCTCTAGTTTTGGCCTCTAGGGGGAGCTTAACCCACTTTACTCCTGTTTTTACTGCATCAGGCCCTGGCATGAGTTTAGCTAAACCTTTGTGTGCGAGTACTGATTTATGGCCTCGGCTTGAGGTGTGCATCTCTCCAGGGGTAATCAACCTGACTGGACAGAAGCTTGTGTGAACAGTGGCTCTCAGACATCACTGACACTCTGTCCAACCGCTGCACCGAGAGCTGCTGATTGGAGTCTGCGGTCTGTGGTGTGTGAGTCTCATGCACACACCACAGCAAAGCAAAGCTCTCAATCACTAGGTCTTGGTCCAGTTCATGCCCCATGTTGCAGAGCTGAGTGACACGGAGAGTGCAGAATGCTCATTAGAATCTATGTTTCACAAGCAGAGCAGGGATAGTAAATTGCCAAGGCCTCAGAGTTGTTAAAGCCAGCGCTAACAAGCTGCTCTCTGTCTGCTTTATTGGAGTTAAAATGTAGATTTTGAGTAGTTTTTGGCAACTTTGGAAAAAAAAGAGACAAACAATGGAAACTCCTGGTTTAGAAGAGCAAACCTCAACATAATGAAAACTTGTTTATTCTTTCAAAGAAGCCCTTCAGGTTTTTGGCCCCTCTTCTGGTTAGATACTGACAGAAACATCATTAGACAACAAAAACATTTCAATGACATCAGTTAAAAGGTTTGCTATGGGAATACTGTGGAGCTTTTGGGGGATGCTTTGCGATCTTTCAACACATGGTCAAGGCCCCTGCGCCAGAAGTGTACAAACAGATTTTCCCTCTATGGCCCCACTCCTAAATCAGATCAGCCTTTTTTTTACATGCTACATCTAAGGGCTTTCTATCCCATGTCTAACTACCTAGTCTTTTGTTTGCTCGTGTTTTCTTTTTCCTCTGTGGAACGGCTGGCTTTGACCGTGTAATAGAGTGCATATTGGCCAAGCGGGGCAGCCCGCTGTGACCAGATCAGATGTGTGCTCCTGATTATGAAACTCCCTTTTAGTCACTGACAGACATGGTAATAAATGTGTCCATAAATTAAATTTGGGGCTTTTGAAAAGGGAGCAGGAATATCTAAGGAACATTTCAGCTGATTGTCTCCAGCCGACATGGCAGCGCTTCAGTGGGATTCTGGGGGGGAAACTGATCCTGCTGTGGTGCGGTTGGAGAGTATTGGAGTCGAGATTGAGGGGCGTACAGGGGTGTGTGTGCGGGATGGATGCCTAGCCAAGCAAAATAAAGACTCCTTTATTGCAGTTGAGAAAAATTGTTTGATTGGGTTTGCACAAACGTAAAAGAAAGAAGTCTGCATAAGTAAACATGAACATTTTTGACATTGTAAGCTTTACTGTTATTTTTATGTATAAGTGGGTGCTTTTGTAGAGGCACGTGTCTGTGTTTGTGTATGCTCTAGTTATTTTACTTTTTCCTTGAGCACTACTCAACAGCAACAAGTTCCTGAGTCATTCTACCAAATTTGGAGGGAAAGGATGTATAGTGTGCTTATATTAACTTAAGCACCACATTTACAGCAGCATTACAAAATGTTGGCAAAGCTGTTCTGACAGCTGAAGCAGAATAGAGGCCAAAATTTTTCTTTTTCATTCCCTGTTGGACCAGGTGTTGGATGCATTTAATACAAAGCTTACATGAGATTTTTACATCAAGGCTTTTATTTTCAGTGAGATGTTGCTGGGCTAACTTTAACTTTAAATTGACCTCAGCTGAAACATGTCTCATAAGTAGGGGAAAGGAAACATACAGTAGCTTAACGTCTTGAGCAGTGGCGTCGTCAGCCGATTTTCCCGGAGCTTCAGCCCCGAATGTTTTCAGTCTAGCCCCGGATGTTTTAAGTCTGTTGTTTCACTCACCAGCCACAGGCTCACCGCTCCCAAAATCACTCACAACGGCCGGCTTCACTATTGCCAACTGTCTCAGACAGAAAGTAGCTGAAATTGCCCCAGAAAGTCGCTAGATGTTGCCAGATGACGTCATATGCTAATTTGCATAATAATGATGTCATCACCTGATGACAAATGAAACAAAGGAGGGAAAAAATATATTTAGATTAGGATTTGATCATACAAGTTAAATAATAATACAGTATTTAAACAGGGGAAACATGCTACAGGGAAATGTGACTTCTGTCTTCAAGAAGAGGCTGTGGAACATGTTATATTATTTTGCCTGAAGTAAGCTGTTGAGAAACCTGGTAGCCTACAAAATTGACAAGATATCAAATTGCAACTGGACATCAAAGACCTTTTTAAAAAAATTTAAAGTTCTGAAACATACATTTGCTGAGATATCTCAAGAAGACGAAATTAATAGAGAGAATATAGTTGTTTGTTTATTTGTTTTTAGTACTTTGTAAAAAATAAATAGGGCATATTTAGCATGCATCAAAGGTTTCTGCCAACCGCCATTAAACAGAAGTTTATTGCTTATGATATTATTTTCAGTGGGGTTTTTTTGTCATAAGTTTTAAATGTCCTACGTTTTTGAACTCACCATACCTTTCGAACGTTCCTTGAATGCACCACAGGTGTGAGATGCAGCACAAGCTTCTGCATTAATTCCAGTTGAAAGATCGGTTTTATATACATGCAGATTTATTTTTTACTTTTGAATTAATATGCGAATGGCTAGTGGCTATGTCATCGTCACTTCCGTGTCCAAACCAAATCGCGGCAGCAATGGTGCAGTGCTGTGTCCCGTGTTGCAATAAAATAAATTATGCCAATAAACTGATATGTTACTGCCACTTTCCTCTGGACGAAAACAAGAGGAGGAGATGGCTTAAACTGATACAATAAGCTGGATCTCTTTAAAAGTGTGGACTAGCGCCAGTATTTGCACTAAGCATTAGCCGAAATAACGTTACCTGTTGCTGTTATGATGGAGTGGAGCCACATAAAATAAAAGAGATTAAAGTCAATATTTATGAGAATAAAGTTGTAATTTACTAGTTTAATCTGTCAATTTATTTATAGTCCTTTAAGATGACCAAAAGTCAAAAACAAGTCGCTGTACAATCAAGACAAAATGAGACATTAAAATCTAAAAATAAAAATAATGAAAAATAAAAACAGAAAACATTTCCATATATATATATATATATATATATATATATATATATATATAGTATAGTAGAACACTCGGAGAGCACAGACCCCGCCAGGGCCACTCATCCCCCCCATCACCATGTTGTTATATTTCTAATATTCTGTACTTTACCAATAAAATGTCTGTTAATGAGATGCATGGCTGCGCTTTTCCAGCGGAGAGCAGAGATTCGGGGCTGTTGCGCGTGGGATGCCGCTTGTGAGCTCTTTGACACGGGGGAGGAGTGGAGTTTAGCACAGCCGGTCGGTGGGTGAATAGGCGCTTCATGTCGGATCAACCCCAAGTTGGAATCACTTGTTCCTATTCCCATTGCTGACATTTCCTTAAAATCTTATCAAAATCCATCCATAACTTCCTAAATTATGTTGCTAACAGACAGATAATTGGGCACGAAAACATTATGTCCTGGCGGAGGTAATAAAAAAAGATATCTTCCATCTACCGTCTTTCTGTGTAAATATCTCACATTACAACATGAAAACATCTGGTTTACATTCAGTGCGGCATATATATGAAAAAAATGTACTTTCTTTTCAAATGTAGCTGGTGCGGCACATTCAGGTGTGCTCAACAGTCCGAAAATTATGGTAGTTATGTATGAAAAGTCATATTTTACAAAAATAAACTCATTTACAAAAATAAAGTAATTTACGAGAATTAGTTATAATTTAGAAGATTAAAATAATTTATGAGATTTAAGTAATAATTTACATGATTAAGTCATTTAAAAGAATCAACCTTGGCAACCGCCATTGTGTTTACATTAGGAGCAGCGGCGGGTTGGACCCGGAAGTGATGTCGTGATGTCACGCTAGCCATCCCCATAAACTAACAAACAACTTTGTTTGTGAGTGGATGAAATGAACCGAAAAAGGTCTATGATTGGTCAGTGGACATACTCTGATCATGCGGCGTACACATGCGCAGATCATTACCTTTCTGAGCGTTGGGAAGGAGCAAGCTGGGTCTCTAAAATGCAGGAAATATCGGCAACAAAGTTTCACAGAAGGTAGCTAAGGGTGGTCAGAAATGTCGCTAGATTTTTCGCTAGGCGCTTTTTGGAAAAAAAGTTGTTAAGGGGGTCTGAAAAGTCGTTAGAAATAGCGACAAAGTCGCTAAGTTGGCAACACTGGCCGGCTTTGCTCTACTCTGATCAGCGCTGCCACTGACTTGACTCGGTGTCAGGTTACAGTCAGTTATGGCAAGCCATCAGTATCAAAAATAAGGCGTGTATTAAAACCTTTTTCAAGTATTAAAGTCCATGGTGCATGTTAACGCCTTGCCATAGACAGTATGTCGCTACCGTGGGCGCACACGGCCCCTCCCCTCTCCTAACGAGGCCGCTCTGTACAAACGCATGCGCAGAAAACTGCACAGAGCCAAACCAGTAGATATATTACGACTAGCAACATTTCTAAGACTAACTGTAAATGTCCGTTTTTTGTTTATTAATATAGGCCTGTTTAGTTACAAGTATTGTCCAGTAAACAATGACAAGCTGCGCTTCCAGCTCAGACCGGAAAATCAAGGACTTGTAGCGCACATTTGCTGGAATACGGCTCTCAACGAAGCAGCAGCAGCAGCATAATACCGGACTAAATGAACAAATTGCAGCCCTTGGAAGGCGGAGCGAGGTACATGTTTTAAGCTGTACTTGATTGTTAAATTGATATTTCGTTGTATGTTGGAGTTTATATTAAGAATAAGCATCTAAGCAGATGTGTTTTGTGATTAATTTTATGGTATATTGGCACTGTTAGATTCTAAATGAATTATGAAGTAAAATAAAAGTAAAATACCCGTCGAGGCTCTCACTATTTCTTTCTGGGTGACTGCGACAGTAACAGAAATCAATGGATCATAGAAAAATTACGAAAAAAAACTGTTGTTACTCCTTAGCGTTTTCTAGAGAGAGACCAAAAGAAAGAATTTAAAATGAAGTGATTCACAAAGACAAACTCTGCCTTATGCATCATTTTCTTTAGCTGTCCTGTTGGTAGCAAACTAGTTCTCCTTAGTAAGCACATCGACTAAAGAAAGTAATGAAAAAATTACTAATACAAAAGCAACAAAACAACTTTTTAATTAAAATTTATAAATATCATTGCAAACTTGATGTGGGAAACACTAATACAGCAATGTTGACTATAAAATTGGATTTATTTTGTTCTTTTCTATTGATTTATTTATATATATATATATATATATATATATATATATATATATATATATATATATATATATATATATATATATATATATATATATAATAGCTCTGATCATTTCTTAAACTCACGTTGCTCCTGCAGACAGTATTCCCCATTTGAGATATGTTGCTTTAGACAGGAAGGCTGAATGCTTCCATTGTGTTTGAACTTGTTGATTTGGTTTTATTGTCCACTTGTTTGTATTACATTATTGTATTACTATATGAGCGACTTGTTTTCCGTTGGTTTGTTGCAGACTTTGAGTTGATTGAATAATTTTGTAGAAGGAAGCAAAGATGAGCTGCAGACAGAGAAAGAGCCAGCAGCAGCAGAGCTGTTCCAATCAAACATGGACATTGGTCACAGTTATTTAAGTAGAATTCTTTAATGCTAGAGATTGCTAACCAAGTAAACACTTTTATAACACTCTTGATGCATCATGACTTGATGTAACCCAGTTGTTTGCATAAGGACATTTAGTTTGTGTTTTGTAGTATTAGTTTACAATAATCATATTTTGCACACTTATTTCAGATGTCATGATTTAGTAGTGGGTAGGAGAGATGAGCTAAAGAGAGAAGCTGTAGCTGCAGCTCCAGCAGAAGCACCAGCATCATCATGTGAACTGGCAGTAATTAAATATTCTAACATTGTTTTATAGATTGTCATAAAACCTATTAAAATATAGATAGAAGCAAATTCAAAACGGGTCAATAACAGTGCATCATTGAAGAAATAATAAATCACATAAGTAAAGCTTTGCTTTACCTTATTTGCTCATTTACCATTTTGGCATTATTGACAGAGCCAAACAGACTATCCAAGACAGAACCAATGATGAGAGGGAGAAGAGGAGAGACAACAGCTAGAGATAAAGACAGCAATAGGTGAATAGTGTATGAATGAGTATGTGCACGGTTTGTGAGCGATCTAATTCTAAATAAAACATTTTTTTGATAGTTCACTGGTTAAAGGAAAGAGATGGGAAAAAAAGCAAAGACAAATGGGACAAAGAAAGGGACAAGGGAGACCAACAGAAGCAAGTGAAGAAAGATTGATCGAACTAAATAATTGTTTGGTTTTGCTATTTTGAGATGTAATTTTCCAAAATACAAAAAAATGAACATTAAATGTTAAATTGAACATTAGATACAAAATTACAAAAAAAGCAATTCTATATTAAATTACACATTACACTGTTTTAACATGCATGCATTATAATTTAGGCACCTTACTATGTATGCTATAGTCTATAATCTATTGTAACACTTTGTTGTTTTTTTTACAAAAATTTCACATCTTGTCTGGGCTAAACCCAGGTAATCCTTAAAGGCCTGAGACGCCCCTAGTTTTGAGCTATTTCTCTTTTTTAAAATTTTGCCTTCAAAGAGCCAAATGTTTTTGCAACAATTCTTTAGCCTTCTGAACAGATTTTTAGGATTTCTCTTCTTGACAGGCCTGCCTTGTCACCCATGTTCAGTCCAGTTCCTGACAGCTTTTAGTAGACATTTTTTGTACCCCCACTTAACAATAACCTATGAATCGTTCATGCATAAATACAACATTCCTGACAGCTAAGTAATTCAAGGAGTAATGAGTGATTTTGTGTGCTGATAAATGCCACTATTGATATTACCCTCAAAAGCAGATGCTGAACAAGATAATGTGTTATAATCACAAAGTCATTCAATCATACAGTGGGGCAAAAAAGTATTTGGCAGCCACCAATTGTACAAGTTGTTTAACTTAAAAAGATGGAGGGGTCTATACTTTTCATCATAGGTACACTTCAACTATAAGAGACAAAATGTAAAAGTAAAATCTAGAAAATCATATTGTGTGATTTTTTTAAAAGAATTTATTTGTATAATGGTGCAAAAAATAAGTATTTAGCACCAACAACCAAGCAAGAATTCTGGCCCTCATAGAGCTGTTACTTCTTCTTTAAAAAGCTTTTCTATCCTCCACTAGTTACCTGTATTAATGGCACCTGTTTGAACTTGCTATCTTTATAAAAGACACCTGTTCAAGCCTTCAAACAGTCAGACTCCAACCTCCACCATCGCCAAGACCAGAGAGATCTCTGGGGACACCAGGGACAAGATTCTACACTTGCGCAAGACTGGGATGAGTCAATCTACAATAAGCAAGCAGCTTTGTGAGAAGAAATCAACGGTTGGAGCAATCATTAGAAAGTTGAATAAATTCAAGATCACTGACAATCTCCCTCGATCTGGGGCTCCATGCAAGATCTCACTGTATGGGGTACAAATGATCTTGAGAACGGTGAGGAAGCACTCCCAGAACTACACAAGGGAACCTGGTCAATGACCTGAAAAGAGCAGGGACCACAGTAACAAAGGTTACTATTAGTAACACATTATGTCATTATGGATTAAAGTCCTGCAGTCTCCCTCTATAAGCCAGCACATGTCCACGCCTGTCTAAAGTTTGCCAGAGAGAATCTGGATGATTCTGAGGAGGATTGGGAGAATACCATGTGGTCAGATGAGACCAAATTAAAACTCTTTGGTATAAACGCCACTCGCAGTGTTTATCTTTATTTTATTTACAAAGCGCTTTTCATACACAAATTGCAGTTCAAAGTGCTTTACAAAATTAAAATGAACCCACATAAACCACATTCCCATCCCTCCCCCACAGATTTCAAAGCACGATCATAGTTATACCCCCTCCTCCCAACCCAACACTCATGCAAGCACACACTTAAAAGTAACAATAAAAAGAACAATGGACTGAGTACAAATGAGACAGGTAAGGAAGCGCCATCAAAGGAGCCATCTGCACCGGAGGAGTAGATCGAAAGCAGCCACCAAGGCACTGACCCAGGGTGCCCAGAGGAGGCAAGGCTGAGACATCCACCAACACCAAGCGCTACCTGAAGAGCACCCAGGCAGTCACAGCCGACCACCGCTCCCGAGGCAGAGGGCTCCCAAAGAGGAAACACTGGAAGGAAGATAAAATAACAGTTAAAGTATAAAATAAACAGAGGATAAGTATGTTAAGATTAAGTAGTAAAAATACTGATAAAATGTATGAAGTAAAACATGCAGTGCAGTTAAATGGACTATAAAAATGAATCAATTACAAGCAAGGCTAAAAAGGTGAGTTTTGAGCCTGCTCTTTCAATTCAGTTTCAATTCAGTTTATTTATATAGCGCCAATTCACAACAGATGTCATCTCAAGGCACTTAACAAGAAGTCATTTCAATACATTTATACAAACATTCCAATCAGTTAAAAAGTGTCCTATTTAATGAATCCCACCAGATTGCGTCAGTCATTGGCGTGAGGTTGGGCAGACTTTTCAACCACAGCAATCCTTCAACAATCCCTCATACTGAGCAAGCATGTAGCGACGGTGGAGAGGAAAAACTCCCCTTTAACAGGAAGAAACCTCCAACAGAACCAGGCTCAGTAGGAGCAGCCATGTGCCACGACCGTCTGGGGGTTTGAGAAGACAGCGCAGAGACACAGAAGGAACAGAAGATCCAATATAAGAGTACTTTCTATGTTACAGAAAGTAAAAAGTTGATAACAGGACACAGTGGATGTTCAGCCACTGGGAGCACCATCCCAGTCGATGCCCCCCGTCCAAAAGGGGATTGCAGCCAAGCAGGATACCAGACCAGGTATATCTTCTATGGAGAGAAAAACACTGAGATAACACAAAGTTAACTGTCGAAATAGCAGAATGTACTGTAATACAACTGGAGAGTAGTAGTAGAAAAGGAAGTAGCAGAGTGAAGAAAATTGGTAAGTCTGTCCTCCAGCAGTCTAAGCCTATAGCAGCATAACTACAGAGCTAGCTCAGGATGACCTAAGCCACTCTAACTATAAGCTTTATCAAAAAGGAAAGTTTTAAGCCTGGCCTTAAAAGTAAACAGAGTGTCTGCCTCACGGACTAAAGCTGGGAGCTGGTTCCACAGGAGAGGAGCCTGATAACTAAAAGATCTGCCTCCCATTCTACTTTTAGAAATCCTAGGAACTACAAGTAAACCTGCAGTCTGAGAGCAAAGTACTCTGTTGGGAACATATGAAACAATCAGAGCTCTGATGTATGATGGATCTTGCTGCTGCATTTTGGATCAACTGAAGGCTTTTAATGGCAATTTGTGGACTACCTGATAGTAAAGAATTACAGTAGTCCAGCCTTGAGGTAACAAATGCATGGACTAGTTTCTCAGCATCACTCCTGGACAGGATGTTTTTAATTTTAGCAATATTCCAGAGGTGAAAGTAGGAAATCCCA
Organism: Valencia hispanica; assembly: GCA_963556495.2. Lineage (NCBI taxonomy): Eukaryota > Metazoa > Chordata > Actinopteri > Cyprinodontiformes > Valenciidae > Valencia > Valencia hispanica. Next base: position 47,739,324 of record OY747701.1, read on the forward strand.
GAAACCTGTTTAATATGGGATTTAAATGTCAAGTCTTGGTCAAAAATAACGCTGAGGTTCTTTACATTATTACTGGGGGCCAATTTAATGCCATCCAGATGAAGTGATTGACTAATCAGTTTCTTTTTTAGAACTTCTGGTCCAAAGACAGCAACTTCTGTCTTGTCAGAATTTAAAAGCAAAAAGTTTAGATTCATCCATGTTTTTATGTCTTCCAGGCATGCCTGTAATCTCCCTAACTGACTGGGTTCATCAGGATTTATGGATAAATATAGTTGTGTATCATCGGCATAGCTGTGGAAATTTATCCCATGCTGTCTAATGATTCTACCAATTGGAAGCATATAAACTCAGCAAAAAAAGAAACGCCCCTTTTTCAGGACTGTGTATTTCAACAATAATGTAAAAATCCAAATAACTTTACAGATCTTCATTGTAAAGGGTTTAAACAATGTTTTCCATGCATGTTCAATTAACCATAATCAATTAATTAACATGCACCAGTGGAATGGTCATTAAGACCTTAACAGCTTACAGAAAGTAGCCATTTAAGGTCACAGTTCTAAAAACGCAGGACACTAAAGGCACTTGTCTACAGACTGTGAAAAACACCCAAAGAAAGATGCCCACCTTTTCTAGGCCAGACAGGAGTGGTAAAAAGTGCTCTTCACTGATGAGTCACGGTTTTGTCTCACCAGGGGTGATGAATGGATTCGTGATTATCGTCGAAGGAATGAGCGTTACACCGATGCCTGTACCCTGGAGCGGGATCGATTTGGAGGTGGGGGGTCCGTCATGGTCTGGGGCGGTATATCACATCACCATCGGACTGAGCTTGTTGTCATTGCAGGCAATCTCCAGTCCTTGCGGTACAGGGAAGACATCCTCCTCCCTCATGTGGTACCCTTTATGTATGCTCATCCGGACATGATCCTCCAGCAGGACAATGCCACCAGCCATACTGCTCGTTCTGTTTGTGAGTTTCTGCATGACAGCAATGTCAGTGTTCTGCCATGGCCAGCGAAGAGCCCGGACTCAATCCCATTGAGCACGTCTGGGACCTGTTGGATCGCAGGGTGAGGGCTAGGGCCATTCCCCCCAGAAATGTCCAGGAACTTGCAAGTGCCTTGGTGGAAGAGTGGGGTAACATCTCACAGCAAGAACTGACAAATCTGGTCCAGTCCATGAGGAAGAGATGCACTGCAGTACTTCAAGCAGCTGGTGGCCACACCAGATACTGACTGGTACTATTGATTTTGAGCCTCCCTTCATTTAAGGACATATTATTCTATTTCTGTTAGTCACATGTCTGTGAAACAATTTTAGTTTATCTCTTATGGAGTTGACTCTTTTAGTGTTCATACAAATATTTACACACATTAAGTTTACTGAAAGTAAAAACAGTTGAAAGTCAGAGGATGTTTCTTTTTTTGCTGAGTTTATATGGTGAAAAGAATTGGTCCAAGCACAGAACCCTGTGGAACTCCACAAGTAACCCTTGAGAGTGAAGAAGATTGGTCATTTAGATGAACAAACTGGAATCTGTCAGACAAATATGATTTAAACCAGCCTAGTGCTGTTCCTTTGATCCCTGCAACATGTTCAAGCCTTTCTAAAAGAATATTGTGATTGACTGTGTCAAAAGCAGCACTGAGATCTAACAAAACCAGAATAGACCCAAGTCCATTATCTGAGGCCATGAGAATATCATTAGTAACCTTCACCAGTGCTGTTTCAGTGCTATGATGAGCTCTAAAACCTGACTGAAACTCTTCAAACAGCTCGTTGCTGTTTAGATGCTCACAGACTTGATTAGCAACAGTTTTCTCAAGGATTTTGGATAAGAAAGGAAGGTTAGATATATGTCTGTAATTCACTAAGTCATCTTGATCAAGGGAAGGTTTCTTGAGTAAAGGTTTAATTACAGCTATTTTAAATTCTTGTGGTACGTATCCGTTTACTACGGATAGATTAATCATATCAAAAATGGGGCCAGGAACCAAATGGAACACTTCTTTAAATAATTTGGCTGGGATTGGGTCCAACATACAAGTTGAAGGTTTAGATGAGGCTAATATTTTTGATAATTCCGAAATCTCGACTGAATCAAAACAGCCTAAGCACAAATGAGGTTCTACAGTTCTTTCCGATGCTGCCTCATTTACTGAGGAAGAAGTAATCATGTTTGGGAGGATGCCAATGATTTTATTTTTAATAGAATTAATTTTATTTATGAAGAATCCCATAAAATCATCACTGCTAAGAGCTGGGGGAATAGTTGGCTCAACAGAGCTCTGACTCTGTGTAAGTTTGGCAACTGTACTAAAAAGAAACCTAGGATTGTTTTTATTCGCCTCTATTAATGATGAAAAATATGCTCTTCTAGCTTGTTGAAGGGTCTTTTTATACAGCAGTAGACTGTTATTCCAGGTTAAATAGGAATCCTCTAGATGTGTAGAGCACCATTTTCTCTCCAACTTCCTAGTATTCTGCTTTAAAGTATGCAACTCTGCGTAAAAACAAGGAGTCAGCCTCCAATGGCTAGCCACTTTCTTTTTTAAGGGGGCTACACTTTCTAATGCCAAACGCAATGAGGACGTAACGCTGTGAACCAGACCATCTATTTCTGAAGGGTTAGAGATAGAATTGCTGCCATCCACTGTGTTACTCTGAGACACTGAGGAAAGTAAGAATGGAACAGATTCTTAAAAAATTGTTACAGCATTGTCTGATAAAGCTCTACTATAATGACATTTTCTTTCAGATTTAAGATGGTCAGTTAAAGTAAATTCCAAAGGTATTAAGAAGTGGTCAGACAGGACCGGGTTATGCGGGTGGACTGTTATTTCCTCACACTCAATACCGTATGTCAGTACAAGGTCCAAAGTGTGTTTGCCCGAGTGGGTCGATCCCTGTACTTTTTGAGTAAAGCCAATTGAGTCTAAAATAGCACTAAAGGCTGCATTTAGGCTATCACTTTCAGTATCCACATGAATATTGAAGTCCCCCACTATAATGACCCTATCAGTATTTATTACTAAATCAGATAAAAAATGTGAGATCTGATCCAAGAATTGAGAGTAAGGGCCTGGTGGACGATACAAAACCACAAACAAAAATGGTCTGAATGTTTTGCAACTTGGATGAGGAAAATTAAGGGTTAGATGTTCAAAAGAACTGTAACTATCAATTGGTCTGGGACTAATTAGTAAATCAGAACGAAAAATTATTGCAACTCCTCCTCCTCGCCCAGTATTTCTACGAATGTGAAAATTTAAATGACTGGAAGGAGTTGACTCATTTATACTGACATAATCCTCCTGCTGCAACCAGGTTTCTGTGAGACAAAGGAAATCAATGTGATTATCATAAATCAAGTCATTTACTAACATAGTCTTGGAGGAGAGAGATCTTATGTTTAATAAACCACATTTAATAGATTTATTTTTCTGTTCAGTCAAAGTCGTATTTATCTTTATGAGTTTTCCATAATTTGCTTTTGTTGGCTTAACTTTTAATCCATTTAATTTGGCCGTGGGCAAGACACTATTTCTATAGGGTAATGGGTGGGTAACAGTACAGAAGCAGCAGAGAGGTGGGTTAAACTACGACTCTGCTTCCTGGTCTGGACCCTGGGTTGTCAGTGTTTTGGAGGACTAATAAATTCGGCCATATTCCTAGAAAGAAGAACTGCTCCATCCAAAGTGGGATGGATGCCGTCTCTCCGGAGCAGACCAGGTTTTCCCCAAAAAGTTCGCCAGTTATCAATGTAGCCCACATTGTTTTCAGGACACCACCTAGACAACCATTGATGGAATGACAGCATGCGGCTAAACATGTCGTCACTGGTCCGATCAGGCAGGGGACCAGAAAAGATTACAGAGTCTGACATTGTTTTGGCAAACTTACACACCGAACCAACACTCCTTTTTGTGACCTCCGATTGGCGTAACTGGGTGTCATTACCGCCAGCGTGAATAACAATCTTACTGTATTTACGCTTATCTTTAGCCAGCAGTTTCAGGTAGGATTTGATGTCGCCTGTTCTGGCCCCTGGCAAGCATTTGACTATGGTCAGTGGTGTCTCTAATGCCACGTTTCTGACTTCTCAGCGGGTGTGTCGCTGAGCGGGGAAAATCTGTTAGAAACGTGGACGGGTTGGTAGAGGCCCGTGGGCTGGGTTCTTGAACTATGCTTCTTACGTACAGTCCCGGCTGCACGGGCTCTACCGGAGGACGGCTAGGGGGTTCTGTCCTTGTTGGCTCCGCGCTGGCTAATTGGCTTCGGCTATCTGCTGGTTTTTCAACAGCGCAGAGCCGTGCTTCTATTTCTGATACCCTGGCCTCCAAAGCTACAAAAATATTACATTTATTACAGTTACCATTATCACTAAGGGAGGCAGGGAAGTAACTAAACATCTGACAGAGAGAGCAAGAGAGAAGAGAAGGGTTAGAGACAGGAGAGAGAAGAGTAGCTATAGCCGCAATGAAGCTAAGCTAACTGAGCTAGCGAGACCTTACCACCCCAAGAACGTTCTCTGCAGCCCTGAGGTCCCCCGAGAGCCTGTTCCAGAGGTGAGCGCCATGATAATAGAAAGACTCCTTGCCATGAGTGTGTGTCCTGACTTTAGGGATAACAAGGAGACGGCTGCCATAGGAGCGCAGTGACCGCGAAGGTTCATATGGTAAAAGCGGTTCTGAAAGATGAGAAGGCCATTAAGACACTTAAAAACCATTAAAAGAACGTTAAAATGGATCCTAAAACATATGGGGAGCCAATGCAATGAGTTTAAGACAGGTGTAATGTGTTCTCGCCTCCTGGTCTTCATCAAGACACATGCTGCTGAATTTTGTAGAAATTGTAAACCGGATATATTATTTTTGGGAAGACCAGAAAGCAGGGCATTACAGTAGTCAATTCTACTGGTGATAAAAGCATTGATCAGTGTCTCCGTGTTGGCCCGAGAGAGAATGGGGTGTGTTCGTTAGATGATAAAAACCTATATTAGTAATGTTTTTAATGGAGGGGGAAGAAGGCTGAGTTGCATCCCAAGAACACCATTCACACTGTGAAGCATGGGGGTGCAAACATTATTCTTGCGGGCTGCTTTTCTGTAAAGGGGCAGGATGACTGATCCGCATTAAGGAAAGGATAAATGGGGCCATGTATCGTGAGATTATGGACACAAACTTCCTTCCATCAGTGAGAGCACTGAAGATGAAACGTGGGTGGATCTTCCAGTGTGACAAGGATCCCAAACACACCGCCTGGGCAACGAAGGAGTGGTTACGTAAAAAGCATTTCAAGGTTCTGGAGTGACCTAGCAAGTCTCCAGAACTCAATCCAATACAGAATCTGTGGAGGGAGTTGAAAGTTTGTGTTGCCCAGCGACAGCCCCAAAACATCAAGGCTCTAAAGAAGATCTGCATCGAAGAACGGGCCAAAATACCAGCTACAGTGTGTGCAAAACTGGTGAACACCAACAGGAAATGTTTGACCTCTGTCATTGGCAACCAAGGTTACTTTACAAAGGATGGAAATTAACTTTGGTTATTGACCAAATACTTATTCAATGCACCAATAAATTCTTCAAAAATCCTACAATGTGATTTCCTGGAATTTTTTTTCACATTCTGTCTCAGTTGAAGTGTACCTATGATGAAAATTACAGATCTCTCTCATATTTTTAAGGGAACAATCTGCATCTGTTGCAGCCGAATACGTTTTTTTCCCCAGTGTAAATAACTAAGGTGATTAACCTGTCTGACAGATAAATGGTATTTCAATGAAAGTTAAAAAAACTACTAGTTTTCAAAGGAAAACAATTTAAATATGTACAAAACCACCTAATTCACCTTGAGTTCTGTCTCTTATTGTTTGATTATCTACTTGTTAGTACTGAACATTGAATAAATTGAAGGAATTCATAGACTTTTTAAACTTTGCTGTTTTTTATTACTTCAAAGTATAGCCGGGAGAACAATAACTTTTGTATCAGCAACATTGAAATTAGCCATACAAGATGTAAAAAATATATTTTTATGTCTAGCCAACTGTAAATACTGGAGTCAAGGCTGGGCCATTTGTAGCAATAAATTATTTCTTGAATTTTAAATGCAGAACCCAAGGTAGGTATTTCAATTCACAGTGACAGTAAATAATTATATTAATCCATACGTTTTAGTAGCCCTGGTAAATATTTGTGAAATCACTTAAAATAAATCCTTGTTTATTGCAGTTCAATTCAACCTTTAATCTGAGTAAATTTATTCAGTGGAGAAAAATACAGCATTAAGCAAAAAATTGCTTTATAACAAGATTGCCTTGCCTGTGGCACAATTTTTGACATCTGCAATCAATATTTAGTGCAACACCCTTTTAGCAATAGAACAACACATCTCCTAGAAGATAGGAGCATACAAAAATATTAATCTTTCCCCCTTTCTTTTGCACCATCTCAATTGATTGCACAAAGTCCTGGGTCCTGTCCTATGCTCTCTTCTCTTCAGCTTAACCCACAGATTGTTTGTAAGGTTCAGGTCTGGGGATTAGAGGGAGAACCATTTTGGACTGATTTGGATCATTATTTTGTTAGAAGACAGTGTGAGAACTCCTTTTCAGTTTACTGGCAGAGTCTATCAGAATTTTATCCAAAATCTCTTGGTATTTAAAAGATTTCAGTTTTTTCGCACTCTAACCAGCTTGACATGGCATTTGGATTAAATACAGTCCCACAGCTTACCAGATCCACCACCTTAATGACCAGTGAGGGTGATGTGTTTTTTTTCTCTACTTAATCATCCTTTGTTTTAACACCAAACAGACCTGGAGTGTTTGTTGCCAAATAGGTTTAATATTAGTCTTATCTGACCAATGCACATGATTCATGGTAAGTCCCTTTAGAGTTTAGCAAACTCCACATGTTTACGTTTGTGATTATAGGACAGAAAAGGCTTTTTCCCCCAACATTATTCCAAAATGACAAGCTGGCATGTAGGCAGTGTCTAGTGGTTGTAATAGAAACTTCGTAACCACAAGATGCCAGTCTTTGATGGAGTTCTCTAAGCTATGACCCTTTTTTTAGTGTTCTGCTCAGATAAACATGGGTCCTCATCCAGTCCTGTTTATCACATTTCAAGTAGGTTAAAATTTCTGTCTAAAAGAAACAGGCCTCTGTGTAACATCATATTTATGCCCAGTGATATGGAAAATCCTAGATTACTAATTGAAAGTTCCCTCAGGTCAACTTAAAAAAAACAATCTTTTTTTTAAAATGCTGTAGTTGCATTTATTTTACATCTATATTTTTTAAGGCCAATAATGGTGACAATGCTGATTTTGTAAAAAACCTACGATAATGTTTTATTGAAATGAGATTTTTCCCATCTGAAGAAAGTGCTACAATCGAAGGTTGAATTTTCAAACTTTTAAAAGATTAATTTATTTTAAGGCTTTTTACAAATGTCTACCAGGAGTGCCAATGCTTGTGTCCAGCACTGTAAATGCTTGTTTAAACGACTATATTTAACCAGGGCAGTCATAAGGGAGGGACACAACTTCTCAGAGCTGTGTGACACATGTAACTCGGCTACCAAGAGTCGCACATCCTTAAGTGTTTGTCAGGCCTGTCTTCTGGGCTTTATTTTCATGAAGCTGTGAAGTTGCAGGTCTGAAAGGTTCCCCTGGGGCAGAGGGGAGTCTGAGTCACAGCCAGAGACACAGTCATAGACAAGAGCCGTCACAGTCCTGTTTTAGAACTTGCAATCTAACACAATGCTGTGAAACAGTTTTACTTTATTACTTATTCACTATAGACATGTGTCTTGGCTAAGGGAAAACTCAGCTTTCTCAACTTCCCGTTGCTTCTCCTTCTATTCACTTTTCTTATCATTATATCTAAGTTTCTTTTATTTATCTGCCATTCACTGTCTTTCCCACTCTTTTCCATATACTTTTCTTGCTCCATCCATCTATCCTGCCTTTCTTTGAAATGTTATGATTCACTGGCTGTGATCTTTTAGAACTGTCTCCTTTAAGTCTATGTGTCTCCTGAGTATGACCGCAGAATGGTACATCACTTCTATCCTATGTAATTTCCTGGGCTTTTTAAGGTGCATTTATTCACCCTACAATGGTGAAAACGGTTCTTTTCTGCTGAGTTTAGAGGCTCTGTCATGGAAATCATTATCTGGTCTGGAAGCGGGCCAACATTAGCCTTCAAAGTTTCTCTCCTGATAAGACAAAGGCAAAATAAAGACTTTGCAGAATTGTTTGAATTTTAAGACCATTATAAAACAAAAGTGTGTAAGAGATGTAGGGCATTAAGTCAAGGCGGTAGAAGCATGAAGTTATGGGCCGATCCATCATGAAGTGATTTTCCATTGTAATGAATAATAAATGTTTTAAAGGTGGTTTCAAACCAACCAAATAAATCTAGGAAATGAATTAAGACATGTTATAATAAAGTATAGGAAATCCTCTCAGACAACAAAGGTTCTTTGGTATAATTCTCTATAAAATCCAAACCTATTTAAATACCTCCACCTGTATTACTTTTGCACTACGCTACATAGCAGAGAGGCTCAATTACTCTCCTATTCTTTCTTATGCTTTTCCCTCATATTCACTCTTGGCCTGTCAATAAAAAAGGGCCAATAAATCACTTAGCTGTCCCTGTGGGTTTTTTGGGTATTGGTGTTGGAATGAGTTGTCCTACCAACACAGCTGAGTAGACATTACTCCCAAAGCCCCCTAAAAAAAACTTTTCCTACCACCCTCACTTTAAAAAACCAACATGGTGAAAATTACATTTCGGTTCAGGAGGCTAATAAATCTCAGCCAAACGTGGCAGCAGAAGTGGAATAAGGGGGCCCTCCATGATGGCTGCAGTCTCAGTGATGTAGATCTTATGTTGAGGGAAAGGGGGAAGCAATATAAGAGGAGTGTTGTGTTTGCACTGCGTATATTATGTGCAAATCAAGTCAGATAGATGATATAAAGTCTAAAATATGCAAGGAAGTTGTTCAGTTTTGTATGCAGATAAGAGACATCTGTTGTAATCTATAATTACTTTAAGATTTTGTAGACTCATTTTAGGGAAGAAGACAGCTTTAAGTCACCTCTTGTGAAGAAACACAATTAGAGCTTTGATTTGTACTCTTGGGAAACAGCTCAACAACAGTCTGGGTGTGAGCATTACCTTTAAGCTTATTAAGAGTTACTGCAGTGTGTCCACATGGTCGTTCCTTGTTAGCTTTCCAGTTTTGGGGCCTGTTTGAAAGGAACAACCTCTGTACTGCCATCAGAGACTCATTAAAACACACATTCACAAATCTGTCAGCAATCACTGGACCCAGAAACATTCGGTGCCACTCACAAATTAGCGGCAAAAAAGCTATGTTTACCATGTTAGCTTTTCATTTCTCAGTGCATACCCACAAAAACAAATAATGGTAGGAACATTGTTTGATACAGCAGCGTTCATATTTATTTTGCCATTTAAATGTTACAAAATGTAGGCATTGGGAGACATGATAATGGAATCCAGATCTTAGCTTTATTTAATTTGTAGCTCTGTAGAGAGTCATTTTATTTTAGATTATAGCCCTGCATAAGCTGTGCTGTTTGTGTCTCTCGGGGTTACATTGAGTAACAGTGTTGTGTCTCAGTCATCTGGATGTGCTTTTCTGTCCTCAACAGAGCACACTTCTTATCTTCATCATTCCCAACCCAGAACCTCATGATCATGTGGTTTATCCACTTTGCCCAATCACAAAAACAGTGAAGTGGGCCATTTGTATGCAAATGTGGGAAAGTCATTCAAAGTTCCCCATATCTTTTGCATACTAGTGATAGCACAGTGAGGCATGTATCCATGCAAACCTATAATCACTCAACTTTATTGTCAAAATTTGCAGTTGCTGATTCTAGTGAGATTGTTAATCTCGGATTACTTGGATACAATAGGAAGTCTGTACATGAATTTTTTCTTTCTTTGAAATTTGAAACTCCATTTACTCTCTAATGCTATAGTTCTCTAGTAAGGTGCATGTACTGAATGACCTGAAATTGCTTTGAAGTAAAAAATTAAAGTTATCAACCATTTACAAGCAAAATACAAAGCTTATTATTATTGCTTCAAAGAAAAACTGCTTAAAGGGAAGCTCAGAATATTTCCAGAAGATCCAGTATAAACTGAAGTGAATTACAAACCAGGAAAAAACTGCTAGTGGGTACCTATTAATCCCTAAAGTCAGAATGTGGATTTGGGAATGCCATCAAGTTCAACTTCACCATCTTCGAGAAACAAACAAAAAGGTGGAAAATCCTGATTGAGGTCTTACTATCTGCAGTTACTGCAGACAGTACTATCTGCAGTTACTGAAGTTTTGATCACGTTTAGTTTTTGAATATCTAAAATGCAAAGAAATAACTTGTAACTGCTGCAGATAGAACTATGTTTTTAAGAAAACAGCTTTTTTATATTGTTCGGGTTGGTGAGAAGCCTTTGACTGTCTCACCTTGAATTTTTACTTCAATAAACACAATAAACAAATGAAAGCATATAAGAGACCTGCAATATTCAGAATACCTCCAATTTTCAGTTATTCAAAAAGTCATAGATGGGTCTGTTTTCGACCTTTCACTGATAGATTATTATGTTATTTGTATAGTGATCACATGCAGCGACAAGGCAAATTTTCTTTTGATTGTTCTATTTTTAACAGTGTTCAACATAGCACTCTCTTAATGACAACCACTATTCACAACTATTTGTTGATAATGAGCACTATTACTCAAGCTGAATTCAGCCTAAATGCAAGTGATATGTTTTCTATCCTCTAATAGTTTCAGTCTTTTCATTACAAGGTCGATTGCCATTAAGAGAAACAAATTCCAGTCATTGCAAGTGTATTTTGGTCTTGTTAGTCATCATGGTTGAGACCTGGTAATAAGATTCCGCTGCTTATTCTGTAGAAACATTCTCCTTTCATACCTAACTTTCCCATGCAAAGAAAAACTCCACCCAACACCAGGTGTTGGTAGGTCTAAAATGTTTTATGACTCATAAACTAATTATAGTGATTGCTCTGTGAATGTAGCAGAGTCACAACACAAGAAGAAAGATGCACACGTCTCATAAATCAAAAATTTTGACAAAAACAGATACAAAATGGTAAGTCATTTCAAGATGTACGCAATTATCTGATCAAATCTGGGGCAGTAACCTGCGAACGAATGATTCAAAATTATGACTGATACTGGGGTTGGATTCCTACGTGGAATTTATAAAAAAGAAAAGAAATGTTAGTTTAAATAACTGGAAGATATAATTAAATGAATGCATCATAACGATCTATGCTTACATCCTTTTTTTAGATCTAAGAACACATCCAAATCCTTAACATTTTTCTGGAATTGCTATTGCACGACAGTAAATTGAAGGCTGTTGTACAGATAATTGAAAGCTTTTAAGTGGCACAGTGTGCTTATTCTTAGTTAGAACCAGCAGCGAAAGAAAAAAACAATCAAAAGAACACAAAAAACATTACTGGTCCACACACTGTAGATATGTAGTTGGAAAGAAAATGTCAAAAGAGACTAAATTCTCAGCTCCAACAATGCCTTCATGATAGTAAGGTGTAATTTTTATTTCATTCCCAGATGCTCCATTCATGCTTAAATATGAAAAAAATGAAAGAAAGTGATGTTAATGCAAAAGTAATGTACCCCATCCTCACACATTTAACAGTAAGTTTTACATACTCAATCCCAACGCACACACACCCTATTCAAACTTGGTGCACATTAAAAGTAAAACATGCACCTCAAAGATGTACATCACTTGCTGTTCCACAAAATCCACTTGATTTCCTTATGCTTAAATATTTGTAACATGCATTTCAATACACCAACACACTTGGCAAGATAGGAAACAATCAGACAGTCATATAGTGCTGAACTGAATCTGAGAGTGAATTGTTTTCCGTTGATATCCTGAACATTGCTAGAAGGGTTAAAACAGCTACAGGTATCTAAGTGCGGGATGATTGCTTTTTCTATAAACTCATGATCCAACTGATATTAAATAACTTTATAAACTACCCAGTGGTTTCCTTTCAATCATTGTTGTTTAGTGTAATTTAATGGCCAGTGATCAAAGCTAGTTAAGTCTCACACCGTATTTGTTATTAAATTAACTGGACTACTCTTGAGATGTGGAAAAGGGTAATTAAATTATTTGCTAGAATCTTCTCTCATATGATTAAAAATCTTTATTCTTCTTATATAAAATAGCCAAGATTAGCAATCTTGTACTGTGGAAGACAATCAGTTGAACAGATTTAAACAGAACAAGTCATACAATTCAAATTATAGATAAACATGTAGTTAAGTCCAAACTTATGCATACCCTTGATAGATTTAGGTTTTAAAGTAATCTTTAAATTTTACTTTCTTCTGACTTGAAGTAATTGTAACATTTCAGAGTGGCCAGGTCAGAGACCTGATTGAATCCAATACACAGCCTCTAGAGAGTTATAAAGATTAGGGTGATGGTAATGAAGCCTTCCAACCTCAAAGACTTATAACTCATGATGAAAGATGAAAAGGCTGGGAAGCAATCATAAGGAGGGTTTGATTCTTGAAATGTCCATAAAGAAATGGTTCATTTTTATTTTGACATGCCATTTTTGAATAAAAGAAAAAAGAGAACATTATTGTTCAGATCAGCTATTCTTTTAACATTGTTTACTAACTTCGAGAGATGTCTGTCTCGTTTCCTATCGGAAACCAATTTCTTGAGTAAAGTAAACTAATTAAAAATCTACTTCTCCCAGGTACCTGAATATATTACATCTTCATGATAAGTGTTTTTATTAAAATGTGACTCATTCACACCAAGATGTCTCTGTGTGGCCTAACATGTATAACACAAGCACATCCTGGAATCAAAGTGTGTAGGCTTACTTACCTGAACCTTTATGCTGAATGTAGTTCTGAAGATATACAGGCAAGTGGCAGGCAAAATACTCATATGCTGGTGACTCAGTTTGTGATTAGTAATATCAGACCATCCAACAGTAAGGATAAAGCAGAGAATGGTGTTGGAGGCTTTGAAAATGTTTTTAATAAAGCTAAAAACACCTTAATAAACTGTATCCAGGTCTAAAGGCTTAAACTTTTTGGGCAGAATATCCAAGGGTGGAGAAAACTCGGAATCAATTGATTTCCATCCAAATAACAAATTCTGTAATTTGCAACACTTTGACAAGAAAAAATATATTAGGATCTGGCAGGGCATTACATGGTTATCTTCATCATTTTTAAAGTTCAGATTAAAATTATCTTACTTTTTCTTTCATCCACTCTGAAATATCTTTAAGCCTCTGAAAATGTCATAGTGAAATAAAGATTATTGGTACTCAGTGTGTGCTGCTCTGTTGATACTCCTTTTAGTACATTAAAATGGTTCACTTGGAAAAGGGACAAATGAAAAGTTGTTTTGGAGGTAAATTGTAGACACAAATATGATCCCAGAGGATCACAAAGCAGAGGCCCTGGAATTAGATTAAAGACCCTGCTGAGGAACACCTGTCTGTCACTGACGGATCCCCTCCTACTAGGTCCCAGATGGATTTTGGGTGTAGTGGGCCTTATTATAACTTCCTCCTTCATCCTCCCCATTAACACAGTTTTTTATCTGGCTTTCTGTGTTGACCTCCTTCCGCAGTATTCCCTTTCCGTGCATATCAGGAATTCTGTTAGGGGACTGGATGGTGCTGGAAAAGGGAAAACAGTTTACTTGGATGGCCAGCTGTGTGCCAACAAAGCTCAGAGCACCGTGGAGAATGGCCCATTATCTCCCACACACTCTCTCCTTCATTCACACCCCAAACCCAGGCCCTGCAAAATTAGGCAGACAGACTCTGCTAAAACCATCACTCATCCTCAAACATCCATGTGGTGTACTCCAGCACACACCCACTCGTATCTGCACACACATGATTGCTTATTTTGAATGCTGTCTGAGGAGTTATTTTCCCCTCACTCCCCTTGTCTTACGCACACCAACAGGGGGCCCAAGAGTCTTCATGCCATGTGTCACTGCTTCTGACACACAGGACTAAGCAATTCATTAGAGCATGGGTCGAATCATCCCTACACATAGTCTTATCTGTCTGCTCTCAGTCAGCCAGCCCATTGAACAGCCGCTGGACGCCTCTCACTGCTGGTAGGATATGAGCAATTAGCAAGTAAAACCTTTTAGCACTGCCAGCTGATTTGCGGCCAGTTTTCTGCATATGCCTGTAATTCACACTGACATTTCATCTCCTCACTTGTCACAGTCTTTATTGTGTATTACCACAATATAAACAATAATGATGAAGTAATAATCAAATTTGAGGCAATATAATTATTTTGTTTTCCCCAGCGCCAATGTCCACTGGTTGAACCTGTGGGAGACAGCTGAGAAGTGAAGGTTCTTATGCGAAGCGGAGGTCTCAGGAGAGCTTGCTCAGGCAGCCGGGGGAAGTCTTCCCAAGTCAACCCAAGGGAAATGGATGACAGTTACACTACCCTCTGGCCAATTAACTGTCATTCTAGCTGTTGGTTTAACTTGCTGACCTTACCTCTACTCTGTTGTTTGTCTTATCATTTCCGGAATACAGGGCCTCATCTGTGTATGTAAAGTAGAGTGGTGACCTTCAGGGAATGGGAGCAAAGGTCACAGTTCATCCACTGTATTTCTTTCACGTCACAGCAAATATGCCAAGAACTCTTCTGGGAATTTCAGGGTGCAGAGAAAATGGAGTCCTGTGGGACCAAAAGAGAGCTTTCTGTTATTACTTCCAATTACTTCCCAATCTCCCGCTCTATCTACCTGTAAAATGACATTAGATATGCCTGTTCTCATGGTCCTTTACACATGAAGGCTGTGCTTCTCAGTGATGAGGCCCGTGGGAATTCAAGGTCCATTTTGCTTGCCCTTACAGTCATCAAGTAGCTGAATGCATCCACAATACAGGCGAGCAAAGTTAATTTCTTAAAAAATTACAAGGGTTTTTGTCTTAGAGAGGACATGTTGAAATTTGTTGGGAAGAAACTATGTTCAGCTCCCACATTTGTCTGTGGCCAGGCGTGGGCTTGAGGGTGATGTGTGAATAACGGTACAGTTCTAGTGAGTGGTGCTGTCTTAGCATGACAACAGAAGAGGTGGGTGGCACTCGTCCCTCTGTAAAAAGAGACAGTGACACAGCGCCCACCCTTCTCTGCCTGCCAGAGTGCCATTCATTGTGACCAGTCGCTACTAAAGGACAAAAACCTTGAGAGTCGACACAGCTGGAGATGGAGGGGAGCATTCATATTTGATGCTTGACTTGTTCAGACACTTTTCTGTGCTGTGTCTCACAAAAGCCCACTTCCTGTTTCCCATCCTATTTCGTGACAGTAGATGGATAGACAGCTTTACCTCATATTGGCTTTAGTTTTTTTGTCTTAAACACAGGAGGATGTTTTATTATTGGTGATTCTCCCCTAAAGTTGTCAAACGTTCTTCCTTGAACTTACATTTTTAGTTACTTATGATTTTAAAGCAAATAAAGACACACAACAGTTATGGCATGAGTTGTCACATTCCAACCATAATTTCTGTGTTGAATTGTGGTTCAACACTGTTATTTTATCCCACAATTGACCAATCATTTCCATGCAATGGTGTGAGTTCATTTACTAAACTCTTCCAGTAACATTGGAACAATTAAAATGATGATCCTAATTAGTTATTTATATAACTCAGATTGTGCTAAATCTTGAATATCAGTTTTACCATTCTGAGAACCGTAAACTAGCAGAAATTAAGTATATTATGAATTACAGAACTTATAGACTGAAAAGTGTGAGAGCATACATAAGCTAATTACTTTTCCATCACTTTGACATCAATGGCAGCAGATAAAATGATACAAACCTAGAAATACATATAACCTAATTCTAAAAATATTCAGAAATTTTGGGCAGAACATGTCTAACAGTAATGATCAAACCTTGCTTTTTTATTGGCCTTCTTCATAATTCCTTGTCAAAATTCCAGATGTTTTACCAACATTTCACTTTTTAAAATATCTTTCTTGACTAAATGTTTAACAATGCATTTTCCTCTAAGTCCATAGTTTGCTTATTTAATTTCCTACTACTTAATAGATTTTAAAAATAGTTTGCTCCATAATTTGTACATTAATAGTGCAATATTTAGTTGTATTAAATTATTAAATTTCCACTCATGATGAATATCTTTTTTCTTGTAGACTTAACCATCCATAATCTTTAGCTTAGCATTTAAACTGGTTTAGTTTACGTTTTACATTGACTACCCCATACTAATTAGTAACATAAATCATGAAGGACACCTTTTACATTGTTGATTCTTTAAGCGGTTAATTGTCACTGCTAAAAAAAATCTAGTCATGTTGTTTTTCTATTTGCTTGTTATTGAATATTACATATTTTATGCTATACTTTTGTGTCGATTTATTTAGACCATACTAGTTCTTAAAACTTTAGAATTTAGGATAGAACAATGTGGAACACCACAAGTAACGTTAGTAAATCAGAGTTGACATAATTTATCTTCACATTTTGATACCTTAAGGGTTTTTTATTATTAAAGAATGTGATTTTCCTCTAAAATAAAGCATTTTCATCAACAATCCATGGTGTCAGAGGTGTTGCAAATTTAATAAAATGTCAGAAGGTTTTCTAGTATCCACTACATTTTTATCTTCAGCTAGCTGTATTACTGTCATTGAGTTCGGTCTGTTTGCTTAAAATCTCTCATTGTAATGTCTCTAGGTAGCTTGTCTCAAGTAGATGAGTAAGAAAAGGAGAAAGAGGTGACTGGGAAATAACCTTAGTCCAGCAGTCTTCCTCCTGAGTACATTTATATCCTTAATACAGAAAACGCATCAATCTTGGCTGCCACTGCCGAATTATTGTCGCATAGCCTTTCTTTCTCTGAAAAACACCAACAAAACTGCCACATGCATTGAAGCCCACACATGCACATGTACACACACATAAACACTATTAGTATATGTTTCCTCATCTCTCATTTGCATTGCAATCCCATTATTTGGCTGTGAGGTGTCATGCTGGAGTGGCTGACAATGTTTCGTACAACAAGTTTATCTAAGCACAAAGAAAGTCGAGAAGAATAGAGTTCTTTCTCTACCTCCTCCTTTCCTGGCTTTAGCGTATATTCTTTTAAACTCCCCATGGAGTACGAGGAAGCAAGTCACTCAGCCTCATCCTGAATGATGGAGTGGTAAGTCTATTATTTATACTCCTAGTAAAGCCTGTGGTAAACACTTTGTCTAAACATATAGTTACTTTTTTAGCACTGTGCCTTTCTTAGTCCCTCTTCAATATATTTCCCAGCCTTTGTCTTTTTCCTTCACCTTTTCTTTTTTTATTTTTAATATAAAATCTGTTTATTTTTACTGAATTTGTTATAAATTACCATAACCAAATATAATCGTGCAGTCTTGGTGAGGCCATCCTTGGAAACAGGATCCCTGCTCTCAGTGGGACTAACTACATTAAATAAAAAAATAGAAAGGTTGAGATGCTTGTCAGTATTCATTAATAGTAGCGGATATTGGATTCTGAGCAGACACATTACTGTGGACTTTCAAGCGTGGTAGTTTGTGAGGACTATTGGGTAACCTAAAGACAATCAATAACAGGGTTTACAACTTAGACACTGGTAATCATCATCATTACACAGCAAAGCCCTCTCACCTGCTGTTATCGACCTCTCTTTTAAGTTTACAAGTCTTAACTGGTGATGTCATACTCTATAGAACTGTATGTGCGTGTGTCTGACTTGCAGCAGCAAAGCAAACAGAACCCGTCTGGGTCACACAGGAATGTGCTGGGATTCTGAATGGCCCTATGTGTGCTATCCATGTTTGAATAAATCTCTCGGTGTAGCTGGTGGTGAGGTTGCAAAATGCAGCAACTTGATAAGTTGGTGCTGCAGTGTCCAGCGCTGGGAAAGTCTCTGCTGCTTCTGTGTTGTGCTGATAAGCAGACACAGTGTCGAGGTGGATAAACAGTTTCCTGAACAGGGTTTACTCCTTACCAAACACATAAGTTCTCTGGTACAAAGATTATTCAGCAAGCTCCAAGCACACACATACCTACCTTACACATACCCACAAAAAAAAGAAAATCATAATATACACACACACACGCGCACACACACACACACACACCCACATATATATATATATATATATATATATATATATATATATATATATATATATATATATATATATATATATATATATATATGTATATATACACTTTTTTTAAATTCTTTAATTTCTCATTATTATTGTTATTATTATTGTTATTACTGCAGAGTAAGAAAAAAATATAGCTTGTGTTAGAATGTGTGGGATTTATTGTTTTCTCTGACATTTAATTTGTGGTAAAATAATAGAATATTTGAAAATGTATTGAAAAACTAACACAGGGAAACTTTATATTGCAAACGACTCTGTATGTAGTAAGACCTTGCCTCTTGTTTAGTGTGTAGTGATATGAGAAGAAATGTATATATATATATATATATATATATATATATATATATATATATATATATATATATATATATATATATATATATATATATATATATATATATATGCTTGTGTAGTCGCGCCTGTGTGTGTGTGCATACTTCATCTTCATTTGAGGTTTGTGTTGTAAGATCTTATTATCTTTTGATCATGTGGAAAAAAAATAGGCGTACATACCACTGAAAATATTTACACTGAATTGAAACAAAGTAAAATAAAAACATTACATTACTGAATAACCAACGGTACACTGACATACTATGTTTAGGGTCTTTCTATGATGGACATCGGTCGACTTCAACTAGGGCACTGGGTCCAGAGAAATATAGCCATTATTTGATTTCTGATAATGCATTTATTAAAGGTGTTTTGTGGTTCCTGAGCCCTTTTCATTTAGCTCTAAACTCCTAACAGGAAGCACATTCATTAAGGGTCTCGTATTAGCCCTGAGAGATATTTTAAAGAATTTCATGTTGGCACAAAAGAGAATAAGAGTTAATAAAAAAGCCTGTCTGACTCTCACAGAGAAGGGATGGGTAAAGCCTATTGGAAAAAGTGAGAATGAACTCAAACGAAAGAGGATGTGAATGAAAGAGAGGGACAGCTCCGGTGATCATCGTTAGACTTCCTGTGCACCCCCCACCCCCCCACCCCCACCCCACCCCCTCCATCATGCCTTCCTTCACATTACCATTATTAAAAAGGAGAGGACTCTTTTAATAAAGTCTATTAATCACACCGGGGGAGTCGGTCCATCGCTTCACCCTCTTGCAGGGGGTTCTAATCAATCAAGCCTGTTGGTAATGTATTCATAGGAGATGTAAGAAAGAACTTGTTTGACAGTGTTCCAAGGAGGAAGAATTTATTAAGTCCCCTTCAGGAGTCAGGCAATCCCGAGGAGCTGTGAATGCACCCCCTCTTTCACTCCACCCTTGTCCTCTCTGCCTGCAACTGGGAAGAAAAAAGGCCTTCATCATGTATGAAGTCTGTACAAATATTGGAAACGTTCAAAATATGTCCTCTCATTAACAGCATTGAGTGAAACCTAGACTATTGGCATTTGTCAGATGTGCTCGGAGTGTAAAAACACTGTTGTACAAGGCCTCTGCTGTGTCGGGCGATGTCGGGACATCACTCTCCTGCTATCCTCTCAAAAGCTGGAGAAAATGTGTCTTATTAGTTCACACAAGGTGGTGAAATTCTGTGCTACACCGCTGACTAATGTACAAAGCTGAGAAAGCACTGCGCTCATGGTTTATGCTGGGCCTCTGTCGGTGGCGTGTGAGTGGAGAGGGTGTGGAGAGGGGACATGAGGCTGGTAAAATCATGCAGCTGTTGGAGGCATTCAAGAAGACTTTTTAAAATGTATTTGTTTATTTATTGCTAATCTCCACAATAACAGTTTTATTTGCAAATTGACTGGTTGCAGAGAAGAGAGACGCTTCCCCGAGAAATATCTTGCAAAAACAACTTTCGTTTGCCGCATAAAAATGTTCAGAACCTACACATATGGAACTGAAACATGTTTTATAGAGGAGGGGGCTGCCTTTGCTTTGTCCTGAGGAGGGGCTCAAAGAAGGCTCTACTTGGCTTCAAAGCTGCATTTCCATAATTGCCCTGTAACTTGGGCCTATATGAGAGATCTGAAAGGGGCTGAGAAAAGCACAATCTTTCAGCTGAGTGAACGGCAAAAGCCTACCCCCCCTCCAACACCCTCTCTCCCTCTGGCCTGTGGCCCCCTTCCCCACTTGTTGCCTTTCGGATGTAGTGAAAGAATTTCTCTCCCTAACCTTCGTCAACAAAAGGCATGAAATCAGTGCCCTCCCTCTCTCTCGCTTCACCCCGGAGAATATCACTCCTTCTGAGGTCCTTTTGTCCTTTCTTCAACCTAAGGAAGCACAACAACCCTGCTCTCTATGCTCCCTGGCAGTTCTTTAGCATGTTACTCGTGCACTTTCATTTGGATTGTCAATAATGCATGTGGTATAAAACATGCACGTGACTCAGAATGTTCGGAAGGGGAAAAACCAAGCTCCTCTCTTCCCTAACAAGTTGCCATGGAGTGCAGCAGCCCACAGGCCTTTGCACCAAACGTGTGTTCAGTTTGTAACATGTGATCTCGCTGTCAGGTAACACACAAACCGGTGCTCCCAAAGGGGGGGCAGCGACTCTCCCGGCCTGGGCAAGCATTCGGGTGGGGGCGGGTTCGACAGTGGCTCATAAAAGGATTAGCCCTGTGCATAAAGACAGCGGGCCACTTCTAACCCCAGCTAGGTCCACAAAGGAGGTGACATTTGTCTGTTTCGGTGGAAGCAGGGGGTGTGGCAGGACTGTCCAGGATCTTGGAGGGGGCCGTGGTTGAAGAGGAACATTGACAGAAGGGGTGGATGAGGTGAAAACACAAGAGTGACCCTCTTTATGTGCTGCGGCCCCCTCTTTCACAGGATACCTCTGGCCCCCTCCAAAGATCTGCTCTAGTGTTTATTTACTTCATGGTCTCTCCCCATTCACATAAGATCCTCTGATGGCTCCATTGGCCAGAGTCTTTCAGTCGTCTGGTACTCCTGTCCACTGCTCTTCAGATAAATGGCAGACACATTAAAATTCATTTTCAGATATCAGCTTTCTCAGATTTATTCCTCCTAAGTAAACTATTTAATTTGAGTAATTTGAGTTCTGTTTCAGTGTGTTGAGGGCAAAAGCAAGCAGAGGTCACTAGCACTCAAGACAACATATGAAATGTGATTAAATGAGAAATGAAGTACAATTTGTTTTTGCTGTCAAATTGGTCCATGTTTCCCACAGTCTCGATACCACAAAACGGTTAATTAATTAGCATTTAATTACAGGACAGGAAACATAATTGGGAATTGATTGCCTTTGAAATTGCTAAGTCTAAGTCTAAACTGAAATCTTGAAGCACAGTTTCACAAACTCTATGCCAGTCAAGCACACCCAAAAACAATTCACAGGTCTTGGGTAGTGGTGGTTTTTGCTATGGGTGATCAGGCTTTCTGCTCAGGGTTACCAGGGCCTGGGAGTGCCACAAGAAAATTAATTCAATGAATAAATCAAGCAATAAATAAAATCTAAAGAATAATTACTAAGATGCAATTTTGATTGCTAGTTTACACATTTGGTGGATGGGAAGTAAAAATAAATAAATAAAAAGGTTTTTTGGAAGTTTTGTTGCTAATGTTGCTAATTTGATCATTTTGCATTATAAACTGAATTTGACTGCATTGTACCATTCTTAGTTTCCAGTTGAAATGCATATATCTGAATTCAAATGTCTGTGTGACTAGATTGGATTGAACTAATTATATATTGATGGATTTGAATTGGATGTTTATCTTGTAAAGTGCCTTGAGATAATTTCTTGTGAATCAACTCTAAATAAACTCTGTTTCAAACTCTTCACATTTAAACTCCACAGACCTTGACTGGATTGCTGTAAAATGAACATAGATCCTTTAGAACACAATCTCAGATTTATGAACTATTATTCTATTTGGGAAACTTTAAAAGCACAATGCATTGACTGACTGGAACTGAAGTATCCTACATTGTTAATTGATGCCTTAAAACATTTTATATGTAAAACCCCTAAATATGGAGATTGCCGCCCATTTAGTCTAAATATATATATATATATATATATATATATTTTTTTTTTTTGTTTTGTTTTGTTTTTTTTTGTTTGTTTGTTTGTTTGTTTGTTTGTTTGTTTCTCAGGGGAGTGGGTGTGTGTTTGGTTAAGCCTGGGAACATTAGCAGAAGAGGCTTGCCCAGGGCACCATTTATGCAAGAGCCGGCACTGGCTCCAGCGTCTTGATTTAGAAAAAAGAAATCTACAGTGTCATTTTTCTACCTTACTTTTCTTTTGTGATTAGATTATTGTTAGACTGTTGGGTGCTACAGTATACCCCTGCAAACTCTGAAGACTTAACGCTGCGTGGACTTCAGAAACAAGCAGAGGAGTCAGTGTTGATTATTGCTCATTAGCGGAGAGAACATCCACTTAACTTGCGGGGAAATGAGTTACACACCCGTCCGCGCCTCCCCCTGGAAATAGTCCCTGCGTAAAGGCTCGGAACAAAATGTAAGCTAATGCATTCCATTTGCTCTTTGTAGCCGGGAGCAGGTTGGACACGTATGGCGACATAAGCAGCCGTGATTACTTTTGTTTCTGCGGAGGCATTTTTAATCCCTAATTTCATGCACTGATCAGAGGAGAGGCCCTGAGCCCCAGACATGATCACTGGCCCTTCAGTAGCGTTTAGTTTCATCGAAATCCTGGTGATCAAGAGGGGTCCTTGTTGTGGGGCCCCCCTCAGGAGCAAACATCCTGTGAGCTGTACAGGGAATATCAACTCTTCTGTCGCTGCGTGCTTGAAAACACAGCCCAACATACTTTTTATTTTCTCTAATCTAATTTAAACGAGCAAAGCCCTGTTTGAATTTATTCATTAAATGTCGCTTTTAATCGCAACTTCAAAATATTGCTGCATTAATTCAAATGAAGGCGCCCAATATCAAAATATTAGATCTAAAGAACATCCCCTTAAAAATTGTGCTTTAAAAAATTGTTGGCTGATGCCATTCATAAATATTTATCAGGCTCTTGGATGGGTCTTTCTAGGAAGATTATTGATTAGACAGGAAGGTAACATGTTTCCCCTTCTGCAATAAATAAATAAATAAATAAATAAATAAATAAATAAATAAATAAATAAATAAATAAAATGCAGTTTCCCTTGGCCGTGTTGCGTTTTCTATGGTGATGCCCTGAATGATAGACATGAAAAGATTTTGTCCCACTGACCAGCTGAGTTTGACCTCTGTGCGTTTTAAATGCAAACTTTATCATAAAAAAGCGAGGGGAAATAAACCAGTTTTTATTTTGTAACTATTATGCATTTTCTTGTTTAAAATTAAAACAGTCCAACATAAGAAAAGTACACTACTTTCATATCTTCAACACTTTCATAGCTTAGATGGTTTATCACCACTTTTTTCTGATGTTTTTATTGATCTCCCCTGTTTTTCGTTGTTGTTTATTTTATATTTTTCTTTTTCATTTGTTTTGAATAACGTGAATCGGAGAACTGAATTGAGAAGTCATCCAACCCATGTTAAATAAACACTCAGCCGGGAAGTGTAAATGAAGATAGCCAAAAAGAGATTATTATTATTATTATTATTATTATTATTATTATTATTATTATTATTATTATTATTATTATTATTATTATTAATTGAAGCTTCAAAACGCTCTATATTAAATACTACTATACTGAATAAATTAACCACACGCATTTTTTGAGGATATTAACTTGCGCATAGCCTATTTATAAATGCAGGACAAATCGAAATTACATCACATCTGGTTTAATAAATTAAGAAAAGGGGGAGTGAGGGCTGGGGGGTAAAATTCTGGACAGAAAGTGTATGCGAATGTGTGTGTTTGTGGGTAAGTGGGCGGATGCGAGTGTGTGTGTGTGTGTGTGTGTGTGTGTGTGTGTGTGTGTGTGTGTGTGTGTGTGTGTGTGTGTGTGTGTGTGTGTGTGTGTGTGTGTGTGTGTGTGTGTGTGTGTGTGTGTGCAGCAGAGCATGGCCGGCCGCTTGCGACTGTAGAGGGAGCTCCAACATCAACGTTTACATAAACTTCCTCTGAGAAGCTCTCACACATGCAAATGCATCACGACCGAATAAAACAAATGATGTTATTATTAGTTATACAGCCACGATATATTACAATTACACCACAAAGCGGCCTTGGTTGAATGAAAAAATAAATGTAATAAAATGTATGACTTTGCCTACGCGGGAGAGAGAAGGCATTACAAACGGAGCAAGATGAGTTGTTCGAAAGGTAAAAATCCATCTTCAGGATCGTCTGAACTAGTTATGCTCAAACAGTCATTCATTACCTTAAGTCTCTTTTAAAAAGCACAATTTTCAACGAAAATTAATGAAAGAATTATGAGCGCTACGCCTCTATATGGGGATAATCCCACAACATTAATATCCAAATGTATGCCGCAGCGCTGGCTAATTAGCCTTAAGTCCCTCCACTATAAAAGTGTGATAAATCCCTCTCGAATATTTACTTATCACTGCCACGGAGGATGAAGTCTGTGCCTCAGGCTGTCCACTAACACACGCGTGCGCGCGCACACACGCACATGCGCACATACACACACACACGCATACACAAACCCAAAGCGATGAACTTCAAGCTGCTGTGCACAACCAGCATCATCAAAAGCAGCTGTCAAAATACCTTCAACCAAAACAGAAAAAAAGAGGAAAAACATTTTATTTTCTTTAAGTTGCAGCAGTTCATTTATTAGCCAAAAATATAGACTTTCTTGTACAATTTGGTTCACAAGTATGTACATATTCTCAACTTTATATACAAAAAAAATTATAACATCAAATGCTCACAGAACTTACAAAAAGAAAGGGGGGAAAAGCTCACAGACTACAGGTTCATACATTATTACATTAGCAGTTTTACACGGGACATGCTTACAATGTAAATAGGCTATACAGAGATCTTTTATTCTTATTTTACATTCCATACTCGATTTCAAATTAAAAGATGAGAAGAACAGCGGGAAAAAGGGGCCGGGAACCATCGTTCTTTTAAGTCGGTCCTGAGGCCTTAAATGAAATACACAGGGGTAAAAGCTAAATAAAAAAATGCAGGGCAGGGGATGAGAAAATAAACAGTAATAACGGCCTAGTGAAGATTTAAAACATAAAGTGATTTAAAAGTGACAATTGCCTTTCAAAAGATAAAAACCCGAGCCTGAAGTGAATTTGCATTGAGTTCATTTGCATGACCAAAACAAGTGAGTGTAAAGAGAGGCCTTAACGGAATAACACAAGCGGTGCACACACTCTTACACGGACACACACCTACACACGGGGATGAATGAAATTCTCAGAATCAAAGCTCATTTGGATAAATATGGCATTGGACAAAAAGAAGCAGAACAAAAGAAGAAGAAGAATGAGATGGCATCAAAATTAAAAAACTTCTAAACTGTCACAATCAGACAGCCTTCTGTTGGTTTGATCTGCCGTTTTCTTTGCATCCAAAGGCACGAGATCTTTCTGCAACTGCGGGACAGAAAATTAACATGGAATTGCGCTAATTTTGCTGCCTGTTATCAAAACCCACTTTGACTCTTGTTAGAAAATCATCTGCCTTGAAGGAACAACATAAAACACTTCTATATGTGAATCAATGTAATGATAAAATTTGGGAACCGACTTTAAAAAAACAAAACAAATTCAAAGTTTATTTTTTTCGTATTTATTATAAATGCTTTTGTTTCCTTTTTTCTATAATGATGCAGGGCTTTTCACAACAATTTATCTTTCATACACACACACACACACACACCCACCCACACACACACACACACACTGTCTGCTCCTAGCTGTAACACTTTAACACTGATCATCTGTGTGGCCTTAACAGAGAGAGAGAAGAAAAAAATATCCATGAGGTGAACAAGGCAAAGGAATATCTCAAATTAAAGAAATGATTTACAGGAATGGCCAATAGTGTATCTGGAGTTCAGTTTTTTTTTCTACATGCGGGTCTCAGTGCCGGGGACATGTACCTGTGACTGAAGTCTCTGAACTATGACTCTTGTCCTCCGTTTGCCTGCTGCTGTACAGAGCCAGGCTGGTGGCGGTGGCCTGGTTCGCCAGTCCCAGATAATGATTGGAGTTCAGTAAAGCCAGCTGGTGCGCCGAGAACGCTCGGTTCGTCCAGTTCTGGATTTTCCCAACGGGACAGGAAGAGATTAGTCTGTGCGGGCCGAGGATGGTCTGGGTGGCCGTCCCTCCTCCCGCCGCTGCTGGGCCGCTGCCGTTCACCTGCGGCGACTTACGCGGATTGTCGGGGGCCGTGGCCGTCTCTGCCAGGGACCAGATTTTTGGTTTCTGGACCGGGGCTGGGTTGTTCTCTGAGGGCGGAGAGCTGGCGGACACCTGGTTGAGTTTGAGCTGCTCTGCGTTTGGTTGGGACGCCTTGATGTCCAAAGATTGGTGGTGGTGGTGGTGGTGATGATGATTGTGGTGGCCGTGGAAGAGCTCCCCACCTCTGTGCGCCTCCTTGGCCTCTTTCCCCACAGCCTTCATAAACCTTTGCTCCGGCCCTTGTAAATCCTCATAGCCGTCCGAAATCTCAGAATCACTCCTCCCGTCTAGTTTATTGTCTGAGTGAAGGTCATCCTGGTCATCCAGGTCGTCCTTGCTCTCAATATTCTCCGTGTCGATGTTCTCCAAGTCAATCTCCTCCTCGTCCTCCCTCTTGTCCCCCTCCTCCCCCTCATGGTCGCTGGTGTAAACATTCCCCTCTTCGTCAGTGCGGTTCCGAGGGGTCCAGGTCATCTTGTTCTCCTTCTTTAGCCGCCTCCTGGCGTTGGCGAACCAGGTGGACACCTGGGTGAGGGTCATCTTGGTGATAATGGCCAGCATGATCTTCTCTCCCTTGGTCGGGTAGGGGTTCTTGCGGTGCTCGCTGAGCCAGGCCTTCAGAGTGCTGGTGCTCTCCCTGGTGGCGTTTTTGGGTCTGGACGGGTCACCGAACTGATACTGGCCATATGGGTAAAAAGCAGGGTGAGGGGGGGCGAACCCTGGGTGCTGGACACCATGGCCGTCTTTAAGATCATACTGAGCGCCCTAAAAAGACAAAGAGGGATACATGAGTGGATCGCCCTGTGAAGTGTTGATTTATAGCAATAGGGTAAAATAGCAGGTTCTTATTAAGGTGGAAACATAATAGGTTTTTATATGATTTTTTTTTAAACCATGTTTTATATTGTACCATATGCAAGTGGACGAAAACAAATACAAAATGTATATTATATACATTTTTCATAAATAAGTTAGAAAATTCTACCATATTTTTTTTCACTTAACTCGCTGTAATCACCTTCGGAAAACTGGAGCCAAAAAAAGACTCAAACAAGATTATGTTAATGTGTCACCTTGTAAAACTACTTTTTAACTATATTTCCAAGCTACAAAGTTCACCCCGGCGCTCCGAAAGTTCTGTCTCTAAACGCAACCAAAAAAAAAAAAGTTTCTCTGCGTAAAAGTTGAAAGAAAACTCAATAAATAGAGTTAGGCACTCACCAACTGATTGAAAATTGATATTTCGTTGGAATAAGGTAGAAAGGCTCCGTAGCCCTGCGCGGCTGCGGCGAAAGGAGATCCGTACATGCTGGAGAGAACGTTGGAAAGTGCGCCTGACGTACTCAGCTCCGTCCCGGCCCGGGCGCTGCCGGCGATCCCTTGGCGCTCCGGCGGGTATATCGGTCGGATGTACTGATATCCGAGTTGAGGGAAAGACATGTTGATAGGAAGCGGGGGGGAAGAGTCTTCTGCAGCCTCGCAAAGCAACGGACTTGCCTCGGTATCCACTTTTACAGTGTGAACATGTGAGCAACAAAAGGTGCCAGTCTCGGGAAGTCTATATTTCCTCGGGAACAGCGAGTGTAAACGATCCCGGTTGCGCCCCTTGTTTCTTCCTCCTCTTCGTCTTCTTTCCACCCTCACTTCCCTATTGATCTGGATGGACTAAGGTCAGGTCCTTACAGATTGCTTCAGATTATTGGGACTCCCTTGCTCAGATTGACATTTCTAGTCGTTTAGAAGCCCCTCCTATTTCTCAAATCTCACCCCTCTGGTACAAACCACACGCCAAACAGCGCTCTTTCTTTCTCTCTCTCTCGCTCTCTTTCACCCTCCCTCTCATTCCCTCCTCCCTCTCCTCCCTCCCTCTTTCTCTCCATCGGCTAAATGCACTAATGTCGGGAGCTGTTTTTTGAATGGGGCTTCAAATCTCATTTTATAGCTAGCCAACCTATTTCATTTACTGTTTGTCATACTGCAGACGTAAAAAAAAACAAAAAGTTATTCGAACATTTTAGCCAAACAAACAAACAAAGGTCTTCGGCATTATGATGATTAACTTTGTTGGTGATCTTTGTTTTTTGTTTTGTGCTTCAACCACATGCAGACTTTTCCTTCGATAAAACCAAAAGTTATGCGTTAAAACTACAAATTCTTCCTGCTTTAAATGTAATCTGCAATACATTTGAATTTAAACGCGCTTTTCTACCTCTTATGAAAGTTCACAAACATTCAGACAATTATGCTATACTCTGAATACATTCCCACGTGTTTAAATAAACCACAGGCAGAACATTGTGTCTTTAATATTGAATTTATGTGCAAAATGATGTTTGTCACACTTTTAACATTTATTTATTTATGAGTTGATCGATGAGTAGGAGCCGCGCTTTTCTGCACCGGTTTGGAGGTGGTATTTGGGCTCCTGGAGAAAGAGCAGAATCGGAGTCATTCTTTCAGTTCGAGACATCTAAAGGGGTCGCTTGTTACCCCTTGGTATAAAAGGGTGGGAGATGCCGCTGATGGGCGCATTAAGCTGTGAGCCACCATAATGTGTAAAGTCACAAATATAAAAACCAGAGGGATGGACAATGTAGGGAATTTGGCTCGAGATTTTTTTTTCTGAGAATAAACATTAACATAAGAAAAGATAAGAAAAATATTTAAAATAATAATAATAATAATAATAATAATAATAATAATAATTTGCCACAAAAATAATGCTAAAAATAATCACTGATTTAGAATGACACCCCTTATCAGTTTTTTTTTTGACAAAACGCTCATCCTTAACTACATCCATTAAGTAATTTTGATGCAACCTGTTTCTTTCGTGTAAATAATGCGGCTTAAAACTAAACAAGAGGGCCAAAATTGGAATTCCATGAATCAATATAGAAAAGTGTGTATTCGGGACAAGGATAATCGCATTTCGAGCCGACTTTGGTCGCTACCAGCATCTGTTTTGTTAATCATTCGCCAAACAACCGCAGAAGTTGAGTTGTTTTTTTTTATCATTGTTATTATACTACTATTAATATTACCCCATCGCGCCCCGCATTTAAATATGCTATAAGTCTTAATGCCTTATTGACGGCGTGATGAAATCCCATCAATCTCAGTTCTGGTCTGATAATGCGATCCGTTTTTTTTCTCCAAGAACTCTGAACTTGTATAAACCTTTAATCTTCTTTTGAAGCAGATAGTTATCATTGTCTGGGAGGGATAATGGCAGCTATAATTTCTACTGTGGGGCTACCCATAAGGATACGCCTTGTTTCTGTAAAACTCTGCCCTGAATGTGTGTGTTTGAAGTGTGTGTGTGTGTGTGTTCCTTGTCGACATAGGCTATACCCAACCCGGATTATGGGGTTATTAATTACAGCGGCTTGCTGGTGCCATGCGACCAGAATGGTAATCACTACGTAGCAGTCAATAGCACGGGCACGCTCGGGCGCGTTCACGCCCGTGTTGCATCGACCCGCAAAACTGAGCGGGTCTAGACGGTGACGTTGGGGGGGGGGAGAGGGTCTTCTGGGAAGATGTGACTTTTAGATGCAGAGGAAGTTTAAGACGGTTAAAATAAATCTTGTGAGTGTGTGTGTGTGCTGTCTGTGTGTGAGCGAGAGAGAGAGCGAGAGAGAGAGAGAGAGAGCGAGAGAGAGAGAGAGAGAGAGAGAGAGAGAGAGAGAGAGAGAGAGAGAGAGAGAGAGAGAGAGAGAGAGAGAGAGAGAGAGACAGAGAGACAGAGAGAGCCCACGTGGCTGCTCCAAGTGAGAGTCCAGAGAGGTGTCTGCCTGTTTTGTGTCCGCTCAGCAGCGCCTCCAGTCCGGATGGACACGTGTCTCATCCCCGGCACCGCGCAGCTCAGAACTTCCACCCTCGCCACCCAGCTCTCTCCCCTCCTAACCCACCGCCACACCCACCCAGACCAGAGACTTCTGTCTGATTTATTGCCCCCAATCAAACACACCACGCACTAAGTTAACACTTTCACACCGTCCTGGGAAACTGGCGCAGCCATAAAAGCATTAAGATACTGCAACGCTCTGAGTCTTGGTAAACAATTAACATGTGCTGGGCTTCCCCTAAAGCCACCCACTCATAATAATAATAATAATAATAATAATAATAATAATAATAATAATAATAATAATAATAATAATAATAATAATAATAATAATAATAATAATTTGCACTTATTTTTATTTTTTTCTAAATGTTGTTAGAGCGCAGGAGCCAATTTAATTTGCAGCTGTAAAAAAAGAAAAAAAAAGAAAAAGAGGGCAATCACACGCAAGTGACTTGAGGGCTGTTTTGTCGAGAGCTCTTCGACGGTAATTATGCAGATGACACAATTTCACATTCTCATAAGCAAACATACACGGCCTATCGCTCAACAGTAGTTCCTTATGCAATACTCAGGGCACCAGCGACACGTCGCAAATGATGAGCCGAGGCGCTCTGCAAAAACAGGCGAGATCAAAGGCTTCAAACAGAGACACTTCAAATTACACATTTGGATCTTTTCCATAATGCCTTGATGACACACAGAGAGGGAGAGGGAAACAGAACACAACTCTTATCGCAAAATCGATTTTAAAACAGCTCTCGCTGATCAGCATTACAGTTAATTACTTAAAGAAAAGATAATTTCAGAAGGACATGTAATTGATTACTCTTCATGGGATACATACGAAACGAATAGCTTCCAACAATATGCACTAGCTTCAATATGATAAACAAAAGCTAATGGTCGACCGAAGCCTAATATGCAAGCTGATCTGGAAGCATAATACAAAAAAGTTTCAGAATAATTCACAAAAATGCCCAACCCTTCTGATTACAAACTCATTATACTGAGTTGTTCTATGAGGAATGTTCCTCAGCGGGTTCAGACCTAAATCTGTTGGTAACCTAAAAAACCAACTGTGCAACACATTCAATCTCCAAATATGCTCTTTAAAAACTCATGTCCCATTAGAGTGAAATAAAGGGCCCATAAATCTGGCGGTGTTTAAAGAACAGAGGCTTAATCCAATAAATGAATTAGTTTCTGGAAATTAATTGTTCTTAGCAGCAGAAGCAAGTGTACTTTGAAAATACATTTAAAGTTTAATTTTTTTTCACTGTTGGCATAATTTAAAGAGTAGGATTTTTAATTACATTACACCAACCAATCATGCATGTTAAATAGATAGCCCAAGTTTGATTTGCATTAGTGGAAAAGTAGAGCATTTTGGAACCATTTCCTTGTGCTCGCACCATTTGGAAACAAATTAATAGTCAATGGACTGCAACTTATTAAGCCGGGTTATGACGACAGATCAAAGTGTGAATTAATGCATTACCTTGCAAGTGTTTCACATTAACTTGTTAACTTCAGGGTGCTGGCAACTACTCAATTCAGTCATACAAGCAGAAGCATCCGTTTTAGATTTAGGTCTTGCAGAGCTTTGGCCAGGCAGCTTTAAGCCTATATATTCTGCATAATGTGCATAATTGAAATACTGGATGTACGCATACATAAAATATACAAAAAAAGATTTAAAAAATGATAAGCTAAAATGTATTTAAAACCCACCATATTTATACCAGTTGTGGATTCTGTTTTCTGTCTATTAACCCACTAAATGGTTGGCCCTAATGTCTGTTTTCATCTCTCTTCCATAATTCTAACAGTTTTATTTTTTTAATGATACAACCAAAGATGCTCATACAATTTTAGTTTGTGATATGAAAGCATGCCCTGTATACTTTCTGTAACAGACTTCAAATGAAAAACATCTCTCCGCAGGTATTTATGTAGAATCAAAGTGCTTAACCAGGATACCTGGAGCATAAAATAGACCTGCAGCACAGACAGTCTGCTGTCCTATCAATGTAAAAGCATTTAAACTGATATTTCATCATATTATTTAATGCATTAAGCATTAAAAAACACTTGCACTGCATTTTAGTGATCAATCCTTCGCTTAGGGTAACATAATGTCCACACTAACTAGGAATGCATGTTTTGAAGGTGAGTTGTACCTTTTCTCCAATTTGCTTCCTTTCTGTCCATTCCCTTTCACTCTATTTGCTTCAGTTTCCCCCCTGTATCAGTAACACAAGGCATTGATTTTACGGTAAAGTCACTTTGTAAAGGGAATGAGTAACTCTGGGCCCCCACTATCACTGTATTACACGGGTATGGCCCACGTAACAAGATGAACATTGATTCAGCATTACGGATGATCGATAATGAAATAAGTAACTTCAGGGCCAAATTAAAATGCAAGATGGCTTGATGCTGCCAGGCTCTTTGAGAGGTGACAGCATGAGAAAGGAAAGAACAAGAAGGCAGAGGGAAAGGCAATAACAGGGAGACAGAAACTACAAGGTGGTGGCACTAGAGAACTTCGTGGAAACAGTAAGACTGATGCAATTGTTAAAATATGGCTTTATTATCCCAAATTATTCAGATGTTAATATTTTCATTTTCCTTTAAGTTATAAATATCTGCTACTGAGGTTTAGATTGACAATGTTTCTTCATATACATCTTGAATGCAGTAATTGCCTTGGATGTTTGTACTTGTGGTCAATGATTTATTTTTCATGTTACACTCTAAACATGATGGAAATTAACTTTGCTGGCGTGTTTATTTGAAAGGAATTAACATTTCACATCAAGTGGAAACGTGGCTTGACATTGCCCCTGGCATGATAGGAAGCTGATGACATGGGCAGATGATCTTTTGCCTCTGGCTGATGGAATTCAAATGGTGTTTAAAAAAATATTTTACTACAGGAAATGCCTGAAAAATTTGTTTCATTATGTTTTTTATGACAGTTAATAGCAAATGACTAACTAAGAAAATGATTTGTGGGAGTATTTAATTCAGCAGATATCTCCTACCCTTTTGTTTTTTTTTAAATTCTCCATATATTTTTTTAGACAAACTTCAGAAAGCATGCCTTTTCTTCATAGCTCAGTATCATGAAATATTGTAAATGTCTAGTTCTTTTTTCCCCAAGACTGACACTTTTGGTTCATTAAGCAAAACTGTTATACTTTGACTTGTACTGTGGCAAAACCTCACAGCCTAATGACTAGAATAAAAGTTCCTGGTTCACACAAACACCTAAGATTGGACCTTTCACCTAAACAAACTGCTTTTCTCCAGGTCCCTTCAAAAAAGGCCAGACTTTAACTTATATTTATCAATTAAAAATACAGAAAGCTTTAAAAAAATAAATTATTTATCATAACTTTAAATGTGGGTCATTGAGGCTGTTAAACCTTCAATGTGAAACTGTCTGTTATTCAATGAAATTATTCAATTTTAAAATGGTTAAATGTGAAAGCAGCCTTTGTCATGAAATAGCTATTTTGCCTGCAATGATCCATCATTTACATTTTTGGTAACTTTGAGAGGTCTCTTTGACGTGTTTTCAAAAAATAATATTCAATTTTTCATTAGATTTCCAATGTTATGTGTTTCTTATATCATGACAAGTAAACTTTCTTTCTGATGGGTTGATTAGTTCCCCATGGCATCTTCCTTTGCAAAAGCACAGGGTCCTGGTTATCTGAGTCCTGCAATTTGAACCAACATTGAAATACTTCATGATGCTTTGCCCGACTGACTCAGAGAAAGGACTAATCACCCGTTAAGAAGCTTTGATAAAATACATATTTCAATTCGCATTGCACACTTTTTGAATTAGTATCCTTTTGAGTAAAGTTCCTACAAAATTTTAGTAACTCAATAACTTTATTTCAATGTGTTTACCTTCCTTTTCCTCTAACCAACCTAGCACCAAATCCAAAGTGGGGACCAATTCAGCTGTCGAATGATCTGGGCCAGAACAGCCTGCCTGCCTTATAGCGACTTTCCCATTGATTTAGACAGCTGTTCGTGGTGAAATTTCCCCATCAGCCAAGTCAATGAGATAAAGTTTTGGAACAGCACTCATACGGACTCCTAGCTGGATCATTAAGTGGTAGGATAGCTCAATTTCGGACCAAGTAAGGCGTCTTGTCTTGTTCTGTTTTGGTGGTTCTGGTGCTGAAGTTTGTTGGATCAAGACTTAACCCGAATCTTGGTCATCTCTCTTTTTACTCACCCCTTTTAGATTGAAGTAGGTGAAAGTGAAGTACTAAGTCTAAACTAGACAGTACAATCCATTTTGTTTAGGCTTCTAAAGACTAATAAATTCTAAAATAAAAGAATCTAAGAAATATACAGACATGTTCTGACTTTTATTTAAATGTATAATAAAGGTAAATCAATGCAAAGGTAAATAATTCCTCCTTTTTATCAGTTTTTATAGATAACAAGACAGGTTAGTGTATGCAGCTTAAATTAACAGCTGGATATCTAAGGAAAGCACCCTTACAGGTTACATTCAGTCAGCTATAAACCCGTTTCTTGGGCTGATATCTCAACTGGACACACTAATATCAGTTTTCCAGCATTTTTTACTTTTATTAAGCACAGCAAAGCCTTGGTCTGTTCAGCTGTTGCTGCTGCTGGTTTGAAACTGGAGGCCAGGCAGCTGTACCAACATGGGATATGCGTTTTCTCATGTGTATAGAGGCCTGGCCTTTGCAGGGGGACAGTGGGTAGGCAAGTAGATGCTAATGATGACCAAGCCAAAGAGGGCTTCAAAATCTGGACATTAGCAGCCGTGTAACCGAATATCTTCATGATTCTGCAGTCACCATGTCTAATCAAAGATGGATAGCTTGAGAAGACCCTGTAGTGACTCTTTGGCCTGGAAACACTGACTAGCCTGTATTAGGCCACACTAATGTTGGACTGATTCCACCATTTACATCAGCAAGTCATGGTAAAAGATGAAAGTGTCCTGA
Organism: Valencia hispanica; assembly: GCA_963556495.2. Taxonomy (NCBI): domain Eukaryota; kingdom Metazoa; phylum Chordata; class Actinopteri; order Cyprinodontiformes; family Valenciidae; genus Valencia; species Valencia hispanica. The sequence goes on from OY747701.1 coordinate 47,774,771, forward strand.
CTTCAGAAAGTATTACTTTAATGGAGTTGTGTAAAATGTTTTTCTCATTTGCTTCTAAAATATGAATTATCTATGGTTACTTTTCAATGGGCTTTCACACGCTCATTTTTCACGTCTAAAGTTTGTAGTTTAATTGTTTGCTAATGACTTCTAACATTACAATAATATTTTCTTAATATCTAATTGAAGCTGAATAAGCTTAAACTGCATAAATAATTAATAAAAAAATATAGCTAGTCTTTTACCTTGCTGTTGGATTCAGGTGGTCACCTCATAAAGTGGAATTTGGTTTGCTGGAGTTGGAATTTAACATACCATGGATTGCAATGGCTGGTATACAGGAAAATATGGTGATTTCAGAAATACAACTGATGTGGTTTCTTATGTTGAGCTGTAAAAACAACAAAATTGTTCACATTAGGAAAAAATGTCATATGTTGCTTGTAGCTGTCAATAAAGGCTACAATGTTATAATATTACACCAGCAACAACCTTATATTACCCCAGTGAAAAATTTCTCATCTCATTTGTCTGAGTCATAATTAGCATTTTCTTATTAATTATTTACCAAGCATAGCAGAACTTTCCTCTTTGTTCTTTTCAGGATTTAAATGGGATTTTGTCACCATGGGATAACTACAAGGTTATGACAGATTTTGCTTCCTATCTAGAGAAAAAAAATCTCTGTGGTGGAGTTAAGTAATTATGTAAAAGAGAGATGTTGCAGTAAATGGAAAATTGCTGAATGTTTCCTGGAAAAGGTATTGTACAATAACTTAGCTATGTTACTGTGACATAATAAAGCCTCATGCTTTCTCTGTGGCACTCTACTTTGTATTGATCAGGGGTAGCACGAATACATCTGGTGTTAGTTTTTATGGACAGTAGAGGGTCATGCACCTTACCTTGAGCCCTTCTGAGTGGCACAACATGCCAAATAGGCTCATTAGAGGAAACTTGAACAAGAAACACCAAAACCTCTGTTGTGTAGCTTTGCTAAGGCGAAGGTAAAGGCTGCATTGACCAAAGAGTTGCAAGTTGTTTTTTTCATCAGTTGATAGTTTACGATGTAATGCTCCTTTTGTACTGACAAAAGCAACTGTAGTATGTTTATAAAGGTAAAAAAAGCATTTTCCCCTCTGATAGAGAGCTGGGTATTGGAATTGTGCAGATACAAAAAATTGGCATCTTTCACATTGTTGCACCATTTGGTAAAACAACATATGTCAAGGTAACTGAAAAGGTATTTCAATGACAGATAACATTTCCGTCGCAATCAACCAAAATGACGTAGAACACTTCTATTAGTCTACAAATGTTTATTTTTTAATCAACCCATATAGTTGCCTTGTAAGATCTTGTCTCTCTACCTTTTAAATAGGATATTTTTTGTAATGTTTTAACTGACTTAAATAATTCCCTTAAAAACAGTTTAATACATCCTTTTTTTGCATGTCCTGTTTGACAGTGTGGCTCTCAGAATTGATGTCTGAGTACCAAATAAAAGTCCAACAGATTTACTTTCACAAGTGGAGCATTACAGCTTTTGCTATAGTACTCCGCTTGATGTGTAAGAGATCTTTATTAGAAATGTATGTGTGTTTTTGCTTCTGATATTATGGACACAGATACAGAAAATAAAGGGGAAGTTTATTACATCTAAGCAACACTGGATGTATATGTCCAAATTCTGAAGCCATAGAGAAGTCTAATACTGTATTTCAACTCTAAAGGTGAATATGGCTGTACAAAACATTTCTTGTGCTGAAGAAGACCTAAAGCTAAAAGTTCAAATCCTAAATTCAATAAGAAAGCAGGTTTTTTCCTCTTTAAATAAGTGTTTTTTTCCTTTTTATTTTCATGTGCAGTCTAGTTTTCCTTGTGTTAGGAGCGCATTGATAGCAAAGCCAGACACCTGCATAGTTTGTGATCTAAAATTGATTTAAAACAGGAATACATACACTATTTGTATACATACATACGGACGGACAGACAGACAGACAGACAGAGACATACAAATGGGGATATCTCTGAAGTGGTTGTTTTTAAGAGAAGTACTAAACATAAAGCTGCACTGGGGCACAGGATTTAATCTTCTAACTAATATGCACTTAATTTTCTGAGGTAAAAACCAATATAAAATGTCACAAATAAGCTTTTATTTTACTTGTTTAAGTTCATGAAGATATATGCATGCATGCATGCCCCTGCACATGGGCAATAGGACACATGACTATCCGTGCTTGCAGTGTGTGTGTGCGTGTGTGCGCGTCTGAGTCTGATCTGTTGTACAACAAGTACTGGAGCAAGACTGGACCCAGCTGTCAGGTCACTGCTGTCACAACCAATAACGATTACCCTCTCCCTGCACCTCTATTGCTGCTTCATAACGACCAATGCAGGGGAGCTCCGCCCCTTTTAGGCGAACAATGCACCCATGAGTGGGCCTCATCATCGCCCACGCCCACTCTTATCAGCTCTCTGAGGGCCCTCTGCTCCACATCTTAGTGTCTGTGTGTTTTGGTCTGCTAATCTTTGTGTTTCTGTCATTTTATTTGCGACTTGGTCTCTTAATTTTCTCCTAAACTCATAATGATTCCATCTCTTTTGGCACTAGCAGGTTTTCTTCTAGTCAATACATGTGGACCATGGATTATAATTGTTTTATATAAAGTCTGAAAGAGAGCGTTTTTATTTTTATTTATTTATAACTTCTTTCATTTTTTTCACAATTCATATTTCAAACCAACTCTAAGTTCAGCATATATTAGCCATCTCAAACCTCTTCCTGCTCCTCCTATAGCCACATTAGCAGACTTAAACAAAATGCACATTGCTCATCAGCATCTTTTGCTGGGATTGGACAGCCATTATAGTATATATTAAAGAGCCCTCACAGCCTGTCAACCTTACCAGGCCAAGTCTAATGAAATGAGTGCCCCAGTGCGGCAGTGGATTAGGAACACAAGCAAGAGAGTATATTTTCATGTATACATACACATGATTATATATTGGAAAAGTGTCTGCATGCTATTCCCCAGGTCCTTTTAAGCCTACTGACCAGCAAACCATTCGGGCCCCGTGTGGCAAGGCGGAAGAAGCAAATCGCTAATGCTCTTAGCATCAAATAATAAATCTTGAGGTTATTTGCCACCACGTTTAATTAAATATTCAAAGAAAAAAACCTTTGATTGATTTGCCTGCTGGATTGATCCAGCATCGATTGTGTGCCGTTTTGTTACCCCACTTGGGTTAATGCTAAATGGTGTCTGAGTTGCTGGAATAAATCTCTAGCATGTACTGGAGCAGAAAAAGTAAAGCACAGCTTGTAGCTCCTGGGCCAAAAGATGTTAGTCGAAATGCAATAAATATATAAAACATGGTAATAAGAATAATTACTGTTTTAATCTGATCTGCAGAAGTCAGCAGACATTTTAATAATGGAAGGTTTGATCTGGCCACAAACAATAAGTGTCAATGGCACTATGAACAAAGTTCGTAATTTTGATCAAAATTAAGAGATCAGGACACCACTTGATTATCAGGAATTAATAGCTACACAGCTCCCAGTCTGTCATTTATTGCTTTATGAATACCAGCCTGGTTAGGTGTCGTTTTAGAGAAAAATAGATATAGTGAATTAACACTTGTGTTCTCAAACAGCAGGCCCTACACACATGTACATCATAAAAACCCCAAACAATTCTCTCCAAAAAACAAAAATGTATAAACAAAATACTTCAACAAGTTACAATGCTTCAGTAAAGAAAACTCTTCAACTAGACTAGGAACATTTAACTAAACTACTAAGTAAAATTAAAAGAATAAGGAAAGCTAACAAACTATGGAAAATATAGTAATAGGGAACATATAAGACTGCGATGGACTGGCGACCTGTCCATGGTGTACCCCGCCTCTTCCCCCGTGACCGCTGGAGATAGGCACCAGCCCCCCCCGCAACCCTGCATTAGGATGGACGGGTACAGAAAATGGATGGATGGATGGAACTTATAAGAATTACATTTGAAACCAATAACTGAAAATTGATGCAGCGTGGACTTGTATGTTTAAGAACCAAAGTTTTAAGGAAGTGGAACTGAAGCTGCATTACTTATAAAAGCTAATAGAGTAACCAGTTGCTAGATGTTCAAACAACCAATTCACAATGCAAAGCAGAAAGGAACAAGTAAAATATCATTTTAATGAAATATTTTTTTAAATATTTTGGATTAAAAATCTATAACATTTCAGACTATTGATATGTAATATTGTGTTAAATGGCATGATGGATGGCACCAAAAAACAGATATAGAATCACTATTTGGCTGTTAGACAGTAGGCATGGTGACATATTTCATGCAGGTTAGTGAGAGGAAATTAAGTGTAGACATTGATAAAACAGGGTAAGCTCAGGTTGTGGGAGTAAAATGACTCTAAAATAACTCTAAAATGACCAGTCATTGACTTTGACAAACTGAACAAAACAAACCTGTGGAATCAGGCTCAGTGGCCCATTAGCACTCAAAAAGTTGAGCACCACAAACTAAGCAAAAACAATGAAATAAACAATGTTTAAATTGTTTTATCAAGCCAATTTTCTCTACCCAGACTCAACCTCTTACTATGAAAAGGCTCTTGGCATATAGCATTCTCACAATACGAATTCCAGGAGGTCCAAATGCTAGATTGAGCTGTGTGGCACATATCAGTTGGACTCAGTCAACAGCTGATTGGCTTGAGGAGTCGTGGAGTGGCGATCCTGGTACCATCTTCTCTTCAGAAATGGAAGAAAAATTGCTACGTCTTTGTAATTAGGGACAAGATTTTTTGGGGGGGAGTCTATGATTCTCAGTTGCCAGGTTCAGGCAACTAGTCTTTTGACTAGACTAGTATTCATGGCCATGGTACAGTCACCAGATACACAAACACCAGACTGTACATTACTTTGGATCCAACTTCTTTTTTTGAAGATTTGGTCTCGAAGTTTGAGGATGCAGATAAAGACGTTTACATACCTGTCCTCCAAAATAAACAGCTTGTGGAAAGCTGCGGGTAAAGAGAAAACTAATAAATCATGAGTTTTGTAGCTCAGTGACATCGTGGGGATTCCAGCTGAGAAACTCCTCCCTCTTGCGAGGTGTCATGAAAATGTGCATTCTGGGATTCAGAGTTTTTACCATTGTCTTTTGTTCAGTGTGTAGTTCAGTCCCTGTTCTCTAACCATGGCTGG